>JARHVA010003738.1:457500-1057500 GCA_037957365.1 Torreya grandis
CAACACCAAAAATAAGAACATACCTCAAAACTTACCAAATCCAAACCTCAATTTTCTATTAAACATGACTATTAGTTTATCATCATCAACATCTGAATATGCTTCATCCTTAACCTTCTTGACTTTTGACTTCTTCTCAGCTTTGAATTTTGATTTTTTATTGGGAGGTCTTACTTCATTTATTCTCATCTCATAGGTAATCAATAGGTCATGAATCCCATCCATATCTAGCTTATCCAAATATTGTATCTCTTCTACTATAAACACCTTAGAATCAAATGAGGAGTTAGTGATCTCAATAGCTTTTTAATAATTATAGAGTATTTCACTTATTATTATAATCCTATAATGAAATTGATAACTTCATCAACCTTCAAAAGTTAAGATTCAATGATTTCATCTTTAGACTTTTAAATTAACTCCAGTGGGTCTATAATTTGGCCATATTCACCTTGGTGTTTCCTTCATAGATAGTCTTTAATTTGTCCCATATCACCTTAGATGAGTCATAGTGCATCACCTTCACAAACTCTACCTCTGATAGGCCACATATAATGGAATTCATTGCCTTGAAATTACTTTCACGTTCTTTCTTGCCTACTACATTGGTTAGTGGTGTAGGAGGTGGAGTGTATCCATCCACAATTGACTACCATATGTCATGTCCCATGACATTAGATATGTCCTCATTTTTATGCTCTAAAAATCATAATTACTCCCATTGAAAAATAAATCCTTACTAGTAGAGAAACCACCTTAAGCTTGTTGGCTAGCCATTCTCGCTTCTAGGATCTCCTTTAGGCTATTAGGCTTGCTTCAAAGGACCTAATATGATACCAAATTTTTGAATCACAATCACTGAGAGGGGGGTGGGGTGAATCATTGTCTTAAAACTTTATTTCAATTCTTCTTTATTATTCATGAACCATCACATCAACATATAGATCAAGCAATGCATTAGTAATCACTCATACAAGCATAAAACAATATTACACAAGATAACACATCATTTATGTAGGAAACCCTTGAGTGGAATAAAACCAATTAATCCATGAAAATTTAATCTAGTCCTATAATTCAAAAGATCATAATTTAGTGAAGCACCAACTTCACATGGAGCACCAACCCCAATTTAGTAAGCACCAACTTGCAAGGAGGAACCAACCCCCTAGATGAATTAGTACCAACTCAGCCACTTGAGTTATGTGATCACTTTTATAACACTATGTTTCTCACACAATATATGATTATAACCTTTTTTATCTCTTCACAATCTTATCCCTCTCAAATTACCTTCTAGGCTTCTTTACTCAACTAGGTCTCTTCAAGATTGATTAGGTCATGTGACCTTGATTTTCATACCTAGAACCTTTGTCAAATATTCATCATATATCCTATAAACTCATTTTATAGTCTAAAATACCTCATTATTCTCAATAATATGTTATTTTATTCACTTGTACTCTACTCACACAAATAGGCTAAAAATAGCCTTGTATATATACAAGCCTCTTGCTCATATACCTCTTTGTTAGACATACACACTTGAACACTAGGAGTATCCTTTAAATATTTTTTATAACATGTTTCATACATTAATAAATTATTAAAATAGTTCATTCATATCATATAAGACCAAAACCTCTTTTAGGCCTTAAGGAGACGTAATTCAATTAGGCCTTCATTAGCACACATTACCTTATGTTCTTATTGAAAAAAATTTACCTTTATTTAAAAATAATATAATTTCATAAATTGATAAAATATACCCAAATAAACATATTTTAATTTACATAACATGTTTTATCACCAACCCCTTTATGAACACTCCTTGTAGCACTATTCATAATTAGGCCTGTGAACCTACAGAAAGTCTATCAAACAAAATTGAAGCATGTACACAATTTATTCACAAAAACATGAAAATGAATCATATGAATAGAAAATAAATGACCTAAATTTCATCACCATATTATTTATAATTCAAAACTTATGGCAAAGGGACTTAAACTCTTCTTTGTAAATAGCCTACTCGAAACTGCCAGAACATTCCAAAACCTAGTCATGAATAACTTGATCTTAAAAATATTAAAGAAAACGTATAATGACTACTGATACTTTTAAAATATATTTTTAAATATATATATATACCACTATAAAATACAAAAAACACAAGTTCTAATGTCAAATATTGGTCTTGCAGACCAATATTTTGATCTCACTACACACAATTAACCCAGAACCAAGATAGCCATTTTGGATTCAACATTTCAACCACTTTCACTAATTATGAAACATTTTTAAAAACATGTATATGACATAAAATTTCCCAAAAACATCACCATGTGCATTATATACTTCAACTCAAGGCATAGAGACTCAAACTCAGTACTGCGACTTGCTTACCAAGAATTGCTAGTTTACCTTAAAGCACATTGATGGTGAAAATGACCTTCAACACTTGTATGACCACTTTAAAATATTTATGACAAATTTATATGATATAATGGTATAATTATATAATTATTATATATAAATTAAATATTTTCAAATGTAAAATATTAGTCCTGCATACCAATCTCATGACCGTATATCTCATTATCTCATCTGAACCAGACAGGTCAACTTATGAGCAACTTTTTCACCATATTCATTGACCTCAAAAACTTATACCAAAATTTAAAATGTCTTAAAATTATTTAAAATCATATTTATTTAATTTTTTTCATCATTATTTCATGATAACACATCCCTAATCATCTTTTCACTACTGCCTGGGTTTCTCACTATTTTCACCATTAAGTCTGTTAGTGACTAGCTAATTTGGATAACCAATTTAGAAAAATTTAGGGATATAAACTATTTATAAAACTTAATTTAAATGAAACATTAGGATTAAACTTCATCCTCCATCTATTTTCATACTTTGACTTGGTTAACTTTGACTTATACAATAAATCTCTGAGAAATGTGCACTTTTTTGTAGGGTCTACTCACACACCTAACAACTTAATAACACTTGGAGGTGACTTGGAGAGTTTAATATAACCTCAAATATATTTTATATTCATTTGAGACCATTATATTATGTTCTAAATAAAATCATTCACATCGGGTCCTTGTTAGGGTTTTAAAGATGTTTAACATAGGTTTTGATGTTAACAATTATTCATAAAATATTGCCCCTTAAATATAAAACCAATTCCTATAGTTCTTATCTAGGACACTTAAAAATCTCTCCTTAATAGCTAAGGTTCCCATGTAGAGGTTACACATGCCAATGATCACCTGAAAGTCCTTCTCAGATTTGCATGCCTTCATTCTATGTACTCAAAAGACCTTAAAACCACTTTTTAAGCCTTTTATTGCAAACCATGACCTAAAACTTTATGAACATGCTTCAAACAACATATTTTACCCTTTTACAATCTAACATATCTAAAATTATCTTTTAAACCGATCATGACCCCTCATTAGGTCACTCTCTCTCTCTCTCTCTTTGCTCTCTAGACCTTGACCTACAAATGACATTAGGCATTGAAACTGACCTTCATACTTATTTTCATGTGATCTCCACCTCACTAACATACTCAAGAAACCTCTCTCAATATTAAATAGTGCCATACATCCTTAATATGCCTAGACAACATATCATGATACCTCATTAAGCCAAGCAGGGTTTAGAAGTGGTCTAGTTGCATACTTGATCTATAGATCCTACCCCTGTAGTCTTACCCTGAGACTCTCATTAGTGATTCAATTCCTCACATGAATTCTCAAGAAAAATTTTTCATCCATTCATGCATTTGTGCACTCATCTCACCAAGCCATCATACTCATACCTTCTCACAAGGTCCCTTCATGTTATGATTAGTGCCATGACTAGGCTTCTTAAGCACTTGAAAATTGAAAAAAAACCTTGAAACACTTATAAAATTATCTAAACTTATATTTTATGATAAAATAATTCCAAAAAACCTCTTAAAAGCTTGTGCTTACTTCACCAAAATTCACTATGCACACCTTCTCATAGGGTCTAGTCTAGGCTTCTCAAGACACCTTATACTCAAGAAATATTACTCAAACATGATTTAATGCTCACTTGACCTAAACCTTTACATTAACCTTGACATAAACCAATATAATAATCATTAGGTTTCCTTCAAATTCTCTCTCAATAGAGAGACATTAGGTTTCCTTCAAATTCTCTCTCAATAGAAGAGACATTAAGTTGCCTTCACATTATCTCTTGTCACATGGCTTCCTTGTCACATCAAGCACACAAGCTCATACCTCAAAGACCACTTACCATGCATCTTCACTAGATGCACCTTAACATCAATGACATCAACCTTGACATTAATGACAATACTTCTCAATAGCTAGGTCAATAGTTGAGTCTACTTTTAGGAAAATGGGAACCTTATTTTTAAGTTGTAAAAAGGTAAATATCCCTTTCTCAATGATTTTTGATCTTGGAGGTACCTACATCCACCTAATGTAACTAATTCAATATTCAAAATAGTATTATTATTCTGGGAAGAAAACAAGAATAGTAAAAAAAATCAAGAGCCTCATTTCAAGTGATGAAATGACAAATGGTTGAATTCTATGTTGAAGTGACTTACCCTCTCATAGATTTAATTGGAGGTTTTTTTATAACATTATTAAATTATTATGACTATAAATTACATGGAGGGTGTATCTAACTATTTTTTAATTTTGTTTTAAAGCATGTAAAATTGTTTTTTTCAACTCTCTCTCAAATGCCCTCAATTTAGTCTCTTTACAGCAATAATAATAAATATTGACGAGTAATTGTGAGGAGAAAAATATTACCATATATGGTAAAAAAATTCTATTGGATGAACAAATTTTATATATTTTATTCATTTTTTTATATACTAAAAATGACACAAAAAAGGGAAAAAAAAGCTATTACATAAATAAATTGTATGATATTTACTCAATTATTTTTTCATAATAAAAAATAATGAGGAAAAAATGAATGTGGATTAATTTGAGTGTTACATTATGTTTTGATATCCACACAATGTAAATATAACAATACTTCACACAAATAAGTTCAAGGTTGTTTTGTATGAATAAATTTTATAAACATATAATTAACTATGGTGTGGTATTAAAATATGTTTGCATTTCTAATATATTATTTTTTAAATATTTATGTTTTTAATGTTGTCATAAATATGGCACCTTATATCTTTAAATTACATCATATTATTATTATTAAAATTATAAAAAATATAATAAACATGTAAAAAATGATACAATCTAATATAGACAACAATCTAATATAGACATACACACCAATTTCAAAGTTGTTCATATAAATTAAAAGAATATAGTAAACTAATAAAATGAATTCCATTTCCATGTACCTATTAAACCAACATTTTTTTATATAGAAATTAGTTTCATTATAACTAAAAAATAATTTCTTTCTTGACTATTTTTATTGAATGTCAATCATACATTTATTTAAAATGTCAAAAAAAAAAATCATAAAATAATAACCTAGTACTGTTATTTCCAATGTATGACTATGAGAGATTTGGTTTCTCCAATAAGGGGGGAATAACATGGTTTTCCTATGTATATTAAAAAAAACAATTCTATGTACACCTACTTAATTTAATCTCACATTTCATATCCAAACACCAATACATACTTGTGGAGAATAAATCTAATTGCATTCTAGATTGAGCCTTATGTTCCATATTTTATTCATAGTTCACATTACATGATGGATAAGGAATATGATTGTTTCCCCTATTTTTTATGTGTGGCATGCATTGGTGTGGTCACATCTCAAGGATTGACGATGGCTAGTAAGGATGTATTTCCCTACTGGAAACCATGTAATAGGTATAAAATGGTGAGTGATCATAAATCGAAGTAATGTTGTAGGTATTTTTTTCGATTGTGGAATGTATGTTCTAGAAGAATTTATTATTACCTATTAGACACATCACACTATTGAAGTGTGGTTGTGGGTGGTATTTTAGCCATTGTAAATGTTGTGGCAGATACAAAAGGGAGAGAATTCCATAATTTGAATAATGACATTAATACCTTTTTAATTTATGGTAAGTTTTTTATACATTAGAGCAATTGATATTGATATTATTTTCATTTTATTAATGGTAGTTTTGTTTCTCAAATATTTACATCTTACATTAAGTACTATATTTTTTTGTTGAATTATAATTTCCATGTAAGGATCCAAAGTTTCATTTTGTGTGTTATTAACAACATATCATCCCCATATTTTTTCTTATTAATGATAATTTCATTGTTAAAATGTTATTATTTCTTTTTTTTCACATAACAATTTTTTTATTTGATTACTTAGTGGGACAATGAAGTCTTGGTATTTTGATAGCTTGACACAAATATACCAGAGATCATGTATGCAACCATTGCCACATGAGCTTAGCATGAGTTAGTATCTCTATGTGAATATGATGAGCATATTTCTTTTATCTCATTTTTTGACATTGATATATTTTTTAAATAAGGTTTACAAATAAAATTAAACCTAGGTGTTTTTATGTTTTTAGCAGAAAGCTTTAATTTACAATGGTGATAGCCATAAACTTCAATACAATTTCTTGTTATGATTTGGTTTGTTGAATGTTGGAAATGCGATACTTCATTTCTTTATTTCCAGAGTAAATTTTTTTAGATCACAATTGACATTTAAAATCAAATTGATATAGGTTTTAATGCCTTTTTGGAGGTCCACATTAGATGTTCGAGGATGGACATGACAAGTGTGTCACTTTAGATTATGCTCAAGAAACACGTTCTCTAAGAATGTAAACAAAGATCTAGAAATTTCCTTTATTTAAAATCCTCGATTAATATAAAAAATAATAATTAAGAGTGTTTTCACACCAATCATGCCAAAAAATAAAAGAACATTAACAAAGATTTGTTTTCAAGAATACAATGATTTTATGCAATAAAAAATATATAATAATATAAAAAACATTGAAAAATTAGCCAATTATTTTTGTTATGTAGAGGAATAATTTATAATTATGATCTAGTTTGTTGGTTTTATAAAGTATAACATTTTGGTTCTTTATTTGAAAATAAAATGATTCTAAATCATAATGGAGATTGAAAATGAGTTTAAGATAATTTTGATTGACCTTTTGGTTATCCATAGTAGATGTTGGAGGATGGATAGGGTGTTACCACCATCCACATTCTATACATGGTTGATGGTCGACATCTAATGTTAGAGGATGAATATGATCATGTCACCCTATTTTTTATGTGGTTTATGCATTGGCATGGCCTCATAATAGAGGTGGAGAGTGGTTTGCAGTGAGGTTGTATTTCTAGTGACATGATGGAAAATGCAAATGGGTAAGATGTCAATAAATTTAATAAACAATTTTTTTGCCTATTTTTGGTAAGTCTAATATAAAAATACATTTTTCATATTAAAATTAGTGAGACATTTGTTTTTATCATTCAATTTGATAGATAAATCATATCCTCTTTTGATAGCTCAATATGGATATAACATATATTTGGTATAGAACCAATGCAATGTGGGTTATCCTCGGATCAATGTCTTTATGTGAATGCGGTGAGAATGTTTTCATTATCTTAGCTTTATTTTTTATACTAATTTTTTTTTGGTAATAAGGTTTGTAGTGGAAATTATTTGTGGATAGTTGCCTTTACCCTAATGGTTGAAGGAATTAATTTACGAGGGTGAGATCTATTAGCCTTTTGTATTGGATTTTAAAGTGTATGTAATGAAATTGAGGTTCAATCGATATGTCAGTAACTAAAAATAGTGGTGGAATTTTAAAAAATGGAAAATTGTAATCCATAATTCATATTGAAATATGAGAGAGTTATATATTGTACTAAAATTATGTTTGATCAAGGATTTTAAAACTAGGGTATTTGTAAATCTATTTCATGGTTTCAAAGAAAGCATTTGCATTCTAGTGAAGCCCTTTTTAAAGCATTAGTTTAGTATTTTTATTTGTGTGCTGAATTAAGTGGTCATATGGCAATAAATTAGATTATAGTTAACTATAGTCAGGTTTATCTTAAAAACACTTCACATTGGAATTTGCTAGACTATTAAGGTTTTCTACATGCACAAAAAATGGCATGGCAATGAAGTAATGGAATATATGGAAAAATGAAAAGACAACAAGTTAAATGATTATTAATATATTAATAATAAACCTAGCATGAACAAACCATTTACCTCTATTATTGATTGAATTTAATGACCACTCACATTTACATATCCTTTAAAACCCTATGTAATTTTAGAGTCTTAAATTCAGGGTTGCCATAGTTTCAAGGTTTAGAAAAGGGGACATGGTTCAAGGGAAAATGAAATGAAATCCACTATAGTGTTTTCAATTAATCTATTTTTAATCTATGACTTATTTATGATTATCTATGCCTAACTAGTATATATTTGAAAAAAAGGTTTATTCTGATACATCCTATTAATTCAAATGATAATGGTTGTAGTTTCATTCTCTAGTCTATGTGTGTTGAGTTAAAAAAATACTATGGCTTTGTTGTCCCATTAAATTTAGTGTATCTATGAGTAGATGTTTTTTATTTTGTGGATAAAAACTTCAATTTTCAAGGGTGAGAGCCATAAGCCTTAAAAATATTTCTTGTTATGATTTTTTTGTTAGATATTGGTGACATAATATTTTTTATTTTTTGGTTTGAATAATAAATGTTTTTGGACTACAATTGAGGCTGAATAAAGGGTTTAGATAGTTTTTCATGGAATTTTGGATAAATTGAGAATTTATGGCTCTTCTTAGGGTTTGTATGATAAATAAGGTTTTGGGTTCAAATCATTATGTGGATTTATATTCCTAAATATAGGGTATCAAAGGCATTGATGTTTACATAAACATTAACCTAAAATATGATGCATAGAGCCTAATATTCCATTTTTAGGTGAGTTAATTTTGAATCAATATCTTTGTGTAAATGTAGTGAGAATATTTTGTTTGTCTCAATTTTGTATTATTCATACCTAATATAACTTAAATTTATTTCATGCTAGCCATCATCAAAACATGTCCAAGGGATAAATACTATGTACCCATCCCTATACCTAATTTTTTTTATGATTTTTAATATAAGATATAATTGTACACTTATTACTTTACTCAGGTAACCTAATTTTATAATGTTTTAGTCCATGTACCAGTATACCCATATCTCTTAACAACTATGGTCCGCATATTAAAATAGGAATTTGGTCATCGATAATGATGAACATCTCAAATAAACATTAAAAAAAAAATGTTGATTGTAATATGTCTTATTAAGTAACATGATAATGGATTCATGACAAAATATATATTTTATGTGTGTCAAGTTAAAAAAATACCAAGCCTTTAATTCCCCACTACCACTAAACAAAAGAGCAATAAAAAAACTCTTTTCACAAGGACTTTTTTGGAGAAATAGAGGGTTTGTGGATCTTCTTAGGGTTTATGGAAAAATAGGATATGAGTTTGAAAAATTATGTTTTTTATAAATTAATACGCATAGGCCAAAGATTGGGCATGTATCCATTATCCGGTGAGATAAGCTTGAATCAATGTCTTTATTCAAATGTGGTGATAATATTTTGGTTATCTTAGTTTTTATTTCTACTAGTGATTTATTTTTTCTTTTAATAAGGTTTGTAGTGGAAATTATCTATGGATACTTGTCTTTATCCTTGTGGTAGAATGCATTAATTTCCAATAGTGAGAGATATGAACTCTTTTTACTAGATTTTAATGTGTTTGTAATGAAACATAATTTAGATTCATGTGTAAGCAACCCAAACTAGTGGTGGAGTTAAAAAAATATTAGAAAAATGTAATCTATATGTGAACTCAAAAACTACGAGAGGAATTTTTATATTGTGATAAAATTATGTTTGATCAAGGATTTTGAAACCATGATATTTGTATTTGTAAATCTATTTTTTATTTTTTGAGAAAGCCTCTACATTGTGGTGAAGCCATTTTAAAGTAATCTTTTAATTATTATTCCTAGTTTGCATAAGGATGTGGCTATATGGATAGGAATCTGACTATAGTTGAATTTAGTCCTAGTTAGCTTTAAAAACATTGCACATTGGAGTTTGATAGAATATAAGGGTTTTCTATAGGCACAATAAAATGGGTTAGTGTTAAATTAATGGAAGATATGGAAAGATAAGAAGTCAATAGGTTTAATAAATGAAAATATATTTAGAATAGACTCGACATAAACAGAAAAGGCACCACTATTGTTGATTTAATATATTGACCACTCATATATTTTTCTCTCTCAGAACCCTACATAATTTATAGTCCTAAACTCAAGGTTTTAATAGTTTTGAGGTTTAAAAAATGAGATATGGTTTGCGTGAATATAAAATAAACTTCATAGTTGTATTTTAGATGAAGTTATTTTTCTCTAAGTTGTTCATAATTATTTATGCCTATCCAATACATATTTGAAAAAAAGGTTGCTTCTAATCATCATGTTAATTAACATGAGAATGGTTGCATGTCCAATCTCCAGTCTATGTGTGTTTAGTTAAAATAATAATATGGCTTCATTGTCACACTACATTTAGTGTATATGGGGATAGTTGTTTCTATTATTGTGATGAAAAGCTTCAATCTGTAAGGGTGAGATCCATAAAACTTAAAATGATTTTTTTGATGATTTTTTGTTGATTATTGGAGATGTTGTATTTTGAATAATAAATCTTTTCATAATACAGTTGAGCTTGAATGGGGGTTTTGAATAGTTCTTCAAGGACTCCTGGAGAAATACAACATTTATGGCTCTTTTTAGGTTTTATGTAATAAATAAGGGTGTGGGTTAAAATTGTTATGTGTATTTATACTCCTATATCTAAAGTTTCAAGGGTTTTGATATTTATAGAGCCATAAAGCTAAAATATGATGCACAAATCCCAAAGATTAAGAATGCATCCATTATTAGTTTAGTTAAGCTCGTATCAGTGTATTTATGTGAATGTGGTCATAATATATTATCTATATTAGATATATGTTATTCATAGTATATAACCTACCTTTATTTTATGCTAACCACCATCAAAACAAATTTCATGCCATAATTATTAAGAAACTACAATATAGGGACAAAAAACACGTACATGTCCCTATGCATGCATTTTTTCATGAAAATAATTATATACATTATAGTTTTACCCTTACTAATTTATTTATGTACCATATTTTTGATAATGTTTCAATCCATGTACCACTACACCCACATCCCATGGTAACTATTGTCCACATATAAAAGTAGGAATTTGGTCATCAATAATTATGAACAAACCATATATTCATTAAAAGAGTTGATTATAATATTTTCTATTAATTAGAATGAGAATGGTTGCATGCCCATTGTCTAGTCTATGTGTGTCAAGTTAAAAAATTACTAGACCTTCAATGCCCCACTACCATCAATCATAAGTGGATTAACAAAACATTTTTTTACAAGAAGACATTTTGGAGAAATAGAGGGTCTATGGATATTATTAGGGGTTATGTGAAAATAGGTTATGGGTTTGAAAAAAAAATTATAAATTTGATGCATATAGCCCAAATACAGGGAATGCAACCATTACCAAGTGTGATAGGCTGAAATCAATGGATTCGCATGAATGTGGTGAGAATATTTTTTGTCTCACTTGTGTTACTAGCATTGATATCATATTTTTTTTAAATGGTATGTGGTGGATAATATTTTTGGATAGTTTTCTCTATCATTTGGGTATAAATACAGTTTGCATTAGTGAGGGATAGAAAAGTTGAAACTTTTTTTTGCTTGTGATTTAGTTTGTTTCCCCATTGGAAATATAATATTTTGAAGCTTTAAGATGATAATTGATATTGAAAATGGGGTTTATATTTTTTTTTTCAATAATTTTTGGAGAAACAAAGTGTTAACAGATCAAGGTTTCAAGGTTTATAAAAATGGATATGGTGTGGGAAAAAGGGTTTTGATATCCATAGAGGTTTGGGTAGATTTAAGGAGAATAGAATTGATTTTTAAATGGGTTGATTTTTTCCAAATAGGGTTAGATAATAAGGCACTGAAACTTTTTATTCCATTATTTGATGGAATAAAATCATTGCCTTATTATAAACAAAAATTTGTTAATACATTTTTGTTCTAGCTCAAATCAAAAACACTTGGATTTATATACCACATATTTAAATCACATTCTTTACAATTATCCATATTTTATATTTAGAAAATAAATGGGGGTATGGGTTATTCATGGTTCTTTGTGCCTACTTTTCATCCTTGCACATACATCAAGAATATAGATATTTGTAGAAAATACTTTATATCGAATAAAATGGTACCTTTCTCATTATTTTAGTTGATTGACCACTAACCCTTATATATCATGCAAAACCTTATGTAGCTTTATATTTTTAAATGTAGCATTTTGAATATATTAATATTTAGAGATAGGCATATAATGGCATGTAGTTTTTTTAGTACCTACATTAAGAAAATCAATATTATTTTTTATCAAACAAAAAAATAAATATGGTCAAAGGTTAAAATAAATACTTACCATGAGATGCATGGATATGGGTACTGGTACTTGTACAAAGATACCATTCAAATCAGGTTACGTGAATAAATAAATAAAGTTATGGCTATATTTTATGTAAATATTTTTATCAAAAACTTAATTTCAATTTTCATTTTTGTTCATTTAAACTTTCCATTTTTTCAAATTATACAAGCACACCACACAAAAAAATTGACATTGACAACAAAATAACTATTCAACACTTTCTATTTTTTATTTTTAAATATTTGATCTCTAGATTATCGTTGTTAAGATTTTTTTTATTTTTTAATTTAATTAAATATTAAATTATTTCTTCTTACTGTAAAGACCCATTCTTTATCTATATCTATATTGATATTGATATCTATATTGATATCCATATCTAATCCATATATATATATATATATATATATATATATATATATATCGAGAGATATTTTTTTTGCCCTTATATGTAAACAATAGTAGTTTTTCATTCCATATTTACATGTGGGGAAAAAAATAGCATAAGAGAGTTGGAAATAAACCTTAAAACCACACCTTAATTTTGATTCTATGTAATGGTAACCCCTTTTATGTACGAGGATCCAAGGCATATACAAAATCCTGCATCAACCAAAAATAGTTGCTTTTTTTGTTCATTTTATTTTATTGGTGTGTTGTCATTTTTTCATGGTGAAGATGATCCAATGGGAAGCATTAGTACTCAAACAATTTTTTAAGCATCAATCACATAAAAAAGGAATAGTTTTTAAGACACTACATGGTTCCAAGAAAGTTGGTCAATTTTCTCAGACATCCATACAATTCAGGAAGTCATTGTATGTTTTAAAGGGATAAAATGGATACGTCATTAGTTAAAAACTAAAATGTCATCACAAAAATGACTAAACCTAAATATTATTAAATATTTTTATTCTTCTCAAATATTTATATGATTTTTTAAAATATCATCTGAATCTAAGTATGTATGTAAATTTTATGGCCTTCGAAAGTTGGAAAAATTTACACTATGATGAAACTACAAGTCTATATTGAGTGTTAGTTTTTATTTTTTTTAAAACCATCTTGGTGGTTTCATAACCACTAGTTTTAATATAGGTGTAATTTCATAATCACCTCAATGGTGTTGAAACCATTGGTCTGCATACAAAGACAATTACACCCATTTTGAATGTAAAAATACGTAAATGACCTAGAATGGTGAACAAATGGATCCTAAGCATTTATAATAGTCTAATAAAGGTTAATATACAATCCAAAATTTAGATAATGTCAGAGAATACTCAAATATCTAAGGTAAATGGCCAATGAGATTCATATAGGGGATAATTTGCTCCAAGAAGAAAGAGAATTGTGAAGTAGAGCTCTCCAAGAATGAAAACAAAAAGTTGTTTTAGGCCAGAAGGGATTGTCTTAGAGTGTACATCATCTCCATGTAATATAACAAGCCTGTATAAGAATATTTGAGAGTGTGAATTCATTTATTTTTAAAATTCTTATGAATTCTATTAAGATGATTCATGTTATGTGTCAATTCTAAGAGATGATCTTGTATGTGTGTTCATGGAATAGTGTTCTATCCAAGTAACATAGAGATAAAGGCTAACCTTAATTATCTACCCTTTATGTGATTTCATCAATTGGTATCAAATTAAAATATTTCCTTGTTGATTTTAGTTTATAAAGATCTTTTATGATTAAATTATATGTTGTATAAGATAAGTCTACTTGAGTTCGTTGTAAGTTGTGAAAAATAAGCTTGCATAGGAGATCAAAGAAGTTTGTTTCATGTGTGAGATAAGTCCTAAAAGTTAAGAGAGGAAGTGTTAGAGGATATTTTTTGATTCTATCATAGGATTGAAATATAATTATACTTATGGAGGAGATATGGCACACAAAGGAGGAAGAGAACTAGAGGTATAAGAATTGAAAAATATGTTGATTGAAGTCCAATAAAGATTGGATATAATGGAAGATCCATAAATTTAATATTTTTTAGATGTGATTAAAGATGGTGAATAATAAATGTTAGAGATGTTGGTATCCTTATAATAAAAGTTGAATGCCTTAGAGATATGATAAAATATAAATGAAAAGAGATCAACAGTGGTTAATGTGAATGAAAGAAATAAGCCCACTAGCATTATACTTGTGTTATGTGGTAAACAAATGGATCTCATTAAATTTATAGTGGTGTTAGAAATGCATTTTTAAGAGGAGAATATTGAAGACTCCATGAGGGTAAAGGTTTCAAGTAAGAGACTATGTGGAGTTGCAGTTGAGTATTAGAGATTTATTCAATAGAAGAGATAAGAAAAAGGAAAAAGTAAAGTAAGGATATAGGAACATATGGTTTCCAAGTTGTTGGTTCATGTTGTATAACCAATAATGCAAGCAGAGTGGTTGAATAAGCTTCATGTCTTGAGGCTTTAAATATAATAGAACTAGAGTAATATACCAATGAAATTAAATATGTGGGTATATTGTCCATGTGAGCATATTAATTCTACTTTGGGAAGTAAAAATATGAATGATAAGAGTGAGAAAAATAAGGTTGTCTTGAAAAATAGCACGAGAGTGAGGTTTCCATGTGATAATTCTAGATCTAATTTCAAAAGTGAAAAGGATGAGGAAATTTGTGAGAATCCCTTAGAGAAATGAATCCTCGTGCGACTAGAATAAGGGGACCCATTTTTTTATGATCGAAATGAGTTTTTTTGTGTCCCATAAGTGGGAAGCTTCATGCGTTTCCTTAATAAATGAAGGCAATGCATTTTTATTTTATATTTTTGATGGAGTAAGGGTTGAATAAATCCAAGGAAAGACACATGTTTCCTTTATGGAAACAATAGATGTGAATGAAGAAGGCAACCATGACAAGTTGTAGGTTTCCATGAAGGAAATAATACATTTGGTTGAAGTGAAATATTTTATACATGATGAGAGTAATGTCAAATACCACCCATGTGAAGGATAAGATAGTGTAAACAATAATGAGGAGAGTGTATCCATAGAGTTTGTTGAGAATGGAATTTGGGAGTCCATCATGTTAGTGGAAGCCATGAGAGGAATGAAAAAAATGGAGAAGAGTTGGAAAATATGTCTTTTAGGCATGATGAAGAGGTTCAATATGTATTTGTGAGAACTCTTGATTCCCATAATGTGTTTATTTGATATGTAGGTCTAAAAGTGGATAAGATGTCAAAGATGAGGAAAAAGAGTGATTCATTCTATCATACTCATTTTTATGATAATTAAAGTTAATAAGTGAAATAAAATAAAATATGGAAACCATAATTTAGGAACTGGTTGGTAGGGATATAATAAAAAATATATATTTTATTCAAGTCATCATGGAGACAAGAGAGAGTGGTAAAATGTGGGTAATATAATGTTCTCAAGAGTATATACAAGAGGGAATTAATTTGAAACAACTAGAGATATTAGATAATACTCTCATAAGAGCATGTGAATGAGATTGGAAAGAAGAAAATTACATTATAAATATGGTAATAGTTTTTAGAGAAGAATACACATAAAAAATACATCTTGAGAGATGGATATAGAGTGGAAGGGTGGAAGGAAACTTAATAACTTAGTGATATAGGTTGGCATAAATAGAAATTATACAAAGAGAGATTAATAATCTCACTAATGTGACATAGAGTTAAGCAAGGACATAGATATGGTGGACATGTTTTTACCAAGAGGAATGAAAGATGCAATTAATGTTATGTATGTGTGATCAATTTGTATAAGTATTGGATAAGAGCCTCTTATATGTCAAGGTAAGTATCATTTTTATATAGACATGAAAAGTGCAAGGTTATTTTCACGTGGAATGATTTTGGTGAAGGAAGAAGATATAATAAGCCTAGAGTTGATATAAAGAGGATTAAAATGAAATAAGACAAGGATGAGATAAATAAAGTTTGTTTGTTATAAGCTCAAGCATGTGATGAAGAGTATAAAGTTGTAATTTTAGAGATGAAGAGAAATAATAAATTAAAATATTCTTCTAAGGTAAAGAGATTGAAGTACTTAAGTTCACAAGTTTTAAATAAGTGAATGAAGAAGAAAAGCATTCAAAGAATTTTATATATGAAAAAGCCACAAACAATATGATGATAGAAAGAGAAGAGTATGAGGTTTCAGTATAGATACATATGGAAGATGTTGTGATAGAGGAGATGTGTCTACAAGCTTTAGAAACATATGGTGAAAAAGATGGAAATGATAATTAGAGAGATAATTGGTGTTGGTTGAATAGTAGTGGGTATAATCCCACAAGATAAAATAAGATGCAAGAAGAAGCATCTTAATGGAGGTTGTCAATTAAAGGTGGGTTTCATCCCATAAGTAGACAAAGAGAAAATAAGAGAATCCTTTGGTAGAGGAAGATGGACTATGGTATGTCTAAACTATAAAAATAGAGAAGAGTAAGAAAATATAAGAATAATATGATATATTTTACACTATCAAGAGGAAGTTGGAAATGAAAGAAAAAGAGCGATAATCAATTGAAGTAATTAGTGTGTTTGAAGGGGACGTAATGGCCATAAATATTCATGGTAAAAAGAATGGTTTTACCACTTATTCTATACATGTGAGTAGTATATCACATTATAAATAGCTATGGTGTATGATGTTGGGGCATCCAAAGAAGACATAAAATATTGTGGAAACCAAAAATATTTGTTGTGTGTGTTCATTTGATTTTATTTGTGTGTTAATTTTTTTTACATGGTGAATATGACCTAATGGGATGCATTGGTACTCTAAAATCTCTATATAATAAATCACATCATAAAATTATCATTTTTAAGAAGCTGCACAGTTTTAAGAAAGTTGGTTGAGTTTCTGAACTATCAGTATAACCAGGGAAGTCACTATATGTGCTTAAAGGATAAATGGATAGGTTATGGGAAAAAATAATAAATGCAATAAATAAATTATCTAAACACAAATACAATTTAATATTTGTATTCATATCAAACATATATGTAAATTAAAAAAAAATCATCTCAATCTGAGTGTTTATGCCAAATTTATGGCCTCCAAAAGTTGGTGAAATTCTGTACTAAATAGGGGTGGATTATAAACCACCATAATTTTTTTGTAACCACCAATTTGCATACAATGGTGGTTTCATCCATTTGGAATGAAAAAGAAAAGTAATGAATAAGAGTGATGAATGACAATATTTTGAGTATTTATAAGAGCCTAAGGTAGGTGTAGAGACACTCTATAATTTATATACCACCAGAGAATATTTTCAAACTATATGGGAAAGGGACAAGGAGAGTCATAGAGTAGACAAACCTTTCCAAGAAGAGATAGATAGAGAGTGAGAGAGAGAGGTGGGGGAGAGAGAGGAGAGAGAGATATCCACAAAAATAATAACTAGTTATGTTAGTCTAGAATGGAATATATAAAAGTATAATTCATCTCCATCTAATATAATAATCATGTATAGGCATGTGTGATAGTGTGAGTGAGAGTGTGCATTCATTTATTTGTAACATGTTTATGAGTTTAATGAAGATGATGTGTGCATATGTCAAGTCTAAGAGTATTCTTGTGTGTCCATAGGAAATTTTTATATCCATTAAACACAAATATCAAGGATGACCTTCATTATTTATCCTTTTTGTTCTTACATCACCCTAGGAATAAAATATTATGAAAATGTGTTTTGTCAATTTGTAGAAATGTATAACAAAAAAAAAAAAGTACACTCAATAAACCTTAATTACATAAATGATATTCCATTATATGTGATTAAATAAACAATATATAAATATTCAATTTAAACATCCGATAAATAAAGATCATGGTTGTTAGAGGAAATTTATCTAGTGCATTCCTTATTATTTCCATTCACCACTACTATCACATTTATATAACCATGCATAATGGAAAATGATCTATATAATTAATGGTAATTATATTTATATCAAACCTTTGACCTCATTTCAAAACAAATAAAAAAAGACCATTTAAATTATAGGCCTCTTGGCCATGTCTACAATAAAACTAGTATTATAAATATTGTTCAACCATTATGGATGTCACTTCACCTTTGCATGTACCACATTTCCTTCTCTAAATCTTGAAATCATGTAAACCCGAAATTAGTAATTTAAATTTATAAATAAACTAAGATAAACAAAACATTGTCATCACATTCATATAGAGGAATTGATTCAAAATTATTCCACCTTACACTAGAAGCATATCGGTCCATCAAAACATATAGGCCTTCACTATCACACTGAATATGCAAAACAATTTTTATTCACTATGAAAAAAAATACAACATTTGCAATATATACCTATAACCAATGGGGAAACATAATAAATGTTATTGATTATATTTATTTACCTCTTTCCCATTTTTTCCTACCAACGTCTCACCAATAACCAACTTGTCATGGATAATCACTTTCCCTTCCTATGACATGACCACACCAATGTATGTAACACAACATTATCATAGGAATAGATTCATATTCATGCTCTCATATCCACATTGGACCAAGGAGTTTTTTAGTGGTGAATCTTCATTAATTCATGAATATTAAATTTTTTAAGTTCAGCATTTGATAATTTTTTGGGGTATCCGACAACTCTGGATCACCTAAATTTTAGAGTATAATTTAAATTTAGGGATTAGCTCACCTATTTTTAAAAATAAATTTCCTCTATAAATGTATTTCACTAGTACCAAGAAAGCCAATCCTTGGGCATTCACCACTATATATAACATATTAAACTTTATGCCCTAATGGTATTTACTCCTTGAGTACATTAAACTATCTCAAGCACCAATATCTACTGTTAAGCTTCTATAACTAATAGTCGGGTGACTGCAACTGGGTGTTTGATGATAGCAATTAGGCATCATATGATAGCTACCTAGTGTTGGGTGATAGCAACTAGGTGTCAGAAAATACTAACCAAGTGTCAATGATAATGACCAAGTATTATACAATAGCAATAAGGTGTCGTATGATATAAACTAAAGCAAGTAATTAGCAAATTAAATGCATGGATTCCTTATATAGGTGATTGGATGGGACTATCCAAAGCAATTGGCCATATATCTCATGTAGATATGTGTCCATAGGATGCATTCACATAATTTTATTATCTATTCATCCATCTACATGTTATATACAACTACCTACTTTATCTATCTCCCTTTAATCACCTATATAAGGCATCCATGCACCTCATTTTCCAATCACCTTCTTCATTTACTATCATCTGACACCTTCTTGTTGTCATTTGACACTTTATTATATTTCCTATGTGCCACCTCATAATTATCCTACACTATTATATTCCTTCTAACCTAATTCACTACCATTATAAAACCTAATTGTCTAGTGACCTCCAAGTTTTTTTAAATATAGGCCACTAAAATTTTCCCTACATTAGACCATTGATCATGTAAAAAATGTAATACTTAGTATGAATATAGTTATTTTTTCCATCAATAACAAGTATTTTTAGTAGATACTTACACTCCTAATGTGTGTGTAAAGATGAAAAGGTTTGTTTAATGTGTTATTAACCTAAATTAATGATATACATTCTAAGGGAGAGCAATCAGTAAATTAAATCACTGAAAGAGATACCTTTTTCATTGATATTAATTCCTTTATGCAGATATTTATGTTCATGTGTTTCATTCCATTAACTTATTTTTTATGGATTTTAATATGTGTGTAAGGATGAAAATTTTCATTTGGTGTGAAACTAACCCAAAATAATGGTTTCATAAACATTTTTTCCATGATAAACTTACCACCTAAAAACACATCAAACCTTTACATTCTTCCATATTTAAATACGTAGGATTTTTCTAACAAAGATTGCATAAACATTTAAAATAATCATACAAAATAAGTCTCAAATTTATCCAACCATAGCTAATGTCAAAATACAATAAAATTCATGGCCATATGGCCATGTCCTTATAATCACTAAGAAAAACACTAAAAAGGTCTTCACTAGAAATTGAAAGTCTTCTCCAAAACCATAAATTAAATCTACAAATTTCCTCACTTAGGATTGATACTAAAATGACAAACCTTCTAAGACTAGAAAATAACCATGAGATAGTCTGGAGAGATCCAAAAACATAGGCCAATATGAGAATGATAAGATATAGTTTTGATATAAATGAAACCATGACCCTGTAGACCTATAAAAATGTATTTATCAATAAGAAATAACATTATATGAAATTATTTCTCTAAAACTATATTAAAATAATACAAAGTCCAACATATGAGTTTAATTGGTCAATTTTTTTATACTAAACCAATAATCCTTCTTTGACTCAGAAAACCCTAGTGACATTTTGCAAAGATTTAAAAAAATGATAAGACAAAAGTTTGATAAAAATGAAATAACTAACTTGAAAACCTATACATTATAAATTTAAGAAAATTAAACAAATTCAATAGGTTTAGAACACCACTAAAAACCCCATATAGTAATTTAAAAATTAATTTTGATGTAATACATCTTATCATTTTAATAAATTTACAATCTAAATAATTATGTAGAACGTGATCCTAATATGCCATACCAAAATCTAAAACAATTTTACTTTATGAATCACAAAAGGTAATTAATATAGTTTTTTTTATAAAAAGCTAATGGTTCCATGCCATTAAACAACATGATACTATACAAAATATGAAATCATGGCTAATTATTTTTTATCTTAAAAAATGGGTCATACCTTGAAATTATCTTATTTATGATAGGAACTTGTCCATAAAGTTTCTCAGGAAACACTTTTTATAAGATCATAAAAACGATGCACAAATTCAATTGATTTGAAATCCTTAAACAAAATTGCTCACAATGCAATATGAAACTTGTCATCATAGATGGAGATCTCATATATATAGATTATATCTATTCACTATTTTAGTAATGTCATAATTAATTTAGGTTACTAACACATAAAATAAGCCTCTGCATACATACATATGATTTTAAATCCACCAAAAAACATTTATTTAATTTAGTGTAACAACAAAAATATCCACACAACAAACTTTAGAACATGTAAAATAAGGTATTCATGCCATTTTATGATTTATTTACCACTCACAGTTATGTATCTACCATGGTGTTATTAGAGTTACACATTATATGATGGAATATAGATATGGCATGAGTGTTATATTCGGATATTCATTCCCTACCAATGACTAGGTGGTAGATACAAAATTTTGAATACTCAATAAATTAAATCAATGCAACATGTGCATTTTCCAATGTAGTGCTTCGATTAATAAAATGAAAACATAGGCAATTATTTATGTGATTCATTGGAAAGATCACACATTTAATTGATGTTAAACTAATTGTACCCTAATCATGTAATTGCTCATGAAACACCTTTCTAAAACCATAAATTTTTTTAATAAAAAATATTTTAGTTAAAAATCCTTAATCAACCAAAAAATAACACCAAACAAAAGTTCATTAACAGAGATTTTTTATAAGAATCAAATAATTTTATGCCATCAAACAAATTAATAATATTAAAAAAATGAAAAAATAACAATTTCATTTTGTTATTTAGAGGAATAATTTATAGTTATTATATAGTTTGTTGGTTTTTGAAAATAAAATATTTTGGTTTTTTTTTTTGAAGATCAAATTCTTTGAAATGATAGTGGAGATTGAAAATGAGTTTAAGATTGTTTTTATTATTTTTTGGAGATCCATACTAGATGTTACAAGATGGATAGGGGTGAGCATCACTGATGTTGTGTACTTAATTGATGGTCCACATCTGATGTTTAAAGATGAATACGATCATGTCACCATGCTTTTGATAATGGTGTGTGTGTGAGTGAGGTTGTGTCATAGGGACAAAAAGTGATCAGTAGTGAGATTTTTCTTTATAGCAACATAATGGTAGATACATGAGGGTAAAAGGTCAATAAATTTAATCAATTCCATTTTTTTACCATTGGTGGAAAGTGTGATATGGGTATGTGCATAGAGTTGAGGGATAATCCCATGGAAATTTCCCCTAATGTGTATGTGTTAATGTGTATGTGTTATAACCATAATGCATACACATTATGTCCATAATACATACATGTTATGTCTATAACATGTATGCATTATGGCCATAATTCATATGTTTTATTTGAATTTAGGTTTAGGATTACCAAGCCATGATGTGTACATGTTATGGAAGCATAATGTGTACATGTTATGAGAATATAACATGTACGTGTTATGAACACATAATGTATACACATAATATTTTCAACTTTTATCAAATAATGATGATTTCTATCTTGAATAAATATGTTGAGTCTCAATCTCTTTGAGTGCATGCCCTAAGGTGTGTACCGAGAAAGGGGTGGGTAGACCATTGGTGCTTTGTAGGATTATTGTCCCTTATTTTCACTTATTACCAATCCAACCAGCTCCTAAAAACCATTCCCTTAGTTATTACTCCTATTTTTCACACTCCTCTAATCATTTCCCTTTTGTCCCTCTTTTCCTCACCTAAATCTACTTTCTATATTCTACATCACTGGGTCGACTGGGTCGACCTTGTACTCTTGTGGGTAAAATTCATTCAGGGTCTAGGTCAGCTCTTGGTTAACCTAGCCTATGACCTAGTGAATTTTTTCCATAATAGTACTAGATCGACTGGGGTGACCCTATTGGATGAAACTTTCAAAAGGGCTTAGGGTTAAATATTCCTATATATACAAGTTCATTTCATCATTATTTACTAATGATCAAGAGTTATTATTCTCTTGTACTTATTTATAATCTTCTCTTCCACCATTCTATTTGAGGAGTCTTATCTTGGGGTTTGTACTTGGAGAATCTAGTCTTGTGGAAATGTGTTGGATGTTTTGGCCTTTCTTAGTGATCCTTACAAAATAAAACAACCTCTTGTGAAGCCCCTTTGTCCAAGGGAGATATTGATTCTCGATGGGTTCATCTTTCAGTTAAGTATTCTCTAACTTTTCTCCTCTCTTTAGTAGATAAAAGTAGCATAAGTATTGGATTTGAATAATATTACTCTTCTTCTCCATGCAATAGGATCTTACTCATACATAACTTAATTGAGATTCTATTATGCATTTTTGTTTGTTTACTAACCACCATATTGTGCCACAAGATTTGGTGAGAATTAGATTAGATTTATTTGCTTTACTTGTTATTAGTATAGTGAATATAAAAACATAGGGATTAACTAGGGTTATTATGTGATTGTGTTTGACTAGAGGCTTTGAAACCCTCCCAAGTATTGTTTATTATTATAAGATATCCCCTAATTGGGTCTAATATATCCCCATATTGGTCATGTTCCTAATTATCTAATGTATCCCCAATCAGAAGTGTAAGTATGATCCAATCTTCTCTGAGTTAGGATTGATTTATAGACAAGATGCATTTCTCTTTACATACATTCTGGTGAACCTAATGTAAATCTAACCCTTGTAATTTTTCTTTCACATTATTATTATTTTATCATTTTCTTTATTATTTTTATATATTTGTGATATTAGGTCAATAGGGCCAATATAGTTTATAACTTTTGTGCACAAGTTTAATACATAGTCTCATCAAAATGACTCTATTATTTATGTGTAGGTCTTCATTAGATACAGGCTACTAGGCCGAATAGGTCAACACAGTATAAGTTTTCACTTCTAAATGGGCTAATGGGTCAAATAGGTCAACATAATACACTTACAGGTTTCCAAAAAACATATTAGGTTGATAGGGTTGGTATAGTCATCTTCCAAACTTTCAAAAAATATATTAGGTTAACCAGGCTAGTATAGTCATCTTCACAAGCTTCAACAAATAATGAACTGTAGAACTAGGTCAACCCAGTCGACATAGTTGGTAGAATTTGCAAGTAAAAATCAAGTCACTTTAACATCAATCTCACTTTCCTTTGAATATTCCAACCCACTAAGGTTCTTTTCTCTCTTTCTCTATTATTTCTATTATTCATTATAGTTCTATTTTTCATAGTTTTTAGTCTTTAAAACTTCCCTTATACAGCAAACTAGATCAACCTGGTTGACCTAGTTTTGTATTCTATCTTATGTTTACAAGACTAGGTCACCACCATCGACACATTTCTTAATAGACACCTACTTCAACAGTATAATAACAACACTAATGACTCTATTTTATAATGTTTGCATACACTATCATTTGAATCAACACTATACTATGTTTCAAAGTTGGAATTAACATTTATATGGTAGTAATTACTTCACACTTTCACTTTCAGTTGCTTGCATGCTTAGAATAGATCACATATTCTAATTAGGTATTTTTTCAATATATCATTTAGTTTCACTATTTTTCTCTTTCTTTCACATACTACCAAATCACATAATCTTAAAATGCATTTAAATAATTATTTAGCCAAGGCCTACCTACTTGGATTTCATCACCAAATGGGAAGTCAACTTGGTTTTCTAGCCAAGTATAAACACTTGGTTAATTTTTTATACTAATATATACAATTAACCAAGTGAGGTGAGGGGATAGGACCCAATACCAAGCTAGTACCATTACCAACACAAATCCCTTTTAGCCTAAATGTCTTGAAACCATCCATAGATTGCTTTATAGTTCCCTAATTTTAGCCAAATTCCCTATCACATTTAAAATAACACTCTAATAATCTAACAACATTTATTATGACCACCTAGTTAGTATTTACTTTCCAATTTTACTGCTTGTTCTTCACTCAATTATATGTTGTATTATAAAAACTTGCATTCACCATTGTTGGTACAAGGTTTTATGTTGAGTGCCTCAATTAGATCATCCACATTGACCCAATTGATTATCTATTATTTTCCTTTCTTACATTCAAATTAAATTACAATATTTTTCCTTTCTTTTAGTACATATTCGTTATGCGCAACACAGTCTCTTATAGACTATTTTTCCCCTACCTACATTATTAAGTCAACCCAATCAACCATGTATCTTTCTTCCATTCAAATAAAAGTACTAGGTCAACCCAATCAATTCTTTAATCTTATCAGGGTCTATTTTTCCCAATTTGTAGTACTAGGTCAACCCAGTCAACACTGTACTCTTACTATTCTCCCTATCTATCCAACTTAGTTTTTTATTTCTCTTCTTGGGCATTTTGTTCATTTCCACTAAGTCATCATGAGGTCCCCTATCAAAATCTTCTTGGACAACCTAAATCCATTTAGATACTATATGAGATGTGCATTTATCCCTCTCTTTTCCTCCCAATAGAACCATCATTCTTGGGGCACCTCTTCCCCTCCGTCATCTATGGATATTAACATGGTACAAATCACACCTCAATATGTAGGAGGTGGATTTGATCTTTTCTATACCTATCAAGACAATTCCCATGTTCAAACTCTTCAAACTAATGTGAGAGTAATTTACACAAGTCTAATCAATAATCCCACTGATAATCCATATTCTAATAACCCTCCCCTTAATACCAATTTAGGGAGTGCTCCTACAAATACCAACCCACCAATTGATATGAATCAACTTCTTGCATAAGTCATACAACAAATGAACATAATGCAAACTTATAACACCTATCAAATGATGCAACTAAAATTTTATTTGATTAATATGGCTAATCAACCTCTGACTATCCATCCTCAAGCCAATCCTAATTATATTCCTCTACCTCTCAGAGATGCCTCAAGTAATGTTATTCCTTAACCTATAATGAATAACAAAATGCTTCAAACTATTCAAAATGACCCTTTAGTTCCCTTCAATGTGTCCATTGATATTGGTAACATATCTCCAACTATAAAGTATGATGGGACTAAAGACCCTGTATCCTTTCTCAAAGCCTTTGGCAATATTTACAAAGAGTGGATCCAAACTAATACTTTCACCATAACTAAACTCTTAGTTAAAACACTCACTAGCGATGTATTATAATGGTATAATAAAATTTCATAACATTCCATTTAGAACTTGAGGATTTAATCAATCCTTTAGTTAAAGAGTTTCAACATAATGATCTTCCCAAAAATTGTCTTAGCCATTTCATCAATGCTAAGCAATCTCCCATTGAATCAACTCATGATTTTATCAAATGATGGAAATATCTAGCCCATAAATATGATCATAACATGATTGATGATAACTTGTTAAAACTCTTTATAACTAATTTAACTCATTCTCTTCAATATAAGGTTTGAACTTTTACTCCCCAAACACATATTGAAGCTCTTGACCAAACTAAACATCAAGATTTTCTCATGAAGCAATTTGAACCTAATCCTAAACTTTTTAAAGGATATTTTCAAACATCTACTAATGATATCACTGAAAATAATCCTCAAACTAAACCAAGAGTTTCCAAATCTAGAACTCCTTCCTCTTCTCACACACCACACATTATACAGCAAATAAAACATTTTTTTACCATCGTTTAAACCTTTTACTTATCCTAACAATCCTCCTAAGTGGTATGACCCTAATCAATTTTGTTGGTTTCATGCCAACATTGGTCACTCCCATGAATATTGTAGAGGTCTCACTAAATTTTTTGTCTCCTATATGCTTGGTGATTCATTTAATCATGAATCTATGATCAACCTTTGTCATCAAGAGTACAACACTACGTCTCAAAAATGACAAGTTTCTAAAGCTTCTACCTTGAATAACAAAAAATCTTTTTCCACTGCTAATAATCAACAAAATACCAAGGATATTTGTGATATTGATGTTTATTATGACTAGTATTAAATTATTTGTCAATATGTTGACACTTCTAAGGTCAATTACGATAGCAAGCTAGCTCACAAATATCTTGCTTCCAAACCTAAGAAACCATATTTAGAGGAACAACTTCTTAAAGATACTACAACCACAAATCTAGCTTTATAAGCCCTTGAGGAACCATCTCCTCCTTCTAAACCCCCAACCACTTCTATTCCTTCAAAATCTACCTTACCTCCTTGACATCATGATGGTTCTTCTTCTAAATCTCATTGGAACTTTCTTGAATAACTTAAATCTATGCCTTGAAAGATTCCACATACAGAGTTGGTTCATACTTCCCCTTATCATTTCAAGTTTATTATGCACCAATTACTAGAAATTAAAGATCCATATCCTATAGATGAATAACCACCTTCTATTGAACCTCAACCTACCAATGTACGTACTATTAAAATCACCTGTCCTTATTCCAAGCCTTCTATTTAATTTCTTGAAGAGGACATGATTAATGATTGAATTCTTTTTCATGCCGATGATCCACAACTATTCATTAAAATATCCATTAATACTACCCTTATTTTTAAATTTCTAGTTGATGAAGGCTCTAGTATTAATGTGACATCTTTTTGGCTTATCCAACAGCTTGGTTATAACAAGGATCATCTCAAGCAAACCTACCTTACCTATCATAGTTTTGATAAGACTAATCAAAATCCATTTGGTTGTATCTAGATTCCACTAATAATTAGACCTAAAACCATTCAAACTAAACTTATGGTCTTTTATTTACCCTTATCTTATAACATATTCCTTAGTCACCCATGGACTCATATAAGGAGGACCATTACTTCTTCTAGTAACCAATGCATTAAATTCTTACATAATAGAAAATGGTATAAGCATGAAGCTGATCCCAACCCTTAGAGTATTCAACTTCCTAATCTAAAATCTCAGTATTGTATTCCTACCATTTGTAAGATTAATAGTGCTCCTTTACTTGAGTTCATCAATATCAATCCTGATTTACAAGTCAATTTTGATGACTAAGATGATGATGAACCTAATGATTTATAACACACTTGTAATATTACCAAACTACTTCCAGGTAATTCAGAGTGGCTTCCTCCTTCTTTATTACCTTAGGACCATGTTATTCCCCTCATTTATGAGATCACTAATTTCCCCCTCCATGCAATGCTCAAGAGATTTATTTACTATATGACACCTTTACTTTCAATGATTATGGAGTGGACAAATTAATTCAAGATCCTCGCATCATGTCTCCATGTAAATTTAGTAATATTGGGATTTTTCCTTCTAAATCTCAATCATGTACAATTTCTCCAACATATGATTATAATTACATAATGTCCCAATCCCAATCTCGAGACTTAGATGTTCAATATTATTAGAAAACCTTAGCTCAAATACATGCTTCTAACTAGGATGTTCATACCATTTCTATGGATCATGAATTAGATTCTAACGGTCATGCACCTCCTGCTAATTCTCTACTATTTGATACTTAGGTTATAGAGTAAATCATACCTTCCAAACCTCTGTAAATTATTTCATCTTCTCTACCACCTATAGATCCCATAAATACATATAATTTTTCCCCTATTAAATAAACTAATGACACACCAATCCCATTTGATCCATCTACTTCTCCTACTCTTGAGATTACATTAGATGCTAAGGCCATTTATGTACATTAGATACATTATAAATATGATCTCCATGGTAATAAAATTATTGATTTCAAAGTAGGCATTGAGTATTATGGTCCTCTTCCCACTTTACCTAGCGATGAAGCTATTCTTGAAATACTTCAAGCTCGAGAACCTCAACTTCCTCAACAATATCACAAACTTGGGAATTTCAAAACCAAAACCCCTATTTCAACAACTTTATTATTATCATTAATCCTAAATCGATTCTAATTTCTTCTTTACCTAATAAAACACACCATTTCTAAGATGGAAATGATATACTTATCAAATAAACTACTTGCACTGAATATGGTACTCCATCATGCCCCAAACCAATTACAATTTATTGTGAACTCTCAGCTACTGAATATAATAGCTTTAGTTTATATTTTGACAAATATCATAAGATCTTCACTTGGTCCCATGAGGGCATGCCTAATATAGACACTACCATTATGGTGCATAACATCATCACTTATCTCAGTGCCAAACTTGTGCATTAAAAGCAAAGAAATTCCTACTCGAGGTTTCCACTTTATGTCACAAATAAATAATTAAACTTCTTGATGCTAAATTTATTAAACCAATGGTTTATTCTGAATGGGTTTCTAAAATAGTTCATGTTTAGGAAAAGGTCACTATGTTCATTCACATCTGCATTGATTTATATAATCTTAATCTTACTTATCGCAAAGAGAATTTCCCTTTACCTTTGATAGATGCCATTGTCGATTCCACCACTGGGTATGACATGTTATCTCTTATATATGGCTTCTCAGGCTAAAAAAATTCACATTTCCCCCAAGGATTTGCATAAGACCACTTTCACCATGGAATAGGGCACCTCTTGCTATGTTAAAATGCCCTTCAGCCTCAAAAATGTTAGAGCCACTTATCAATGAGTAATGACTCATATCTTTCATGATCTTATCCATAAAATTGTTGAAACCTATGTGGATGACCTCATTGCTAAGTATAAAAATTTTAAGACTCATATTTTCAATCTTTCCATCATCTTTGACTATATTCTTAAATATCAAGTTAGACTAAATCCTTACAAATGTGTCTTTGGTGTCACATATAAAAAATTGTTAGGGTTCCTAATCTCTCTCCACAACATCAACATTAACCCTGATAAAATTAGTATTATCATCAACATGCCCATTCCTCATTCCATTCTAGACATTCATACTTATCTTGAAAAACTTAGGGTAATTAAATGATTCATCCCTGAAATGGCTTACCATATCCACTTTATCAATTCTCTTCTTAAGGAAGGCAATGCTTTAAAATAGATATATCCTTGTCAAAAATCCTTTGACCACATGAAAGAATCATTGCTTCACCCACCTATGCTTCATCCTCCTTAAAATGATCGCCCTTTGATCCTATATACTTATTCCACACCCATATCAGTTGGGGCAATGCTTTCACAACAAGATGATACTGGAAGAGAGTATGCCATCTACTACATTAGTTGAGGCCTCATTGATTATGAGAAACATTATACAAAATTTGAATGTGATTACCTTTCTATATATTTTATGGCTAAAAATATTTGACATCTATCAGACCACTTATGTTATCATTCATTCTAACCCCCTTCGTCACTTCATTTCCAAAGCCTTTCTTCCTAGAGACAAAATTGGCAAATGGATGGTCCTCCTTATGGAATTTGATCTCTGCATTGTTATTCAAAAAGCTATCAAAGGACAAATCATATTTGATCAACTTGTTACAAATCTTGTGTCCACTACCAATCACCTTCAAGATAGTCTTCTAGATGATAACATTCTCTAAATTGAAGGTCTCAATCAAGCTATATCACTTAAAGATTACTTCCATAACTTCACTACTGATCTTGAAGCAAGTAATCTTGATGAATCCACTATCCTCCCTGATATTACTAAACCAAAAGTAGTTAATTAAGAAATTACCAAAATTAATGTTGACTTGAATGAGGATACTTGGACCCCTTAGTTTGATGGTGCTGAATTCCTTAAAAGAGCTAGGATAGGTTGTATTCTTATAAGTCCTCTTGGAAAAATCATCCCTTTAGATTTTTGCTTAATATTTGATGTCACTAACAATATGGTAGAGCACAAATATCTAATCTTAGGCATGAGAGTTGCTCTTTATTTAGATATCCAATACTTGCCTACTTTAGGTGATTCTCAACTCATTGGTCACGAAGTCAAAGGTGATTACCAATGCAAATGTGAGAATATCATTTCTTATCATCAAATTGAAACTAATCTCACCAAATATTTCATTTATTTCACCATTTATCCTATCCTTCAAGATCAAAATTCTATTGTTGATTCCCTTGTTTCTTCAGATTCTCTTTTTCATCCCCACTAAGTTTTTTTAATCCAACTTTTTTTATATAAATAAGAAAATGTCCATCTTCTATTCAACCACAAAATTCACTTATCTACCACATCAAGGCTTTCACCATTTGATAAATCCCATGGTATAAAGACATCATTCAATTTATGGAAGACCAAACTTATCCTCCTAACTTAGACTCTCATGAAAAGACTTGCATTCATAAACAAGATTTTAAGTATGTATTTAGATATAACATCCTTTATTATTTTAATGCTGAAGGTACCTTACTCTATTATGTTATACAATATGAGGTCCCTCCTCTTCTTAAATAAGCACATGGTGGTATTTATAGTGGCCACTGTAGCGGATATGTTATATCACATGAATGCCTACATATGGGATACTTTTATCCCACTCTTGAAAAGGATGCAATTGCATTTGTTAAAAAGTGTACCCCTTGCCAACTTGATGATGATCTAATTCATTCACCTCCAGTCAAGATTCAAACAATCATATCTCCCTAGCCATTTTTCATGTGGGAATTATGTTTCATTGGTAAATTACCTCACTCTCAAGATGGGAATGTATTTATAATCACATCTATCAAATATTTTACCAAGTGGGTCGAATCTATGCCCATTATTAATGTCACTGGTACTACCATATCCAAATTTATTCTTAATCAAATGATTTTCTACTTTGGTGTTCCTCATACTATCGTTTCTTACAATGGTGGTAATTTTAAAAATAAGTATGTCAAACAAATTTGTGCTAAATTTAAAATCAACCATAAATTTTCCATACCCTATCATCTACAATGTAATGGTCAAGTTGAGGTCACAAATAAAATTATCCAAAAGATAATTCATGAAACTCACATAGATTGGCACCTTCATCTCTATCCTACTTTTTGGTCATGTTAAACTAGCATATGTACTACCACTGGGGAAATGTTGTTCTCTCTAGTCTATGGTTCTGAGTCAGTCCTCCCATTAGAAGTTGAACTTCCCTCTCTCCATATCTCTCTCCATAGTATCATTCCTAATTAAGAATTACATGAAACTTGCCTTCATGCCCTTGATCTCTTTGATGAAAACCATCTTTCTACTTTGTAACACAATCACTAATACAAGGCCCGTATTACCAAACAACATAACAAATGTGTTAAAAATTGCACATTTAATTTTGGTGATCTTGTCCTTAAATTAGACTACACTCATGATAAAGAAGTTAAATATGCCCAAAATGGTGGGGGCCTTATTTAGTCAAATATAATCTTGGTTCAAGTACATATCACCTTTAAACCAATGAAAGATATGTTTTCAAAGAACCCACCAACACATAATTCCTTAAGAATTATTTTGCCTAAACCTTCCTTTATTTTTATGATTTATATATGTTATCTATCTAACACTTTTTACATGTTACTTACATGGGTCTCACCCTCTACAACCGTTCTCCACCTTTGCAAACCTTAGTCCTCCCTTTTTGGTCTTTTGGTTTCCCTTTTTCAAATGATTTGCATTGTAAAACCATGGATAGGACCTAGTCTTCCTTATGGTGTACTATAGTATTCTTTGTTTTTCATACTTTTTACACACTTTTTTTCACCCTTTGGGTTTCCCCTTTATGATTTTCAATGTAAGACCATGGATAGGACCTGGCCTTCATCACAAATCCCACCTTTTCTTACCTCATTTATTTTCCAAATGATTTTTTACACCCTCATGGGTTTATATTTTATGATTTGAAGTGTAAGACCATAGATAGGACTTGGACCTCATCATAAAATCACCATCTTATCATTCATTTTTATATAATTTATTTTGCAATGGTTACGAGTGTTGATCCTTATTCTCAAACTTTAGCTTTTGGTTTTTTTTATAGATGGAATTTTCATAACAATCTATGTTAGCATGTTTTCCTATATTTCCCTCATTCTTATGATAAGGAATCATACCTTTCTATCATTGTATGCCATTTTCCATTTGTCACATTTTTACAATTTGAAGTAATTTAAATTGTTTTGTGTTTCACTCCTCTTGATTTCCTTTCCTTTCACTCCAAATTGGATAAAACAAGATTGAAGTCAAGATTAGACTTTTATTTCATCTAGTTTAATGAGACTCTTAGACAACATGCTCTCTAAGTTCTCTCTTAACAACCAAGTCCCAAGTATTCAAATTCAAGTCATCATTAACACCCATGTTGGTTTTGTAAATTCGTATGGAGGAGGATTATAAAAATCTATCAAAAAAGTTAAAATAAAAATCATTTAAAAAAATAGTTAATGATATCAAAAGGCAACATACAAATCTCAAAATTCAAAATCACACCAAAGGATGTGATTCCAAGCACATCTCCAATATAATCTCAAACTCCACAATTAGAATCACAATAGAGTCGAGGTCCATTAGGGTGTGATAGACTAGTAGATTGGAATAGGATAGTTCAATATACTTTATGTTGTTACCTACTTTCTCATGTAAGTACCCAATCTTTTTAGTAGACCAATGACTCTATAAGGGGTCCTGAGGAATGGGGAACAAGTTGTGGGAAGGTGGGTCCATTTTTATTTTCATGCATATAGCCTTCATAAGAGGATCTACATACTTCATTTGTTGACCTAAGACTTATGTTGCTAAGATAGGTTCTTAAAATTCCTTAAGGTTAAAAGTCCTTTTGTTTTGACAAACCTAATTTGAGTGTCTTGACATTGATAAAGAGTTCCTCTACCTTGATTTTTCCTTCATTCTCCCATCCACCCATTTCATTTCCCCACTTGATAGGTAAATTATGATTCTAAATATGTTTTCCCTCTTCTTTACTTCTTTCTTCTTCATCTCTAAAAAGCATGATAGCACTACTTTGTTTCAATTTTATATATCCTTAGATCAAAACAACATGTTTGAGTAACTATGGATTACTTTCTTTACCATCATGGCTCTACGTCTCTAGATATGCCTTGATTTCTTTTACCATTTATTATTATTTCACCGCCCTTTTTGCAGACACATGAGTTCATTTCTACTTTCATGTATTTTTCCATTATTGAGTGAGGTTGGATTGTTAATTCTCACTCATCAATGTTGTTTCTCCTTTTATGCACCTTTTTACATTGATGATTGAGCAAGGCTTGTTACTCATCACTCATTAATTCTATGTTACCATTTTTGCTTGCCCATATTCATTTAGGTAAGGATTATTACTAATTTCACATCGATGTTTGATTACCATATTTTTGACATATATCCTTAGCTTGACTTGGTGAGTTTTCCTTTCTTACTCAAGGTTTACTTGTTTGATTTTTCTGGTCTTTAGTAGCTTTGGCTTTTCAATTACCTTATTTACTCCAAATTTTGACTTGGTCATTTGGTCTAACATAACACTTGTCACCCTAGCTTTCCAAATTGCCAAGTACATCATGTCCATATAGCACTAACTATCTTATCTTTCCTAAAAAATTTTGTTTTTTCTCTTTAGTTTTATATTCTTGGGTTTGTCAAAAGTAGTCTTTACACCCTTCACAATCAAAACTACAAACACAATATACAACCATCCAATAATAAACGTAAGTCAAGGTATGTATAATATTTACTTTTTAGTTATTTCCCTTTCCATCATTTACTTTTAGTTATTTTTTCTATAAAATAATGTAAATTTTTTTTAGCCTCAGCATTGTGTGTTATTATGTTCTTTCTCAAATCACCATCCCCTATTGCACCTTAGTGACACATTATGAGATTCAAGTGGGTCATAAATATACATATAATATTTTCAAATTTTATCAAATACTGATGCTTTTTATATTATAGAAACCCATTTAGTCTCAATCTCTCTAATTGCACACCCTAAGGAGTGCACCAAGAAAGGGTTGGGCAGGCCATTAGTGCTTTATGGGGTTATTATCCCTTATTGCCACTTATTACCAATCCAACTAGCTCCTAAAAACCATTCCCTAAGCTATGAATCCTCTTTTTCACACTCCTCTAGTCATTTCCCACTTTTCATCCCTCTTTTCCTAACCTAAATCCCTTTTTAATAGTCTACAGTACTAGGTCAACTAGGTTGACCCTGTACTCTTTTGGGTAAAATTCATTTAGTGTCTAGGTTGGCTCTTGGCCGACCTAGCCCATGACCTAGTAAATTTTTGTCTATAATATTATTAGGTCGACTAGGTTGACCCTATCAGTCAAAAATTTTAGAAGGGCTTAGGGTTAAATCTACCTATGTGTACAAGTTCATTTCATCATTATTTACCAATGATCAAGAGTTATTATTTGCTTGTGCTTCTTTACAATCTACTCTTCCACCGTTCTACTTGAGAAGTCTTAGATTGGGGTTTCTACTTGTAGAATATTGTCTTATGGATAAGTCTTGGATACTTTGGCCTTTCTTAGTGATCCTTAAAACCCACAAAAACATCTTGCGAATCACCTTTGGATAAGGGTGAGATTGAGTCTCGATGGGTTCATCTTTCAGGTAAGTATTCTCTAACTTTGCTCTTCTCTTTAGTAGATAAAAGTAGAATAAGTATTGGCTTCAAATAATATTACTCTTCTTCTCCATGAATTAGGGTCTTACTCAACATAGCTCAATTTATATTCTCATATGCATGTTTGTTCATTTACTAACCCCCATATTGTCCCACAAGATTTGGTGAGCACTAGATTAGATTTCTTTGATTTACTTGTTATTAGTATAGTGAGTATGAAAATATAGGGCTTAGTTATGGTTATTATGTGATTCTGCTTGATTGGAGGCTTTGGAACCCTCCCTAGTATTGTTTATTATGATAAGATATCCCCTAATTGGGTCTAGTGAATCCTCATACTGGTCATGTTCCTAATTATCTAATGTATCCCCAATCAGAATTATAAGTATGATATATCTTCTCTAAGTTAGTATTGATTTATAGACATGATGCATTTCTGATTGCATACACATAACACATACACTTTATGTTGTCATAGTAAAAAAATAGAATTAGAAGGGGCATTTGCATCCATTTTGTTAAGTGCAAGGAATGCATATGTGTTTCTTGTACATTACACCAAAAAATTAAAAAAGAGGTATAGGAAGGATTAAATGGTTTGGTTTACTAAAATAATTGATAAGAATATTATACTTTAAATTTATTTTAGTAAATATAAGAAATTAGGGGCACTCTACATTTGATAGATTTGGTCTCACAACTACACACCTTATGATGTGGAAGATAGTTTTTTAAAATCTAATTTGGTCAGTACTTAGGCATTTTTTAGTGTCTCAATATTGAACCTAGGGATTTCAAGGCATAAATTTTGTAATAGATGTCCATTTTAGGTAAACATATTATCATTTTTAGGTTTTTATACCTTCTGGATTGCTTGTTGGCATTTATAGGAGTCCCAAGTTTGTCAAAATTAAAGTTTACAAACCACTCACTTTAAATTTAACCAAAGTGGTGTGATTAGGGTAGCATAGGTCACATTGATGACCTATACACATCAAATGACCACTTTGTCTTCATTAAATTTTCTTATTATCCCTCCCTAATCCCTAATCACTCTCTCCTATTTTTTTATTATCCTTATTCACTCCCTCATTGACCCTCACCATCTCTCATCATCTCTAATCACTCCCTCATCATCCCTAATCACTCCCTCATTGACCCTCACCATTAATTATCATCCCTAATCACTACTTCATCATCCCTCATCATCCCTAATCACTCCTTCCTCATCTCTCATCATCCCTAATCAACCCCTCATTGACTCTCATTATTCATCGTCATCTTTAATCATTCCTAATCACTCCCTCATTAACCCTCACCATCCCTCATCATCCATAATCACTCCCTCATCATCTTTAATCACTCCCTCATTGACCCTCACTATCTATTATCATCCCTAATGACTCCCTCATTGTCCCTCATCATCCTTGCTCACTCCCTCCTCATCCCTCCTCATGCAAATAAAAGGATGGTGAGACCATTTAGGGCATACCATTAACTCTCATGTTTCAAGGGTTCAATGATATAAATAGACACACAATTTCATCAAATAGTTGATGTTCACATAAAAGAGATCAAAATACTAGCATTAATATAGAAAAATTATATTTAATCAATTACACTATTAGGATTATTACATACACAACATGGAGGAATATAATATAAAAACACATGCATGTCATACACTGACCTCTACCTTTGTAATTTCATTATAATAGACCTCCTATATGAAGAGAATCAAAATATTATGAAATTTTGGTCTTCTCCTATATTTTTCCATCTGACCCCTCTAATGAAATGTGTATTTGCTTATAATGATGAGAATGGGAATCCAATTTAATTATCCTCCCATCCCTTTGTTTTCTTCCAATTCTTTAAGATCATCACACGTGTTTTCCAAAACCACATGACACAAAAGAAAGACTAAAACAATTACTCACCTATGGGTAGTTCAAATCCAATTTTACATAGAGCATAATAAAAGATAATGAAAATGTTTTTCATTAGAATACAAAATTGGGATTTTAATTATTATACACAATAAAAAATTATTGGGTTTCATCTAGGTGATAATAAATAATTCAAACAAGCATGAGACCTCATCAATTATAGATAATGCATAGCATTTCATCAAGACATTTTCCTTTGTCATGAGGGTATGTGAATGGAGTTGGGGAAAAATTTCATGGACATTACCCCTAACGCCTATACCATATTTGAATTAGACATAGGATTATCAATCCATAATGTGTACACATTATGGAAACATAATTTGTATGTGTTATGAGACCATAATGCATACACATTATGTTGTCATAGAAAAAAATAGAATTAGAAATGGCATGTGCATCCATTGTGTTATGTGTAAGGAATGTCTATGTGTTCTTTGGACAATGCATAGAAAAAGTAAAAAAGATCTATATGAAGTGTTAAATTATTTGGTTTACTAAAATAAATATTAAGTACAATGAAAATAAATTTTAAGTATAAGGAATATAAATGTAAATATATGTAAGTATAAATTTATTTTATTAAATATAATAAATTATGGTCACTCTACATCTGATAGAGTTTGTCTTATAGTTGCATGCCTTATAATGTGGAAGATAGTTTTTAAAAATCTAATATGGTCAAAATTTTGGCATTTTTATGATCTTAGTATTAAACCTAGGGATTTTAGGGCATAACATTTGTAATAGATGTCCATTTTGGGTAAACATATAGTAATTTATTTGGTTTTTGTACCTTCTAGATTGCTTGTTAGCATTCCTAGGAGACCCAAGATTGTCAAAAATGAAGTTTACAAACCAATCACTTTAAATTCAAGTCAAATTGTTGTTATTAGAGAAGAATAGGTCACATTGATGTTCTACATACATCAAATAACCACTTTTTGTTCATTTTACTTGCTCATTGTCCCTCCCTCATCCCTAACAAGTACCTCTTCATCCCTCATCACCTCTAATCACTTTTTCCTCATTCCTCATTATCCTTAATCACTTCCTTATTGACCCTCACCATCCTTCATCATCTCTAATCACTCCCTTATCATCTCTAATCACTCCCTCATTTACCTTCACCATCACTCATCATCCCTAATCACCACTTTATTATCCCTCATCAACCCAAATCACTCCCTCCTCATCTCTTATCATCCCTAATTACTCCCTCATTGACCCTCACAATCCCTCATCATCTTTAATCACTCCTTCATCATCCTTAATCACTCACTCTTTAACCATCACCATCCCTAATCAGTTCTTCATCATCCCTCATAATACTTAATCTCTCCCTCCTCATCCCTCATCATCCCTAATCACTCTCTCATCAACCTTCACTGTCCCTTATCATCCTAATTACTCCCTCATTGGCCCTCATCATCCTTACTCACTCCCTCCTCATCCCTAAAATTTCACACACAATGAGGGGGATACCATTTAAAGCTTACCATTAACTCTCATGTTATAGTGGTTCAATAACACAAATAGATACATAGTTATTTCATCAAATAGTTTATGTTCACATAAAAGAAATAAATATATTGGCATTAATATAACAACATTTATATTTAATAAATGCCTATATTAGGATTATTTCATGCACAAAATGGAATAAAATAATAGAAAAACACCTAAATTTCATACACCTACCTCTGCCTTTGGAATGGCAGTGTAACAAACCTCCTCGATGAAGAAAATCAAAATATCATGAAATTTTGGTCTTCTCTATTTTTGAGCCAAACCCTCTAATGAAATTTCTATTTGATTATAAGGATGAGAATGGTCATATAATGAAATTATCCTCCCATTTATTTGTATTCTTCCAATACCTTAAGATAATCACATATGTTTTCCAAAACCACACAACACAAAGGAAAGACCAAACATGTTACTCACCTATGTGTGATTCAAATCTAATTTTACATAGATCATAATAAAATACAATGAATATGATTTTCACTAGAATATAAAATTGGAATTTAAATTATTATACACAATACATACTTTTTGGGTTTCATCTTGTTGATAGGATCCAATTTGAATAAGCATGAGACCCAGTTGATTCTAGACAATGCATATCATTGCATCAAAACATTTGATTTTTTCATGACTCCCTTAGGATTTAAATAATTAATTTACCATTGTATAAAAACTTGTATGTAAGAAGACATTTGTAGACTTATAAACATTGAACAACATATTTAAATACCTTATTGATTGCTCATAACCCAGTCATGGATTACCTTAATTCATACCATTTTGGGAAATAACTTAGCACATTCAAGGCTTAGTATGGAATTAAGTTTATATCAATCATTGCTTGAAGACTTGATTTCAAAGATAGACTTATGCGAGTGTTTAGTCCTAAATATCACAATCAACTATTACTTAAGTAATCAAGAGAATCCATCTAAGGAACATATATAGTCACCAAAGGAGATAAAAATAGGAGCTTCTATGACTTATGTGGGATTTACCAATTCAATTATGACGATAAAGTAACACAAAAGGCATTTTTAGACCTCTACAAGTTTTTCTTTATCAAAGTACATTATGGATTATGCAAAAGACACAAGTCTAAAAATAAAAATCAAAGTTCTAATTGTGAAAATATGACTCAAATATTATAGGAAGTAAACAAAATATCTCATCAAGACCAAATTAGTCAATGCAATCCAAATAAAAAGTCACAAGTCATAGCATATCACCAAAGAGCAAACCAAATAACATAAAAGGTGGATTTTTTCAATTGAAACTCTAAGATAAACACAATTATACATAAATGAATGTTAAAATATAAATTTGAAAGCACAAACATTAAAAAGACACAAGGATAATGATAAACATGGGCATTGATGAAGCAACCTCCCCTAATGAAGAATACCAAAATTGAGACAAAAAAGAAAATAATGAAAAGTAAGAATGCACTTTATTTGTTGTGATGCAAGATTGCTCAAGACTAAGGATTCTCCTACATCACCTGCTCATCCTTAATCACTTCATCCAATACCTTGATGTTGGGTGAAGTAGCTTCCCATTTTTCTCAATTGGCTTGTGTTCCAATTCCAAATTTTACTCACTCAAATAAGGTCCAAATAAACTCTTCTTTCATTCATCCATTTTCATGAAACTAAGGAACATAGAGATATCATCTAATTTTTTGGTGGGATTCAAATATCTATATGGTGATCCATACCAATATAGATATATAGATAGGTGGTTACTAATCTAGTAGAGTGTGTTCCAATATGGTAGCTGATAGAGTGTGTTTGCTAACCCAACTTGATCTATACCCAACCTAATATATAAAGGGAATTAAGGGCATATACATTAATCTAAGGAGGGACCACTTAGAGTTTGGTCATGACCTGATAGGCCCTAAAGGCCAAATTGGGTTTTTGTCACACTTTGAGTATTCCCTAGTTCCTAATATAGTATATCAAAGGATAGTGTAGGAATAGGACCCTATCATAGATATAGGGGGTACCATTCTAAAGACCTCCCAATATCAAAATTTTCCTACATGTTAAGCAAATGCAATCTTTCCTACCTACATCATACATGCTAAGGAGCAGGGCAAGGGAAGCTTGCCATTGTGATATCTAAATTTTATTCACCTAATAACATATCAAGGGAAGATTTTCTTCTCGATGGATATCAAGGGAATAAGGCACAACTATTAAGGGAATTTTTAATTATTGGTATCTAACTTTTCTTTGCATCTGGATTAAGTCATGGTTATTAATAGAATCTTACTTTCTGATAGATAGTTGTGTTCTTACCCTATTTACTTATCTATGCCCTACTTGATAAGGCAAGGGAAGCTTCATTCTAGGTATACAACTTTATACTTTTCATACCTACTTTTACTTTCTAGAATAAATTATTATCTATCAAGGGAAGCTTTATTTCTGATCTATATCTTAAATATATTATTTCCCTACATACTTAGCTATGCCATACCTACTTAACTTCTATTGTTGGCAGGGGAAGTTTGCTTCATGATAGATGGAATGAGAAATGAATTTTTGAATCATGTTTCATAGTAGACTATATATAGACTCATAGTTGGTCAATATAAATTGATAATAGCCAGTCTATCTCTCTTAATCCCAATCAAACATATATATATGTATCTATCCCAATCAATTGGTAGGATTGGTTGACTATATATAGCTTCATATCTAATTGGGTCAATATTTATCAATATAAATTGATAGGATCCACATCCTCATTTAAATAAAGGAAAGGAAATGAAAGAAAAGGAAAGAGGAGTGAGAGGTCCCAATTGAGAATAGCTGGTCAAAACTAAAGGACTATCTATATGCTTAATTAATCCCAAATGCTCATAGCCAGTCTTGTATCCAATGAGTGCTCTATATACCTATCACGAATATTTGAGAAAATATTAAGGACTATATATATTCTTAATATAATCTATATATAAGGCCTAATATATTCATTTAATCCCTCTCTCTCTATAGGTTTCCAATCTAGATAAAGTGAGAGTTCACAATGGAATGTACAATGGGATCCCCATCTAGATATAGGGCCCACATGTCAATTCTAATTGATTAATAGGCTCTAAATAACATATATATAGGGCCCAATCTAGAATATTTGAGTTATATAGTTATATAGAGGAAAATGTTTTCTGTCAATATATTCATTTTCATTGAACCAAAATCAGAGATAGCAAATTGCCTTGGGAAGACTTTTCACCTGATTTGATTTTTTACCTCTCAATCATAAATATTGATGGTCATGAAATAATGGACATGGATATGGGATCTAGGCTACTCACACTAATCAAAATCAAATATAACATAATGTTTTCAAGTTGATGGATTTATGACACACCCCATAAGATGGGTATAAATATGGCTATAGATATAATTTATATATCTCCCTCAATCCATAAAATACCATTCCCTATATATATATATATATATATATATATATATATATATATATATATATATATATATATATATATATATATATATATATATATATATATATATATACCTACTTATAGACCCAAGACTTGTACCTTTCATATTTCCCTTCTCCCCTTGACAAACAATATCCTGATGAATAACAACCACCCATCTATCTAAAATCCCACTAATCACTCAAGATAACCTCATTAAGAGATGGATGGGCATATGAAAAACTATATAGCCATTATTCCCACAAAAACATGCTTAGAATAAATTGGATTGGCCATAAGAGTAACCCTATATTATAGTGTAGTCATAGTTACCACCCATGAACTATATCTATCATATTTCTTTCCCTAAACATCCCCTATCTATATATGGGCCTAGTGGAGCACTCCTGCATAGTGAGCAATATATCGAGACTGAAGGCATAGGATGGAGCATAATAAACCCCTATACCTAGAGGCATTTTCATTTAGGCCCTCTAATTTATCCCCTAATGGATATATATCTATATATATATAGATAGATAATGTATAATTATCTAGATGGAAAGGGAAGCTCTATCTATTTGGGAGTCTCATATCTTAGATAGATGGAGAGGACCCTTAGAAGCCAGGGAGGAATTTATATAGAGATCCACAAGTAAGGGAGGGATGAAAATATTGAACCACAAGAGAGGAGAGTCTATCATATAGAGGGGAGACAAAAAACCCCTATATGCTTGGTCATTTGGGCCTGATGAAGAGGCCCTAAATACCATAGATAGAATAAAGGCCCTGCCTCCTTTAGAAACTCTAACCCCCACCCATTATGGATAGGGTTGGGTTGCATAACTAGATATTATATCTCTATATATATGTCATGTCAAGTGAAACTATATTCATAGTTGGTACTAGACTAAGGACCCACCCCTCTATTATAGAGATTGATCCTATAGTTCGGTTTGAACAACCCAGTTATGAACTAACCCAAACATTTGAGGAGGTGATGTAGGTAATTGATCTAAAAAATAAACCATGTTGAATAATGATACCTATTCTCATGTCACATATATATAATATCTATAAATTTTCATATATCATATCCACGTACTCATGGTTCCCATCTTATATAGTCATGTTATGTATATAGTTAAGTTACTCATGTTAACCATCCCATAGAGTCATATTACATATAGAGTCATGTCACTAGTCAGTCTATAGTGTGACTATAACTCTACACATTTAGTTCAGTCATGTTTTGTGAAAAGGGCTACCCAAAGGGTGAGGTGAACTAGAAAATAGAACTAAGTTCAATCGAAGGGTGAGGTGTTGAACAAGGTAGAGAGAAAATACCTTATGCCTAGTAAGACTTTAATATCTCAAGGACAAATAAGACCAAATGATGATCCCCTTGAATGTGCCCAAGTGATTGATTAATGGGGTGAAATTATTATTAGATAATTTATAGACTAGATCACTATCCCCTATAGAATATTGTAGTTGATAGACTAGAGTGCTAACCTACCCATGTCATTCAAGTTGGACCAAATGGGACTAGTGATGTAGGAAGATTCAGATAGATGGACATGGTAAAAAATATGGGCACGGTTGGGTTGAGAAAATATATAATATATAGGTATTAGATGAGGAGATTGACAATTAAATTAAACTACAATTCAAATAGAGATAATCATCTCAATCAATTAGGGATAATGAATCAGTGATTAGAGATGATGAGGGATGGTGAGGGTCAATAAGCAAGGGATTAAGGACAATGAGGGAGTGATTAGAGATTATGATTGTTGGTGAGGGTCAGTGAGGGAGTGATTAAGGATGATAAGGGATGAGGAGGGAGTTATTAGTGATGATGAGGGATGATGAAGCAATTATTATGGATGGTGAGGGGTTGTGAGGGTCAATGAGGGAGTGATTAGATATGATGGGCAATGGTGAGGGTTAATTAAGGACTTATTAGGAATTATGAGGGGTGAGAAGGAGTGACTAGGGATGATGAGTGATGAATAATGAGTGATTATGGATGATGAGGGATGGTGAGGTTTAATGAGGGAGCGATTAGGGAGGATGAGGGACTAATAGAGATGATTAAGGATGGTGATGGTTAATGAGGTAGTGATTAGGTATTATAAGGGATAAGGGGGAGTGATTAGGGATGATGAGTGATGATGGATGAGTGATTTGGTATGGTTAGGGTCAATAAGAGATTGATTAGGGATGATGAGGGAGTTATTAAGGATGGTGAGGGTCAATTAGAGAGTGATTAAGGATAATAACTAATGAATATGGAGTGATTAGGGATTATTAGGGATGAGGATGGAGTGATTAGGGATAGAATGATTAGGGATAATGATTCATAATTAGGGATAATAAGGGAGTGATTAGGGATGATGAGGGAGTGATTAGAGATGATGAGGTATGGTGAGAGTAAATTAAGGAGTGATTAGGGATAATTATTAACAAGGATTAAGTGATTAGGGGTGGTGAGAGATGATGAGGAAGTGACTAGGGATGAGATAGGTATGATGAACAGGTGAAATTAACATGAATTTGTTTTTTTGATGTGTGCAGGGCATCAGTGTGACCTACACTTCCTTAATCACACCACTTTGGCTTGAGTTAAAAGTGAGTGGTTTTTAAACTTCATTTTTTTTATTGATCACTACTTTACATGAAGATATTAAACTAAGAGCTAAGGATTAAGGGGTATCCATTTTTCCAAATTCATAAGGGTGACAATCCTAGCATTTTCCCTTTTATCATGCCAGGTTTTACTAGCAACAAGAATTGATCTTTGGTTTTTAAACTTCATTTTTTTGTTTACCACTATTTTATGCAAAGATCTTAAACTAAGAGCTAAGGATTAAGGGTTATCCATTTTTCCAAATTCACAAGGGAAACAATCCTAACCTTTTCCCTTTTGTCATGCTAGGTTTTACTAGCAACAATAATTGATCCTTGGTGGGCTCTTTGTAAGCCAAATAACTTCATCAATTGAACCAACAATTGTTCACTAAACTTCAATTTTGATAAAACTTAGGACTCCTAGAAATGTTAGGAATTAAAAGGCACCAAAACCTTAAAAATGACTATATATTTACCAAAAATGTCCATCAATTATAAAATTTATGCCTTAAAATCCCTAAGTTTAATATTAAGACCCTGAAAATGCCTATGTATTGACCAGATTAGATTTTGAAAAGCTAATTTCCACATCACAAGGCATGTAACTGTGAAACCAAATCTATCATATGTAGAGTGACCCTGATTTTTTATTATTATTAAAATATTAATAGTTATTTTAGTAAATTAACCCCTCCCACCATCTACCTTATAATGCATCCCCCTTTTGCATTTTGACCACTCATGGGTTCACTACACCATAACACGTACACGCTATTGGACTTAGTGATAATAAAACATATAGGTTATTACCACTAATAATGTGTACATGTTCTTATCACTAATAACACATATGTGCTTTGTTTTTTTTTTGCATTTAAAACTTATGCATTTTTTCAATTTGAATTTGAACATAATAACATGTACACATTATTGTGTGCAAATTCAAAAACTAAGCCTTTTGGCTCAGAATGGCTTAGATTCCCTAGCCAAAGGCTTCAACCTGTCAACACATATCATATCTGAGAGTATTGATTTAAAAATTCAACTTCTATCACCAAATACACTATGAATTTCAATGAACCAATTCATAAAATTATTACCATGATGATGAGCACATTCTCCTCTTTCCAAATATATGACTTTTATAATTTTTTGACTATTTTAAGGTTTCAAACCATGTTTATTTATAACTATAGATTTTTTAGGCTACTATATGTCATAAATAAACATTCCTATATATGTTTTCTTATCTTTATTTCATTTATACAAATGCAAAACAAACTATATGGTTATAAACTATTATGAATTATACATGCATTCCAAAAAAACTAGTTTTCATTTTTTCAGATAGTTATGGGGGGTTGCATGCCTAGATATAGATTTTTTATCATTTTTTAGGATCTATTTACTTTTCACCAAAAAATTACAAAAACTATAGGTTACAAACTATATGATCTTATATAAACTTCCATAAAATGGTTTTAAACAATATTAAATTATACTCAAAAAAAGAGGGGCTACACAGTTGGCTATCTACTATGTTTTTCTAAAAAAACATGAGTTACTATTAAAATTTTATATATTTAACCTAGTTATACTTAAACATTTTTAAAAATATTTAGTGTTTTGGCAATGAGACTCAAAATGCTATAATTCATGTTTTTACACCATCCTCAAATTTTGAGTGTAGCCATCTCAAATTGTCTACAAAATTTTAAATTTTTTAATTTTGAGGAAAAACATGTCCATAGGTAGGCCCATTTTTTCCCCCCAACTTTGTGTACTTACCCAAAAAATAACCTATTTGGTTCACTTTTTCCTAGTCATATATGGAAAAAAATTAAAGAGTGGGAAGAGCACTAGAATGGATGTTTGAACCATTATTTCATAGATTACTAGATAATTACACAAGGTCACATCATAATATAATCCACTAAAATTAGAATAGGTTGCATATGTAATTAAGGTAACGTGGTGGATAGAACAAGTTTTCCACTCTTACTAAAATAAACTTTCTTAAGTCTTACAAGGCAAGGATTCTTAATATAACCAGTATATGGATCACATGTGGCATAATCATGAAGCACCTAAAATCCCAACCAAAACCTAAGGCCAAATATAGTAAAGTCACATATTATTTTAATAATAATAATAATGGTGTCACTTCAATTTAAATATTTACACATCATAATATCATGCATCAAAATCGATACAATGTTAATGCAATTTCTAAATCATTACTAATTTTTGATATAGTTATAAAAAAGTCTTAAAACTTTTTTGTTCTAAATATTTATTTGAGCAAACAGATACTAAGTTCGCATCATGGATCTTGATGTATATAGTGAAAAATATAAAACATGTGCTTATTGTTCTAACTAATGAGATAAATTTAAGCATGGGTTGGAAGAGGGTCTATTGGTATGGTATATTATAAATTAAAAATACTTTGAGAGAAACATTTGAGAGAAGTTCATTTAATTTTATCCTAAATTCTACATTAAGGTTTGTCATCATGTAGCTTTTATAGTGGTTCTATATGTGACTGATTTCATCAAATTGAATATAGTGTTTTTTGCATGATCAAAAATTCAAATTTAGTATTGAAATATGTGTTTGAGATTTAAAGATTCAAGATTACTTCACTACTTTCCATGCATTCAATTATGGCAATAAAAAAATGTTATGTTTCTCTTAATTTATATATACAAGTGACTTGTTGAAAAGGTTAACCTAGAATAATTAAAATGTACCCATATATATATATATATATATATATATATATATATATATATATATATATATATATATATAATCTAAAAGAACTAAATTCATATAAAATTGAGAGTTAGAAGACATGGATGAAAAATTCTCTCCATAAGTTTTGGGCAGTTTGATATACTTAGCAACAAGCAAAGTTGATACTCCATTATTTATAGGAGCCTATTTTATGATAATATTGGATTAAAAAAATAAATCTAATCTAAACATAGAAAAATAGCTAATAAAAAAATGGTTTATAATATGTACAATAAATCACACAAACTAATCAGGACTTACTATTTTTGGAATATGCTAAAATTGGAAAGTGCATAGAAATAAACAATTTAGCTAGAAATCAGGTTTACATGAATATGACAGTGTCTAATAAATCGATTGTGAAGTTGAGTGATGTTGATGTATATCAGGGATAGAGTTCCACTTTATCCTTGGATAAGGCCACACTATTTAGAAAATGTCATATTGTGTTATAGTCTCTAGGGTGCACCAACATCCACTAGGGATTTTCCCCTCTATTTGAATTTTTTTAGGTGTTCCTATGCATGTTGGTCCTTTGTGATTGTGTAAGATATTTGGATATATTAGGGATTCGATGTGTGCCTTATTATTCATTGAAACCCTATATTAGGGACATAAGCAGATAAATATAGTGAAATGGAAAAAGGGGGTTAGAGGTTGAAGTCGTGTTAGACCTCAACAACCCTCTGTGTTGAGTGTTGCCTATATGCCAATACTCCAAAGAGGGATAAAAATTCATGTAGTTATCCCATGCTATGGTGGTGTGTGATAAATAATAGTGAAATTTTATATGTTGGTGCAATCCTAGTGTGATTAAGTACTTAAAAAATACATTATGACCTTGAAATTGTATTCAAACCTAGTTATGTGCTTTAGGGGCTATAAGGACTCAATATTGGGAAGAATAGGGAATTTCCCCTCAATGTGTAATTAGATAAATCTAGTAATTTGAAAAATTAGTAGTATCCTCCAAAAGGATATAGTTTGTGCTTATATAGTGGTCTTTTTCCGAATTCCTCAAATTAGGTTTAAAAACATGCAAAATGACCTGTTATAATGGATTTGAATTTGAACAACTAGTCATTATTTTGTGGGATGATGAAAGCAGTCAACATGATATTCCAAAAGGAGTGGGTTTATCCAAATCATATGGATAACTAAATTAAAAGTGTGGATTAGTCAAATAATGAGTTTATGATATTGATACTGAGGAATATGAATATTTAGTAATTATAGTTACTTTTAGGTATAGGTCACCTATAAAAAGGTAGAGAAATGGTGGTTTTAGAACTGTGGATTTGATCATAGTTAAGTGTGAAAAAGGAGTGGTCACAAGGACATTATTTTAAAAATAAATTTTAATTTTAATATCTACATTTAAGCCCTATTTTACTCTAATAATGAATTAAAGTGAAATTATTAGATTAAAAGGAAGAATGCATTACTTGAACTTACATGTGAAGAACAATCTTCAATGTCGATTCCATATTGAGCTATGTTTCATGCAAATCTAAAATGAAACATGTATGAATTAGTGTTTACTTAGATAAAAATATTAAAGTAAACACAAGAAATTTAAAGGTCAAGTAACAAGAAAAAAATACATGTGTTCAGGTATGCAAACCACTTTATTTTTTTATTTTAAAATTAATGACTAAAGAGGGTGATTTATTCTTCGTGGAAGCACTTGGATTGGATTGTGCATTCCTCAATCCTAATTTATAGGAGAGTATGCTTAAAAACTCAAGGTGTCTTGACTTCATCATTACACATTCAAGCTAGTAGATCATAGTTTTGAATCCATGTTTGAATCCCAATGGAACATTTTAGTGCAAAATTAGTGAAAAAAGGGTGAATCAATCACTGTAAATGGAACAAGATTCATTTTGGTGAAAAATTGGTGAAAAAAAATATATAACTGAGTCTAATGTATAAAATATAGAGAATGACATGAATTTTCATTCTTTTTATGGAAAATAGTGAAAAATCTAAGCAAAAAAGTGATCATGTACCAAGTACATGCCACCCAATCTGATATATGAGTATATTGATTTTGGTAACTAAGTCATATCAAGTGACTTTCTAAGTAGAACTTATTTAAAATATATAACACATGATATGCATGGTGGTCCCTAATTTAATCAAAATCTGAAATAGAGTTGTGTATAAATTAGAAACTGTCTCTTAATAATTTAAAACTGATCGGTAAATTGAACTTGATTCTGAGAATTTTGGAAAACATTATCTTGGACTACTGGAATGAAAGCACAATGACCTAGACAATATCACCCTCCACCTTTATCCTTAGGGTCTAGGATTGTTTAAAAGTAATTTCTAAGTAAAATCTGGGTATATATTGTGATCATCTAAACAAAACCTATAATTTTTTGTCTAAGATTGTACTATTGTAACTTATTCTCTAAGACAAGCCACTATGTATGTCACCTCTTTTGAGGTGAGTTATGAAGCTTCCATAATAACTTAACTCAAAATAAAAATTTATGTGAATATTGTTATAGAAAAAAATTAAATCTATAGTTGTAATGATAACATTGGATATCATGGCATCAACATAGATAAAATTAACAAAATATTAATGTAAGATGAATGTGGAACCAAGCATACATAGTGATGTTGTCAAGTTAGATGTTAACAATTAGGCACATAGTGAATAATGATCAAATTTAAACATTGAAACTGAGATATATAAACTCATGGAGGATGCATGATATCCACCATGGCAAGAAATAACTAAGAAAATACATGATATCCATCAAGGCACCTAGACACTAAGAAAATAAGAGTCATTGTTATGACACGCACACGTAAAGAGTACATGAAAAGCACACAAAATAAGAAATAATATCAGAGGGTGACATACAAGGGAAATTTTCAAATGACACTTAAAGGCATAGAAACACATAATAAGGCTTTGAGCCACAAACAAGGACATATTCAAATGTCCATAATCCAAACAAACCAAATACACATAAAACACAAAGCAAAGAGGCAAACATGAAATGCATGCATGAATAAATTAAGTGTTCTCTACATAAGTGATTTAAAACATCATAATATTTAAAAATTTAGGGATTCAATAATAGAATAATGTGAAAGTAAGTGATTAAATAATCATGCAATGTAGTATACTAAGGTAGGAACAAGAGGGATAGTCATAGAGTGATAGAACAGGTGTAAGAGATGCCCCCAATGAACTTGTTGCTATTTAAACAAGTTTTAAAAGGCGTATGACTAGTTTGAATTTGATAATATATAGCATGTGTTCATTAGGATATGTTCAATGTAATTAGACAATATTGTAGTGTGTGACTATCTAAATAAAGTTGTTTTACCTGTGTAATGTTGTTGGGTCTAAGATAATATCACTACCTACAACTACACCTAGAAATGACAACTTGTATGTCATGAAACTCACTTAAATAAACTTGTGAATCATATTTGATATAAAACTAAATATAGAGAAGTATTACATATATTTAATCACAAATCAAATGATGTAAATGAACTACACATACTATGCATAAGTCATGGTTTTTTTATTTTTTGAAATATTTTTTGCATACTATTTTTAATATATATAACTGAAAAAAGGAACATACTAACCAATGAATACAATAGGAGCCTCAAAATCAATAGGTCATGTACCAAACAAAGTAAGGATGATCTCTCATGAATGGGAAGTATTATGCCATTATGAACTTGTTGATATTTAAAGAAGTTTTAAAAGGCCTATGACTAGTTTGAATTTGATAATATATAGCATGTGTTCATTAGGATATGTTCAATGTAATCAGACAACATTGCAGTGTGTGGCTATCTAAATAGAGTGGTTTTACCTGTGTAATGTTGTTGGGTATAAGATAATATCACTACCTAAAATTACACTTAGAAATGACAACTTGTTTGTCCTGAAACTCACTCAAATAAACTTGTGAATCATATTTAATATAAAACTAGATATAGAGAAGTATTACATATAATTAATCACAAATACTATGCATAAGTCATGGTTTTTTTATTTTTTGAAATATTTTTTTATTTTTTGCATTTTTTTAAATATATATAACTAAGAAAAGTAACATACTAACCAATGAATACCATAGGATCCTCAAAATCAATAGGTCATGTACCAAACAAATTAAGGATGATCTCTCATGAATGGGAAGTATTATGCCATTATGAAGTATTTTATCTCAACTACGAAACTAAAAATTGATTTGACTAAGTAACATTAGCACCACTATCATGATGATGATGTGTAATATTTTTTGTAGGTTGTGTAGTGTTTTGAACTTGAGATCTCTTCAAAACCCATCGTGTAGTATAATAAGCCTGAGTTGGTGTTCTTTTTGGAACACTCTTATTATCTTGTAAAGCTAGTAGAGGATGTGCTAAAGTAGATAGAGGCTCTCTAGAATATTTAATAAATCATTTATTAATTGGCCTTTCAAGTATGGGTATCATTGTATAGTTGACCACTTTATTTTGAAATCTTGAATAGGTTGAACCTTATTAGGTTTCTCAATTGAATGTTTTTGTGTATGAATGATAACATTACGTTGTAAGGGTATTCATATGGAATACCATGAACTATAATAATAGCATTATCAAAAATGAATTTAAAACATTTTTGTGTGGTAAAAGGTACTACATGAAGTTGTTGAATCCAAGTATATCTAAATAACATATCAAAGACTCTTTCACTAGGTACTACTATAAATTTGGTGGCCACATGTATGGGACTAATAAGTAGTGGTAATGTGATCTCACCAATATAACTCTGAACATGCCATTGAAACCTTTAATTTTTATAGCAAAAGGAAGTATATCCATATTTATGTATCTAAAATGTGAAATAAGTGTGATAGTGTATATATTCACACTTGGATCATTATCGACCATGATACTTTTTATAGGTTGATGATCAATGTGACTTGAATGAAAAAAGAGTGTAAACTATAATCATCATCTAAAATTTTATGCTTTATAAATATAATAATTTATTTAGATGGTCATAAAATATGATATGTGCTAATAATTCCATTCAATATGTGTTGTGTCTCTATCATAGAATGATAAGAAGATGGTAGAAGATGTGCATTGTATGTGTAATGCACTTATGTTTTATTTATTATATCTTGACCATGATGTTTAGGGAAAAGATCACTTAATATATTCATAGTTCTATTTTAACTTGGTTTTGGTTGTGTAATTTCATGGGGTGCATTAAAATCATTGAAGTGCTTATCTATGTAATCTTGTTTCTTATCGTACAAACTGATGCATATATTGGTAGTATGCCCTAGTGTTGTATGAAAATCATTAAAAATTTGTTTATTGAATCCTATTAGAATTGGTTTACTCATATAAACCTATTTGATGATAGGTATAAATATAAGTTGACATTACAATAACTTTTATAACACTTTAGAAGGATCTTCTAACAAGTTTGTAAACTTTATCTTCGGAGGAGTTGATAACACAATACGCAAACTAAGATTAGAAACTGCATTCACTATTATATTAGGTTCACTTTTATTTTCACCTTGTTTGGTGGATTACTCAAATTATTAGAAGTATAAATTGGGTTTGTCACATAATTGATTTTTTTTCATTGCCAATAATTTGACCTCTTTGTCTTTAATTATATGGCATAGATCTTTGAATGATAGAAAACTCTTAAAAATAATGAAGAGGTAGAAGTAAAATATGCTTGAATATGTCTTATAATTCCTTATAATCCAAAGGGTTCATCATATTGGATAATATGGTCTTATACCATAGTACATAATCTGAAATAGGTTCATTGGAATCTTGTTTGAGCTTAGCAATCTAAGCATATGAAAATAATTCACTAATGTTGATAAAAAAAACTCTGCTAGAATTTTTTTTCCAAAGGATTAAATGAATGAATTAATTGATATAAAACCATTTTAGGGCATAGTCCTTTAAACCTCTAGGAAATAACTTAGTCAACAATATATCATTAGAGGCATAGTCCAAACATGATGCATGAAATACTCTCAAATGTTGTTGGGGTTACCTTTGAAATCATACAATGTAAGATTAGGTGCCATAGAACCAATTGGTAAAGGATATGTTGAAATGTGTTGAGCTAATGGATTATGACATAATGCCATGAATCAAGTTTTTGATTAGGTTCCACAGTAATGTTTTTAATTTGTAACACCTTAGTTTGCATAGATAAAACAATTTTCATAAGGGATTATGCATCTAGAATAGAATGTACGATAACCAAATGCAATGTAAAAATAATACATGTAGAGACTTGACTATTGATTTGCTCTAAGCCCTACATGTACCCCATAGTAGATGTTGGCATAAAATTTGTATTCAATGATGTAGAGAAAGGCAAGGAACCCATAACAATAGAAGTGTCAAAGGTTTGACCTTCAAAGGCTTTCTATATTTCATATCAAACAATATTTATGATTATATATTGCATATCATTATTCTTTAAAAGATATTTTTTTAAGTCTCAATTATCAGTAGCATCAAATTTATTAACTAGTTTATCAATTGTGCTAGTATTGACTGAAACTTGAGAAGGTGTCATTGCAAGAGCCCTTGGTCTATTAATTTGTCTAAGGAATACAATAATAAATTTCTTAAAGTGTGACAGATGGAAAATAAAACATTAAAATATTTTTCCTAAAAAAGAATCAATCAGATCTAAAAACCCTAAGACAATAATTAGAAACATAAGAAACAAGGAAAGAAACCCTAACAACATGAAGGGCAATGGTTTTACAATATTTGATAATAAAGGGGCTCACCATTATGTTTTATAATAAATTTATATTAGGGAAATAAATCTAATATAAATAGAGGTAAAAAAATAAGAGTGTATAATATGTACGATAAACCATATAATCTAATTGTAAATTACTATTTTAGGAATATACTAAAAGGGGAAAGTACATAGAAATAAACAACTTAGTTGGAACTCAGAATTTTGATAGTTTTTGATAAACTGACTATGATATTGAGCGAGGTTATTTTGAATCAAGAATAGGGCTCCACTTTATCCTTGGATAAGACCATACTATTTGGAGTATGTCATGTTACACTATAGTCTCTAGGTTGCATCAACATTTGCTAAGGTTTTAACCCTCTGTGTGAATTCTATTAGGTGTGTTTATGCCTGTTAGTCTTGTATGATTGTATTGGAGCTTTTGATATGTTGCAGGAGTCACTATGTACCTTTTTATTAACTAAACCCCTAGCTTAGTAACACAAGGAGACAAATTCAAGAAGGGGGAAGAAGATTTTATGAGATGAAGTTGTGCTAGAACACAACACCCCACTATGTTGAGTGTTGCCTACATACCAATACTCCATAGAGGAATTAAACCTAATGTAGTTCTCTCATATTATGATTGTGTGTGAAAAATATTGGTGAAATGTTATATGTTGATGTGATACTGATGTGATTAAGTGCTTGATCAATGTCTTGTGACCTTGAAACTATCTTCAAACCTATCTTTGTGCTTTAGAGGATGTAAGGACTCAATATTAGGAAGAATAGGGAACTTCCTCACAATGTGTAGTTAGTAAATCTGGCAATTTGTAAAAGTGGCATCCTCCTCTAAAAGGATAATATTTGTGCTTATATGGTGGTCTTTTTATAAATTACTTGAATTAAGATTGTAAAATATGTGGAATGACCTATTATGATGAATTTGAATTTAATAAACTAGCTATTATTTCGTAGGAAGATGAAACCACACTTTTCAAATGAAAATGACCAGCGTGATAGTCCAAAAAGAGTGTGTTTGTATAAATCATAACGATAACTAAACTATAAGTATGGATTAGTCAAATAATGAGTTAGGTCGTTGATACTAAAGAATATGAATATTTAGTAATTAGAACTACTTTGATGTATAGGTCATCTACAAAAAGATGAGGAATGATGATTTTAGAACTATAAAATTGAATATAGATTAAATGTGCAAAAAGAGTAATCACAAATACATTATTTTAAAAATAAATATTAACTTTAATATCTACAAATCTAAATTTATAAAAAGTATGAATAATAATTTAAAAAAATATTATTAAACATATTATAGGAGGTTTGATACAATTAACAACTAACCTTGATATAACCTATACAATTGAACTTCTCTCGAGATGAACATGTTTGCACATTATTCATTGAAAATTAGCTATGAATATCTTAAGATACATCAAGGGCACTCCAAGTTTTGCATTGGGTACGTTTAAGGAGATGGTGTTTGTCTACATGGTTTATGATTATACAAAAGGTTATATTAATAACTATAAATCAATTTGAGATGTCTTTTGAGTTTGATTTAGGTATTATTTTGTGGATAAATATAAATAAGTCAATTAATACATTATTATAGTCAAATTTTGAATATAAAGTTTAACATGCATAATTTTATGGCTAAGGTAGTCTAGACATGATATATTATTAATTACGTAGTTCTCCCTCAATTGACCAATAAGAAGGAAAAACTAAATAAATAAAATATGATGCTAGGACCAAAAACATAGAGGTTTTTTACCACTATACTACACGGTTAGTTGAGTTGGTTGTTGTGTCCTATATCCTATTCATAAGATGAAGCTAAATAAATATTAAAAGGCATGTTATTAGTTTTAATAATTTTTTTTATCGATACTCAATGTTGAAGGGTCCTTGTCCCAATCACTTTTGACTCGAGCTCTAACCAATTTGGGACACAATTGGTGGCCCATGTCCCTAAGAGAATACTAATGAATGGCCATAACTAGCTCAAGAATACCATCAATGGCCACATCCTGGCCTAAGATTACCAATGATTGGCCACAACCCACCCAAGAATACCAATGATCAACCACTACCAGCCCAAGAATACCAAAGATCTGCCACAAGTGGACCAAGATTACTTAATGAATGGCCACATCTGGCCTCCAATACCAAACTGAGATTTGAACCTAGGTGGTGCTTGGAACAACCAAGACACTTTATACCAACTCACCCACATCTCATTGGTATTAGTTATAATCATTGTTCATGTTGTATATTATCCATTTATATAACTTGTATAGCTTCCATATATTTATATATTTAAGGAATTATTTTACAAGTGAATAATTATCTAGATCTCCACATCTATTTACTGTTCTAATGTTAGATTGCTCTAACTCAAGATGTTCTATAACATAGATGACATTTTGGCATATTTTTCAAGAATATGTTGTATTGTATCATCTTTTATTTTTGGAATATAATGTGGTAACAAATTTATTAATCAGCTACCTATCTACTAATCCAATGTCTCAATGCTGCTAAAATTTGGGATCATGTCAATTTATGGTTCAATGATTAATGTTAAAGTACTTGGTACATAATTGGAGATCAAATAAATTTCCTTAGCTCATTGTCAATCTCGTAGTGTATGGTTTCATTTATCCTCTACCCAATAAATAAATTCTAAGAAGAAATTAAAAGATATTCTTGAATCTTATTTTGGTAGCAATAAATAGTTTTACTATTTTTACTATTATTTATAAAGTTTATATAAACATATAGTATAAAAGTTTTGTTTGTGAAATGGAAATGTAAGATTTTTAAGCTTTATGATGTCAAGGATCTTAATTATGATATGCAAGGTAGTTTACAGTATATGAAACTATCTCCTACTCTCAATATACAAGAGGTACTTACATGCATTTTAAATATGAGATGTATGTACCTTACCTCTTGCAAGGTCTGAATTTGTGACCTCTCTTTAAAGAGCATAAATTCTTAAACATTAAACTAACTCATGTTAGAAAATCTATACTTGTATATAGTACTTTATATAGGTTTATAAGAGTTATATAGCCCTAATAGGTATGCAATTACTCAATATAACAAAAATTTAATTTAATTTAGAGAAAAAGAAAAAAATATGAAAAATAACTCCAACTCATTTAAGAAAAAAACAAATATGTTCAAACACTATCACCAAACCATATTATACTTTTGTCCATTTATAATTGTTGGTCTAGTGTAAGCAAGCCTTATTTCTACCTACAAAAACTCTTGATGTCATTGTAAGGCCCATAGCCATTATAATTAGTGGTTACCTCAATGATATAAGTTATGCCAAAATGGATGTGATTTTTTGTTTTGGTAAAGTGAGGTTTTTAAAGAAGAAGAGTGTAAATCAATAGTCGTACCTCACTCGAAATCCATGACTACTGACCCTCTCTCACCATTTATGCACAAATCATTAAGAAAGAATAATGTGATATTCACTTTAATAATCCTTTTAAAACATATTTTTTCTTAACCAATGCTCTCTTTGATTTTATGGGGTTTTTTTCCTATAGGGATAAATAAGATGCTTACAAAGACAAGGTCCAATTATGGTTTCCTTTTCTTCCAGGGGTCTGAGTATGTCACTTATGTACATCTTAAGCATGATGTAAGTTCTTCAGGTGTCAACATATTATAAACATGGATGAATATAAGATACAAGATAAAATCTAGGATTTCTTGTCCCTACATCAACAACATTACAACATTGATTCAAGCCACACATTAGATGTGGAGCCCTACCACAACCAAATCAAATTAATTTAAGTCATTTTCTACCCTTGAAAATAGTAAACAACCAATCAAAGATGTCACCACACTACAAGTTATGGACCCCTTTGCAATGGGTGTAGTTCACATAAATCTAAAGTTCTTCTCAAATCTAGGTTTGGTGTACAATTTGGGCCCTCAAGATTACATCAAATTTCATGTGGTCTGAATATATACACCCAAAAACATATTTCCCTCCTTTCATAGAAATGGCCTTACTACCCTAAGTATTAGTCAACTCCATATCTCAACTATCCATCATTCTCTATGGTGTTCAAATATGGTAAACATGTTTAGATAAAGTATAGGAATGTAACCAATGTGGGTGGGGAAAATATAATGTACAAAGTGTGGGTGAAGAGCTTTCCTATTGTGAAAGTCACCATGGAGTTAAAGACATTGGTCTTCAAGAAATAATATGATAAATCAAGCTTTAATGTGACATTTGAAAGTAAATTGGGTGTGAGTTTTGGAGGTGAATTCAAACACACATCATACAAATTCAACCTAGGTGGAACCCACATCATTCAAATTCCACTTGCCATATTATGGTAAGTTTGAATTGGAATGTTTATACTACTATATAACTATGTTTAGACTATGTTTAGATAAAAATGTGTTGCTAGATTACAATGTTTAAATGTGTTTAGACAATTTTATTTGAAATGGTCTTTCATTGAAGACACATTCAAAGTCAAGGGGGCACACAAAAGGAAAGGGAAAAAGTAGAAAAGCTGGTATTTTCAAGGTGTTATTAGTAGGAGGGAACTATGATATTTCAAATAGCCATTAAATTTTTAAGATGTAATCTCAATCTTGAGAACTCACTTCTTTTATCTTTAATGATTGATAAATAATTCTATAGCAGTAAGGGTTTCATGCATAAGAAGTCAGTGGAATGAGGAAAATAAGGGTTTTTTAGATTACAAGAAGGCATGGATATGTTTGATGCATAGTTTTATTTGTGCAAATTTGAACCACAATGGTAGGATCAGTGAAGTATAAGATGTGGTCTTCTTCCAATGTGTAAATTTACCCAATCATGTTCTTACATAGGTAACCAATCTTTTTCATTTTTTCTTTCAAAATAATTAAATCCCTCCACTTTGTATAAAAGATATTTTATTTATTCTAAGCTCTTAATTTTCCCCATAATCTTCTATTTTTCATTGTCAAATGTCCTTTCAATTTTTTTTCTTTAATTTGGACTTGTAGATGAGACAATGATTATAATAGTTAGTGTGGGGATTGGATCAAAGTTTATTTTCACCAGTAAGAAATCTATTTTCTCATCCCATTGAATGATTATAGAATACAAGGGCCACCTCTATTTATAAATCATGTGAGATATCAATGTTGAATTATGTTGCTTTATAGATGGCCTTTCCTCATCTATTGATGTTGAGAGTCTCAAAGACAATTGTAGGACCTTTAGTGAGGTCATGAATTCCAAGGTCAATCCTTATATTTTTATTATTTTTAGATATATAATTTTTTATAACTTATTACTATGGGGGTTATATTCATGTGATTTTCATTCAAAATGATTTTTAGGTTGTGAGCAACCCAATGACTAGAAGATCTTATGGATTTTGATGTGTATCATTTATGCATGAGTATTTGATGAGGTATGTATTCAATTACATGTATTTCATTGAAGGGATGAATGGAAATGATTTTAAAGGAATTGATATTGTTTTTAATTGAGCTCAGCCCTGAGGAAGTGACACAGGTGATGGCAATGGAGGATAAAGTGGTGGGGGAAGTAGAAAATACTAAATTTTTTGTCATAGTGAGGATTATAGAGGTAGTTTCTAACAATCCAAGTGTGTTTACAAATAGTGGAAACTGTAATATAGGTAGCAAAAGTTATAATGGGGACTCACATTATGGATTTGTATAGGAGAATCCTTGTTTCATTGTGAAGACAATGGAATATCTTATTCATTGTAATCTTAGAATTTAACACAAGTTATTTATAATCCTTTGTGTGCTCAAATAGGGTTTTGGTATGATTTTGTTCTTGGTTTTACTCAATGAAATACTTAATAGATAAAATCCTTTTTGTAGAAAAGGAGAAAATTAGTATTCAAAATAAGCATTTGTTAAATGACTAAATAGGTCTAAAGATCATAAATGAAGTTATAATATAGACATACACTAGAAAAGACCTGTAGAGTGACCCCCCAGGTGGATAGAAATATTTTGTAGTCAAATTTAAAGAAAATATGATGAGATACAACAAAGGCCAAGGCTATAAATTGGTTTGTACAAAGGTCATGGATGACATGCATCTCATATAATAACTGTGGATGATCACATTAACAAGTTAAAGACAATTAATAATATTTTCACACCTAGGATTTAATCTAGTTTACATGATAATTCATGTCATTATGAGTTGTATAATGGATATTACCTAAATAACCCAATGGGGGTTTAATTTGAGGATTATATTATAACTTTCACTTATTGGATTGTATCATGTGTCAATAATTATTGACATCTAATTTTATAAAATCATGAGGGAACTATTAATGTGAAATGCTTTATACATAATAAAAAATTAAAGACTAATCATGTGAATATAATAATTTAAAAATAGGTAGAAATTAAAATATGTCGGTACATTAAATGATTAATCTATTATTTTACTTGAGATGCCAAGATTTTATTGTTTTATGTGTTGAAGCTCGTGTGTTAGATGTGAATGTCACTCTCCACATAGATCATAATTTTTTGTGAGCACAATGTCTCCCACAACCCCATTTTACTCATGGTGAGTGCCCACTCCATCCTCGACACCATGTAATAATATGTATGTTCCAAATATAATTCATCTCTTTTTTTTGAAGTTGTTACATCTTATTTAATGCACAAATCTATTACTAAATGGAAAATTTTAAGTACACTCGAAAGCATTTAAAAAACTAACTACACTTAAATCACCAAATTATATTTCTAGAGTACCCATGGAACCTTTCCAAAGGAACCATTGCAAAGTATGCTAGGAGAGATGGGTATGATGTTTTTATTTAAACATGAAGTATTTGTCAATATAACACTTATGATAGAGATGAAACTTTGGAGAGGGGTCATTTATTTTTATTTTGCACTAAAATTAGTCCAACAAATATATAGATCAAAATGTTTGTCATCTTTTAAGATGACATTTTTTCTCTATTTTTTATATTTTATATTGATTAGGATTTTCCATTATTTATGCAATTAATTTAAATTGCATTATTTTAAATGTATTATTAAAAATAATTACAATGTTTACGAGTAGATGTATTTCACTTTAATATAAATCCATTTCCCATTAAAATAATAGGGATGAATCATACGTAAAATGCTACAAACAAATATTTCTCTAAGTAGAAGATAACACTATGTTATCTTGTTAGAAATGCCTCCAGAACATGTTAGCAATCTCGAAGTCACTCAAACAAACTTCAAAAGATTCATCAAGTAGAATATTTGTGTGCCTCTAATGACAATGGCAAATTGAAAAATCACATAAATAGTTCAAATAAACTATTGTTTGATGTGTGTATATTATGATATTGAGACACATCATTAGGTGTCCCAACAACTCATGCCCTTCCTCACAAACACTACACAGGGACTAAATTGATGGTTGGCATTCATGTCATGTAAAATTTTGATCATTGTTACCCACTTAAAATTGCCTTTCCTATACTAATATACCTCAAATTAAAAGACACTATACATATTTATTATAATATTTTAAAATATATGATGGTCTACATAAAATTTCACCTTACATCCTATAAATAAACCTATAAGATAAAAATAAAAATTGAAAATATCTTACTGGAAAGAAATTTGGTCATGCCTCCAACCCCACATATGGTCATATCCAAATTTTCCATTTAGCAATAATGTTGTAACTAAACCAAAAATTTAAATCAATAAAAGCATCAATATATGCCTATTTCTCACACTTTGTGAAAAAATATGAAACAAATAACTTCTATTACACAAAGAGGGAGAGGGAGCATAGAGGAGCTTGGGCAGGGAAACATGTCAAAGTAGAAACAAAGAAATATATATCACTGAACCTGTATAATTTCTCAATTTCAATTTAATACTATGTAGAATACATTAACAAGTCTTATGGTAGAGGCCAGAAATTCAACTTGATTTCCTAAAGGGGATTGCACTAGAATTGATGCCTCCATTATAGGTTCATGAAATAATCAACACATAACAGTAATCATCAATTATAATAGAAAATAATCATTGGAGCATTTTTTGAATTGGTGGTTATTATTTAGTTTAAATTCTCTTCGATGAAACCAATAAGAAAATTTATATACATGTTCAAACCAGTTTGCATCAAAAATGTTGAGAAAATATGTTTTGAACTAAATTTGGATCAATAATCTTGTGCATAGTTGAGTCAAGTGTGGATGTATATTTATCTTTCATGAAGAATAACATTTGTGATAGTTTTCTATAGCCTTAGTCGACCTATAAATCAATTTCTAATTTTTGATAAAAATAAAACATACTGACTTTGAGGAGAAATAAGTTTCCACTATCACAACAAGGTGTGTTTAAATCTTGAATTTTAAGTTAACAAAATTGAACCATAGATATTTGTAATAAAAATCATAATGGTTCCATAGAAATAGGTAAATGTCAAAAGTCACATCGTAAACACTTGTTGGGTACATAAATAACACCTATTGGGGTGCTTATAATTTAACCTATTGTAGGAAAGGAAAGGAAAATAAAGCAATGAAGAATATGATGAGTGGTAGTAGATAACACAAAACTCCCCATCCCACCTTCTCCTCATCTAGAAAATTGATAATTTGTGTGTTTAAACTAATGTGTGTTTAAATGAAAAAAATAGCAGTGGTTTAGCAGTGGTTTGCCAATGAAGATCTTACATATGGATATTTAGATCATATATATGGGTGTGTAGATATGGTATCTCAATCTTGATAGAAAATATCACATTTGTAATCACAATTGGCACTAGTATAAGTAGAGCTACTCAAGATACGTTTCCAACATTCTAATCTCTTGTCTCTAGATTCACTACGCATATCCTATCTCTCCCATTCAAAGTGACCAACATAGTAACAATAAAATTGCATCCCATATCGAGGAATATTACTTAGATGAAATGGATCTCTCTTATATGGGCACCACAATTGCCATAAATTGCAAGTGAGGATGCGAGCCATGTACGGTCTGAGAAAAAGAGAGTGTCTATTGTTTAGAAATCATTTAACCCACATTGCCAAATGGTTGATGCCACCTAAACCTGAAGAGATCATCTTTGGGTGAGTTTAAGACCCTAATCAATGTTAATTGATTTAATGAATGTGTTTAGATTGTGTTTTGCACTAATCCATGTTTATATGAAAAATTATTTGGGTTTTACCCATAAAAAGGCCTCTGACATAATAATTATGTAATTTGAAACAAAATATTGAAACCCAAATCTATAAGCTAAATTTGATGACCATATGACCATATTAACTATTTTTTCCTTATAAAATATAATCAATTTAAAATTTTGAATAGATTTTAATATATATAATTTTCAATATTTCATCCAACATCTTTGCATCTTTTCCCATCTCTATATATACATTTAATCTCATCATAAAAAACATTTTCATGAATGCCCTATTTATCAAATTTTTTAACCATAATCAGATGTGTGGTTGACTACCATACATGGTGTAAGGAAGGGTTTCAAGACATATGTCAAATCAGCAAGACACTTGTCTTTCTCAAATGTACTTATCTATAATAAAAATTCAGCTTACCATAACCACCTCTATTGCATTCCTGTATCTTTGATCACCATCAAGGGTTAAATTTGATGAATGTTTAGGCATTTTTTATTATTTTACACATAAAATATAGGTAAAAAAATTAAAACATACTAATGGATGAGGAAATTTTCATAGAGACTGTCATTATGACAGTCAAGTTGAAAAATGGTCATTTTATATTATAAGGCCTTAGGCAGCCTAGAACATACAAGGCTAATAGGCTAGTGATGCTAAGAGCCTATGACTACACTAAATTCCAATGACCATAGCTTGGTCTCTGCTGGTGGCTTCCCACTTGGAATTGGAAGTTGGCCAATGGCACTTGCAATCTGGCAGGATAAAATTAATTTTTTAAGTCTTAAACAAATGTTTATAGGCTACAAGCTATAGATAGCCACTAAGAGGATTTGAGGAGGATTTTGGTATCTTCAATTATCAACTTCTCATTAATACAATTTCATATGACAAGAATTTAGTGCACTATCCCAAGAGTCTTCAAGGTATCAGGTGAATAATAAATCATGACATTGGGAATCATGATGAATAATTTTTCTCATAGTTCAGAATTGGTAGTAGGTAATTAACATAAATTCATAGCAAAGACAACACATCCAATCACTGGTAAGTCTAGACAAATTCGATCTACACTTGGGCAGTCCAATTTAAAGTGCATGTGAGCATACCTTATACATAGCTAATAAGTGAATCAGTGATCCTCATTAGTCATCCAATCAATCATCATTTGATATACACAGACTAGACACATAATTACTTGCTAATCTAGTAGCCTTGTATCCTTGCTTGTGCTCCTTGCAAATATTACTGCAACTATTGGTCTTCAAAACCTCCAATAGATTTTTGCTCCCACAAACCACACACACTTTTCCTAGAAAGAATAGGTACCTAACCCCACATTGAAGTAGACCTTGCACAATATTGGTATTACTCAGCTCTACCACATTTTGTTCTAGATAAGCTTTGATATAATCTCCTAAAAAACTAGGTAGTAGGTAGCACAACCCTGACCAGGACTCTGTTTCGACTCCCTCCTGAAAGCATTCCACTTTCACATTCTCTGTCAGAAACACTCATAATTTGGTATGTTCTGTGTGCCCCTATTTTTTTAATATTTTAATTAATCAATATGAAAAAATAATAAATATTGGTATGCCATAAAATTTTTTTAAAATTTAGACACATCTCGTTTTCTACTATGTTTTAACTAATCATTGCATAAATTCTTCTAATTAGTTGCATTTACTCTCAAAATTTAAAAACAATAAATATTTAAAAAAATATACCCACGCATCTTATGCTAAGTGCAATTGTTACCAAATAAAAATTAATAATTTTCACATCATTCTAATTTTTTGGGAGACAGTTTCTCATTTTTATTGACATGGTCAAATCGACACCCCTTTTTTTTTATGGATGAATCTCACTTTGTAGTCTTTAATTATAATCTAAGTCCTTGTGTTTTCACATTACTCAGTGTATATATGTTTATTATTTCTCAAATAACCAAGCCCACTTAGCCTTTGAGTCATGCATCTAATTTGACATAAAAATATCATGGAATAACACATCTTTTCTTCTCAAACACAATAGTTAATATTAATTATCATTTTTTTCTTTATAGAGGTTTATTTGTAACAATTAATGCTAATAATTTATGAAGTTTATATAGTTACATGAACATCTTATTTTTTATGTTCAATTATTTTTTATTATTTGGTTTTTATGGGTACTAATATCTATAAAAAAATGTCTCAAAATAAAAAAATAAAAACCAATCTTCAATTAAGAAGTTTTTTTCATGGTCTAGAACATCAAAATTTTCATCACAAGAGGATCAAAATTTTGATATAAATGAATAATTATATATATTGGGGTGTGATGAAAACTATGGTGAAGAATTCAAAGAGGGGGAAGCTTCAACACAAAATAAAAAAGGGTTAAAGTAAATAGAGTATTTAGAGATGAATGAAAAGTTAAATTTAAGTGGTTAAAGTGTACAATGCATGAAGGTAAAATAGTCATGAAATGCATATATTATGAAGAACACAAGTCTGTGGGACCATGGGCTACTAGAACTAGTTGTACTACTTTGCAACATGATGCAATAGTTATTCATGTATATTCAAACATCCATAAATTTTCACAAGCAAAATGGATATGTGGAAATGAAGGGAAAGCAAAATCAATTCCAGGACACATTGCAAGCATTGATGACACCAATAAGGAAAGAATCATCACAACCATGAAATTAGTTTATTGGGTTGTGCAAGAAGACTTACCCCTTTCAAAATATGAGTCCCTTTGCTCTCTTGAAATGCACTTAGAAACACCAAACATGCCAAAAATTAGGGACTATAAATCATATACAAATCATATGGTTGTAAATGATTTCCTTTTTTCCATATCTAATTATCTTGAAGAGAGACAACGTGCAAAAATCTTAGATAGTCCATTGTTCTCTTTGATGTTATATGAAAGTAAAAATTGAAGCCTAGAGAAATACCTTGTGGTTTATGCTAATTTTTTATCCAAAAATCAGAGGTTTTGGTTGATAAATATTTCAATAGCATAGAAATAACATAGTAACAATGAATTCTCTAAGAAGAGATGTAGTATTACTCAAGATCGCAATACAAATATATGCTTATCTCTGGGAAGAGATGTATGTCTTCACATTTCAGGTTACCTCTTCATTTATACACATTTTGAAAGCATGGGGAGGATGTGTAAGGTCACCAATATCGAGGGAGATCAAGTGGTTCAACTTACAAGATTTAAAATAATACAAAATTTGAGGAATTACTATTTTTAGACTGCACTACTAAAATTGAAATTTAGGGCACTTTCATTGTTTTTTTGGGGTCAAAATTCATCAAGAATATCTCCATGCAATATCACTATGTTCTCCTCATTATTGTCTTTTGAACGGTTCAAACGGTGAGTCAATTGGAGCTACGGTGCAAAAGTTATGGCTCCCGAAAGTTTTGTCATCAATTAGGGTGGAATTGTCACCTAAATTGTTGCCCAGATCATTCCTCCCTCCTTGAAAATCAATGGTCCCCATTGCATCAATGTTCCCTATCAGGTGTGGTAGTTGTTTCTTGATTTGATTCTCTATGAGCCACTCACCTTGATGGCTAAGATGGCCCCTTTTGACCACTCAATAAAGTGGAATAGAGCGTCCTCTTGTTGTCTTCATCTAGGTATCCAAAATCTAATCCTCTTCCACTAGAGCAAAAATTTGTGGATCAAGATCATCAATGTCTATTTGTTTTGCTACAACTAAAGTGTCCAATAGAGATGGGTGATATTGTTTGAGGAGCTCTACATTGAATATTGAATGCAGGCCAAGGTAAGCTCGTAGGTTCAACTCAAAAGCATTTTCTCCAACTCTTCTAGTGATGGTGTAGGGACCATATCGCAGAGGTTGAATCTTTTTGTGTGGGCCTGCAAGTCATTCCTTCTGAAACCACAACCAAACCTTGTCACCCATAGCAAAATGGTGTGCAATCTTATGTTTGTCATGGCATTGCTTATACTTCTGATTCATCTTCTCTAGGATGTCATGAACTTATTGCTGGATGTGTTGCATTTTTTCAATAAACTTTGTTGCTTTTGCTACCTTAGATCTTCCATGAGGTGTGTATTCCATGATGGAAAATGGAATAGCTATATCAATTGGTGCCATGGGTTGGAACCCAAAACATACTTGGAATGGACTATGCTTGGTCGAGCTATGTAGTGCTCGACTATATCCATGTTGTATGAAAATAAGTCCCTCATCCCATGTGCATGGATGTTTGGAGTGATACATCCAAATCATGTGAAAAATAAAGTAGTTTACCACCTCTATTTGACCATCAATCTATGGAAGGAAGGTTATGGACTTCATCAACTTAGTATCCATCGTCTTCCATAGAGTGGACCTAAAGATGCTCAGGAACCTGCTATCTCGATCTGAGACAATGGACTTGGGGAGACCAAAATGGAGCCATACATGACTAAAATATAGTTGAGCAGTTTCCTCAGTAGATATATTTTACTTACAAGTAATCATGATAGCCATTTTTTAAAAATGATCAACTACCACAAAAATACAGTCCTTACCATGTTTTGAAGTGGGCAAACCTGAGAGAAAATCCATTGAGATGGATTCCCAAGGCATGGTTGGTTCTGGCAATGGCATGTACAATCCTTGATTCTTATTTGTTGGCTTGGCTATCACACATGGGGTGCAATATTTGAGATATCTTTCCACATCCTTTTACATATGGGGCCAATAGAAGTGTTTTTGAAGAATTGCCAATGTATTTTCAATACCAAAGTGTCCAATTGTCCTACTGAAGTGTGCTTCCCATATCATCTTTTGTTGCTTTATAACTAGAACACAAATGTGCCCCATATGACAGAGGACATTATCTTGCAAATAGAAGTTAGAAACATGTTTACCTTTTTGAAGTGCTTGATATGTATCAACAAAGGTAGGATCTATGTCATACAAAGCACCCCAAGTGGCAGTCTCATGTCCGCACAGGTCAAGTTGTGAGTGCAATAATTGGTGGGTGGCTCAAATAATCTGTAGCTATATTTGAGCTCCCCTTTTTGTGTTTGATTATTAGGTGGAATTGTTCAAAATATGTGGCCCACTTTTGGTGCCTCTCATTTCATAGTTTGCTTTGCATCTGGATGAATTCCAATGGTCTATGGTTAGTGTGGATGGCCGTTTCTTTCCCCAAGATGTATTGTTTCCATTGTTTGTAGGCTTGCACAATGGCATAGAGCTCCTTATCATATGTTGGATATTTCTTGACTGTATCTATGAAATTTTCACTGTGATATGCAATAGAATGGCCATGTTGCATGATGATAGCTCCCATGGCATATTCAGATGCATTTGTCATCAACTCAAAAGGTTGATACAAATATGGCAAGGCAAGAACACGAACTGAGCAGAGTCTATTCTTTAAATTCTCAAATGCCCTTTACTATATTTCACCCCACTAAAATGTATATTTAGCTCCTCCTTTAGTCACTTGGGTTAGTGACCAAGCAACATGTGAAAATCCAAGAACAAACCTGTGGTAGAAATTTGCAAGACCCAAAACGCTGTGAAGCTCTATGAGGGTCCTTGGTGTGGGCCATTCCTGAATAACCCAAATCTTTTCTAGATCAACATGGACCCCTTCCTCATTCACAATGTACCTGAGGTACTGAATTATTGTCATCCCAAATGTACATTTTTCAAGATTTGCATACAACTTGTGCTCTCAAAGAGTTTGAAGCACCTTACGAACATGTTGCAAATGTTCTTCCCATGTTCTGCTATAGATGAGTATGTCATCTAAGTAGACAATGAGGAATGAGTTGGTGAAGGGTCGTAGGATGTCATTCATCATCCTCATGAAGGTTGCAAGTGCATTAGTTAAGCCAAAAGGCATAACCAACCATTCAAAGAGCCCCTCCTTAGAGTTGAATGTAGTCTTCTAGACATCAGTGGGATCAATGGGGATTTGGTGATAACCAAATTTGAGATCAATTTTGGTGAATAACTTCACACCATAGATCTCATCTAGCAGGTCATCAATCCTGGGGAGAGGGTAGCAATTCTTCACATAGATTTTACTCAGGGCTCAGTAGTCAATGAAAAGCCTCCATGTTCCATATTTCTTCGGTGCCAAGACGATTGGGCTACCACAAGGTGAAGAGCTTGGCCTGATGTGACCCATTTGGATCAATTCTTGAATCTATCTTTTTATCCCATCATTCTCTAAAACTAATCTATGATACACAAGACTGTTAGGCAAAGGTCATCCTGGGATCAAAACGATAGAATGTTATACCTGGCAATGTAGTGGAACTCCTATGGGTGACTTGAATAAGTCATCATATTCTCCTATGATTCATCTTATCTACTTTTTTTGTTGTGTTGATTGTGTAGTCAGAACTACAACATCATCCTTCTTGGTTTTCTGTGGTTTGACCACCATGAGAACAAATTGCTTTGTTTTCTCCACCAATCTCTTACATTGCTTAGCACTGATCAGGGAGACAGATGTGGGAGGTGGTACCTCTGGTACCCTATAGCGTCATGTTCCAATAGTTAGGGTGATCCTTTGGATTTGTGATTCATAGATGCCATGTCACTCATACATGAAAGGCTAACCAAGGAGTACATCACAAACATCTAGATTGACCACATCACACAAGACTTCATCTTGGAATGGTTTTATAGCATATGAAAGAAGACACTGATGGGTGACATGGAAGTCTCTCCCTGGGCTCAACCATCTAATACTGTAGGGCTTTAAATGAGGCTTCATGGATAGATTTAGACTTTTCACAACTTTAATAGAGGTTAAATTCTTTTGACTCCCACTATCAGGAATGAAATGCAGAGGCTTACCTTTTACCCATAATTTAGAGTGAAACAATCTTTCCTTGTCATTTGGTCTTTCCTCACGGGTCTGTGATGAAGTGAAAATGGTGTCAGGCTCAGCATCTATAATTTCTTCTTTGTCCTCTTCGACTATGGGTTGTGTATGAGGCAAAGTAGTAGATGTCGAGTACTGTGACTTAGAAAGCAGTGACTTGATGGCTCGACATTCTTCTTTGGAGCGAGTTCTAGTCTTGTTGTAATCACACCATTTTCCAGCCTTCCCCTTCTAGGATTTCTTATCCTGAAACTCTTTTTTTCTTTCAATTTTGGCCTCATGTTTGACCTTCCTTGTCATTTTTCCATTTTGAGGGTTGACTCTACGTATTCTTTCTGCCATGCTTCATTCAATCTTCACTGTGAATTTGTATGCCTCACTGAGGGTTTCCAAATTGAAGAGTTCTATTTCCCCCCGCATGTACCATTGTAGTCCACCACGATATTTGAGAGTATTATGTTTCTCACTTTCTTGAATGCCCAATCTTGTAGACAAAAAATGAAAAGTGTATGTGTAATCTTTAACAGATTGGTCCTTACCTTGGCAAAGTTGTTGCCACTGTATGTACAAATCATCATATGCTCCGAAGGGATAGTATTCTTCTTTCACCACTTCCACAAAATCATCTTAGGTAGGTTCCACCTCAAGGCCAATGTCATTTATACTGAACCTTTTGTACACTTTCCACCAGTTTTTCATAGGTAATGATGATTTCAAAAGAGCAAAAGTAATCTTTTCTCCATTGGTGAACTTAATTACAGAGAAGTAGGAAGACAGTTGATCTAACCAATTTTCTACTGCATCAGCATTATTTTTGCCTTCAAATGTATGAATATCAAAATTTACCTAAACCTTGAAGGGTGTTGGGGCACTGAAAGGATGTTCCCTGGATGAGGAGCCAAGAAGTGGAACCACAGAACAAGGATTTCCCATCGAAAGTGTTTGAAGAATTTGGGCAAATTGTTGTAGCATCTACACTTGTTTCCATTAGAGGGCTTCATTCACCATTTCCTTAAAAGGATCAGATGTCTCAATGTCATCTACCATTTGAAGTCATTTGGAGCGAACAAGTGGAAAATTTAGAAGCTCTATTGTTTCCCACCCAAGCTTTTTGTAGCCTGACCTCGTCCTCGGGATCATACACTCTCAAGACAAACTGCTATGATACCACTAATCCAAAACTCAAAAGTTTTGGTTGATAAATATTTCAATAGCATAGAAATAACATATTAATAATGAATTCTCTGAGAAGAGATGTAGTATTACTCAAGATCACAATACAAATATATGCTTATCTCTGGGAAGAGATGTCTGTCTTCACATTTTGGGTTACCTCTTCATTTATACACATTTTGAAAGCATGGGGAGGATGTGGAAGGTCACAAATCTTGAGGGAGATCAAGTGGTTTGACTTCCAAGATTTAAAACAATACAGAATTCAAGGAATTACTATTTTTAAAAACTTACTATTTTTAGACTACACTACTAAAATTTAAATTTGGGAAACTTCCATTGGGTTTTTAGGGGTCAAACTTCATTAATCAGTGTTCCATGCAATCCCACAATGTTCTCCTCATTCCTAGCTTTCCAACAGTTCAAATGGTGATTCAATTGGAGCTACGGTGCAAAAGTTATGGTTCCCAGAAGTTCTGTCATCAATTGGGGTGGAACTGTCACAAGAATCATCGCCTAAATTGTTGCCTGGATCATTCCTCCCTCCTTGAAAAGCAACGGTCCCCATTGCATCAATATTCCCCATCAGGTGTGGTAGTTGTTTCTTGATTTGATTCTCTATGAGCCACTCACCTTGATGGCTACGCTGGCCCCTTTTGACCACTCGATAAAGTGGAATAGAGCGTCTTCTTGTTGTCTTCATCCAGGTATCCACAATCTGATCCTCTTCCACTAGAGAAAAACTCTATGGATAAAGCTCATCAATCTCTATTTGTTCTACTACATCCTAAAGTGTCCAATAGATGTGGGTGATATGGTTCGAGGAGCTCCACATTGAATATTGAATGCAGGCCAAGGTAGGCTGGTAGGTTCAACTCAAAAGCATTTTCTCCAACTCTTGTGGTGATGGTGTAGGGACCATATCACAGAGGTTGAATCTTTCTGTGTGGGCCTGCAAGTCATTCCTTCTGAAGCCACAACCAAACCTTGTAACCCATAGCAAAATGGTGTGCAATCTTATGTTTGTCATGGCATTGCTTATACTTCTGATTCATCTTCTCCAGAATATCATGAACTTATTGTTGGATGTGTTGCATTTGTTCAATAAACTTTGTTGCTTTTGTTGCCTCAGATCTTCCATGAGTTTTTTATTCCATGGTGGAAAATGGAATAGCTATATCAATTGGTGCCATGGGTTGGAACCCAAAACATAAGTCGAATAGACTGTGCTTGGTCGAGCTGAGCAGTGCCCGATTGTATCCAAGTTGTATGAAAAGAGTTCCCTCATCCCATGTGCATGGATGTTTGGAGTGATACCTCTGAATCATGTGAACAATCAAGCGGTTATACCACCTCTATTTGACCATCAGTCTATGGATGGAAGGTTGTGGACTTCATCAGCTTAGTATCCATCATCTTCCATAGAGTAGACTAGAAGATGCTTAGGAACCTGCTATCTCAATCTGAGACAATGGACTTGGGGAGACCAAAATGGAGCCATACATGACTAAAATATAGTTGAACAGTTTCCTCAGTAGATATATTTTTCTTACAATAAATCATGATAGCCATTTTTGAAAAATGATCAACTACCACAAAAATCCAGTCCTTACCATGTTTTGAAGTGGGCAAACCTGAGAGAAAATCTATTGAGATGGATTCCCAAGGCCTAGTTGGTTCTGGCAATGGCATGTACAATTCTTGCTTCTTATTTGTTGGCTTGGCTATCACAAATGGGGTGCAATATTTGAGATATCTTTCTACATCTTTTTCCATATGGGGCTAGTAGAAGTGTTTTTGAATAACTGCCAATGTCTTTTCAATATCGAAGTGTCCAGCTATCCTACTGAAGTGTGCTTCCCATATATCTTTTGTTGCTCTACAACTGGAACACATATGTGCCCCATATGACAGAGGACATTATCTTGAAAATAGAAATCAGAAACATGTTGACCTTTTTGAAGTGCTTGATATGTATCAGCAAAGGTAGGATCTGCATCATACAAAGCACCCCAAGTGGCAGTCTCATGTCTGCACAGGTCAAGAACTGTTGTGAGTACAGTAATTGGTGGGCAGTTCAGACAATCTGTAGCTATATTTGAGCTCCCCTTTTTGTGTTTAATTATTAGGTGGAATTATTGAAGATATGTGGCCCACTTTTAGTGCCTCTCATTTCATAGTTTGCTTTATGTCTGGATGAATTCCAATGGTCTGTGGTCAGTGTGGATGACCATTTCTTTCCCCAAGATCTATTGTTTCCATTGTTTGTAGGCTTGCACAATGGCATAGAGCTCCTTATCATATGTTGGATATTTCTTGACTGTATCTATGAAATTTTCACTGTGATATGCAATAGAATGGCCATGTTGCATGATGATAGCTCCCATGGCATATTCAGATGCATCTGTCATCAACTCAAAATGTTGATGCAAATCTGGCAAGGCAAGAACAAGCTCTGAGCAGAGTATGTTCTTCAAATTCTCAAATGCCCTTTGTTGTATTTCACCCCACTAAAATGTAGCTTTAGCTCCTCCTTTAGTCACTTGGGTTAGTGACCAAGCAACATGTGAAAATCCAAGAACAAACCTGTGGTAGAAATTTGCAAGACCCAAAAATCTGTGAAGCTCTGTTAGGGTCCTTGGTGTGGACCATTCCTGAATAACCCAAATCTTTTCTAGATCAACATAGACCCCTTTCTCATTCACAATGTACACAAGGTATTGAATTGTTGTTATCCCAAATGTGCATTTGTCAAGATTTGCATACAACTTGTGCTCCCAAAGAGTTTGAAGCACCTTACAAACATGTTGCAAATGTTCTTCCCATGTTTTGTTATAGATGAGTATGTCATCTAAGTAGACAATGAGGAATGAGTTGGTGAAGGGTCATAGGATGTCATCCATCATCCTCATGAATGTTACAGGTGCATTAGTTAAGCCAAAAGGCATAACCAACCATTCAAAGAGTCCCTCCTTAGATTTGAATGTAGTCTTTTAGACATCAGTGGGATCAATGGGAATTTGGTGATAACCAGATTTGAGATCAATTTTGGTGAAGAACTTCACACCACAGAGCTAGTCTAGTAGGTCATCAATCCTAGGGAAAGGGTAGTGATTCTTCACAGAGTTTTTATTTTGGGCTTGGTAGTCAATGCAAAGCCTCCATGTTCCATCTTTCTTCGGTGCCAAAATAATTAGGCTACGATAAGGTGAAGAGCTTGGCCTGATGTGACCCTTTTAGATCAATTATCAAATCTATCTTCATATCTCATCATTCTCTAAAACTAATTTGCGATACATAGGACTGTTAGGCAAAGGTGATCTTGGGATCAAATTGATAGAATGTTTTACCCTGCAATGTAGTGTAACTCCTGTGGGTGACTTGAATAAGTCATCATATTCTCCTGTGATTTGTCCTATCTACTTTTATGTTTGTGTTGATTGTATAGTCAGGACTACAACATCGGCCTTCTTGGATTTCTGTGGTTTGACCACCATGAGAACAAATTGCTCATTTTTCTCCAGCAATCTCTTACATTGCTTAGCACTGATTAGGGAGAAAGATGTGGGAGGTGGTACCTCTGGTACCCTATAGTGTCATGTTCCAAGAGTGAGGGTGATCCTTTGGGTTCATGATTCAAAGATGCCATATCGCTCATACTTGAATGGCTGACCAAGGAGTACATCACAAACATCTAGATTGACCACATCACACAAGACTTCATCTTGGAATGGTTTTATAGCATATGAAAGAAGACACTGATGGATGACATGGAGTTCTCTCTCTGGGATCAACCATCCAATACTATAGGGCTTTAAATGAGGCTTCATGGATAGATTTAGACTTTTAACAACTTTAGTAGAGATTAAATTCTTTTGACTCCCACTATCAAGAATGAAATGCAGAGGCTTACCTTCTACCCATAATTTGGAGTGAAATAATTTTTCCTTGTCATCTGGTCTTTCCTCACAGGTCTGTGATGAAGTGACAATGGTGTCAGGCTCAGCATCTACAATTTCTTCTTTGTCCTCTTCGACTATGGGTTGTGTATGAGGCAGAGTAGTAGATGTCAAGTATTATGACTTAGAAAGCAGTGACTTGATGGCTCGACATTCTTCTTTGGAGTGAGTTCTAGTTTTTTGGTAATCACACCATTTTCCAGCCTTCCCCTTTTGGGATTTCTTATCCTAAAACTCCTTTTGCTTCCAATTTTGGCCTCATGTTTGACCTTCCTTTTCACTTTTCCATTTTGAGGGTTGACTCTTCATATTCTTTCTGCCATGCTTATGTTCAATCTTCACTGCAAATTTATATGCCTCATCGAGGGTTTCAAAATTGAAGAGTTCCATTTCCCCCCATATGTACCATTGTAGTCCACCATGATATTTGAGAGTATTATGTTTCTCACTTTCTTGAATGCCTAATCTAGCAGACAAAGAATGAAAAGTGTCTGTGTAATCTTGAACAGATTGGTCCTTACCTTGGCGAAGTTGTTGCCATTGTATGTACAGATCATCATATGCTTTGATGGGATAGTATTCTTCTTTCACTGCTTCCACAAAATCATCCTAGGTAGGTTTCACCTCAAAACCAATGTCATCTATACTGAACCTCTTTTTGTACACTTCCCACCAATTTTTTACAGGCAATGATGATTTCAAAAGAGCAAAAGTAATCCTTTCTCCATCGGTGAACTTATTTATAGAGAAGTAGGAAGACAGTTGATCCAACCAATTGTTTACTTCATCAGCATTGATTTTGCCTTTAAATGTAGGAATATCAAAATTTACCTGAACCTTGAAGGGTGTTGGGGCACTGAAAGGACGTTCCCTGGATGAGGAGCCAAGAAGTGGAGCCACGGAGCCAGGATTTCCCATTGAAAGTGTTTGAAGAATTTGGGCAAATTATTGTAGCATCTGCACTTGTTTCCCTTGGAGGGCTTCATTCACCATTTCCTTAAAAGGATCAGATGTCTCAGTGTCATCCGCCATTTGAAGTCGTTTCAAGTGAACAGGTGGAAATTTTGGAAGCTCTGTTGTTTCCCACCTAAGCTTCTTGTAGCCTGACCTCATCCTCAGGATCATACACTCTCAAAACAAACCACTCTGATACCACTAATCCAAAACTTATAATTTTTCATTGATAAATATTTTAATAGCATATAAATAACATAGTAACAATGAATTCTCTGTGAAGAAATGTAGTATTACTCAAGATTGCAATACAAATATATACTTATCTCTGGGAAGAGATGTCTGTCTTCACATTTCGGCTTATCTCTTCATTTATACACATTTTGAAAGTATGGGGAGGATGTGGAAGGTCACCAATCTCGAGGTAGATCAAGTGGTTCGACTTCCAAGATTTAAAATAATACAAAATTTGAGGAATAACTATTTTTAGATTGCACTACTAAAATTGAAATTTGGAGCACTTTCATTGGGTTTTCAGGGGTCAAACTTCATTGAGTAGAGCTCCATGCCATCTCATGATGCTCTCCTCATTCTTAGCTTTCCAACAGTTTGAACGGCGAGTCAATTGGAGCTATGATGCAAAAGTTATGGCTCCTAGAAGTTTTGTCATCAATTGGGGTGGAACTGTCACCCGAATTATCACCTAAATTGTTGCCTGGATCATTCCTCCCTCCTTGAAAATAAATTTTCCCCATTGCCTCAATGTTCCCCATCAGGTGTGGTAGTTGTTTCTTGATTTGATTCTCTGTGAGCCACTCACCTTGATGGCTAAGCTCGCCTCTTTTGACCACTCGATAAAGCGGAATAGAGTATTCTCTTATTGTCTTCATCTAGGTATCCACAATCTAATCCTCTTCCACTGGAGCAAAAATCTATGGATCAAGCTCATCAATGTCTATTTTTTAAGCTACAATTGAAGTGTCTAATAGAGTTGGGTGATATGGTTTGAGGAGCTCCACATTGAATATTGGATGCAGGCCAAGGTAGGCTGGTAGGTTCAACTCAAAAGCATTTTCTCCAACTCTTTTGGTGATGGTGTAGGGACCATATCACAGAGGTTTAATCTTTTTGTGTGGGCCTGCAAGTCATTCCTTCTGAATCTACAACCAAACCTTGTCACCCATAGCAAAATGGTGTGTAATCCTATGTTTGTCATGGCGTTGCTTATACTTTTGATTCATCTTCTCTAGGATGTCATGAACTTGTTGTTGGATGTGTTGCATTTGTTCAAAAAACTTTTTTGTTTTTGCTGCCTCAAATCTTCCATGAGGTGTGTATTCTATGGTGGAAAATGGAACATCTATATCAATTGGTGCCATGGGTTGTAACCCAAAACATACTTGGAATGGAATGTGCTTGGTCGAGCTGTGTAGTGCCTGATTGTATCCATGTTGTATGAAAAAATGTCCCTCATTCCATGTGCATGGATGTTTGGAGTGATACATCTGAATCATGTGAACAATCAAGTCGTTTACCACCTCTATTTGGCCATCAGTCTTTGGAAGGAAGGCTGTGGACTTGATCAGCTTAGTATCCATCATCTTCCATAGAGTGGACCAGAAGATGCTCAGGAACCTACTATCTCGATCTGAGACAATGGACTTGGCGAGACCAAAATGGAGCCATACATGACTAAAATATAGTTAACCAATTTCTTCAGCAGATATATTTTTCTTACAATCAATCATGATAGCCATTTTTGAAAAATGATCAACTACCACAAAAATGCAGTCCTTACCATGTTTTGAAGTGGGCAAACCTGAGAGAAAATATATTGAGATGAATTCCCAAGGCTTGGTTGGTTCTGGCAATGGCGTGTACAATCCTTGCTTCTTATTTATTAGCTTGGCTATCGCACATGGGGTGCAAGATTTGAGATATCTTTCCAAATCCTTTCACATATTTGGCTAGTAGAAGTGTTTTTAAAGAACTGTCAATGTCTTTTCAATACCAAAGTGTCTAGCTACCTACTGAAGTGTGCTTCCCATATCATCTTTTGTTGCTCTACAACTAGAACATAGATGTACCCAATATGATAGAGGACATTATCTTGCAAATAGAAATCAGAAACATGTTTACCTTTTTGAAGTGCTTGATATGTATCAGCAAAGGTAGGATCTCTGTCATTCAGAGCACCCCAAGTGGTAGTCTCATGTCTGCACAGGTCAAAAACTATTGTGAGTGCAGTAATTGGTGGGTAGCTCAGACAATTTGCAACTATATTTGAGCTCCCCTTTTTGTGTTTGATTATCAGGTGGAATTGCTGAAGATATGTGGCCCACTTTTGGTGCCTCTCATTTCATAGTTTGATTTGCATTTGGATGAATTCCAATGGTCTATGGTCAGTGTGGATGACCATTTCTTTCTCCAAGATGTAGTGTTTTCATTATTTGCAGGCTTGTACAATGGCATAGAGCTCCTTATCATATGTTGGATATTTCTTGACTGTGTCAGTGAAAGTTTCACTGTGATATGCAATCGGATGGCCATGTTGCATGATGACAGCGCCCATGGCATATTCAGATCCATTTGTCATTAACTCAAAAGGTTGATGCAAATCTGGCAGGGCAAGAAAGGGGCTTAGCAGAGTTTGTTCTTCAAATTCTCAAATGCCCTATGTTGTATTTCACTCCACCAAAATGTAGCTTTAGCTCCTCCTTTAGTCACTTGGGTTAGTGACCAAGTAACATGTGAAAATCTAAGAACAAACCTGCAGTAGAAATTTGCAAGACCCAAAAAGCTGCGAAGCTCTGTGAGGGTCCTTAGTGTGGGCCATTCTCAAATAACCCAAATCTTTTCTGGATCAACATGGACCCCTTCTTCATTCACAACGTACCTGAGGTACTGAATTGTTGTCATCCCAAATGTGTATTTGTCAAGATTTGCATACAACTTGTGCTCTGGAAGAGTTTGAAGCACCTTACAAACATGTTGAAAATCTTCTTCCCATGTTCTGCTATAGATGAGTATGTCATCTAAGTAGACAACAATGAATGATTTGGTGAAGGGTCGTAAGATGTCATCCATCATCCTCATGAAGGTTGCACATGTGTTAATTAAGCCAAAAGGCATAACCAACCATTCAAAGAGCCCCTCCTTAGATTTGAATGCAGTTTTTCAGACATCAGTGGGATCAATGGAAATTTGGTGATAACCAGATTTGAGATCAATTTTGGTGAAGAAGTTTGCAGCACGGAGCTGGTCTAGCAGGTCATCAATCTTGGGGAGAGGGTAGCGATTCTTCACAGAGATTTTATTCAGGGCTCGATAGTCAATGCAAAGCCTCCATGTTCCATCTTTCTTTCGTGCCAAGATAATTGGGCTACCACAAGGTGAAGAGCTTGGCCTGATGTGACCCATTTGGATCAATTCTTAAATCTATCTTTTTATCTCATCATTATCCAAAACTGATCTGCAATACACAAGACTGTTAGGCAAAGGTGATCCTGGGATCAAATCGATAGAATGTTTTACCTGGCAATGTAGTGGAATTCCTGTGGGTGACTTGAATAAGTCATCATATTCTCCTGTGATTCATCCTATCTACTCTTCTTGTTGTGTTGATTGTGTAGTCAGGATTGCAACATCGGCCTTCTTCGATTTTTGTGGTTTGACCACCATGAGAACAAATTGCTTTGTTTTCTCCACCAATCTCTTGCATTGCTTATCACTTATCAGGGAGATAGATGTGGGAGGTGGTACCTCTGGTACCCTATAGTGTCATGTTCCAAGAGTTAGGGTGATCCTTCAGATTTGTGATTCATAGATGCCATGTCACTCATACATGAACGACTGACCAAGGAGTACATCACAAACATCTAGATTGACCACATCACACAAGACTTCATCTTGGAATGGTTTTATAGCATATGAAAGAAGACATTGATGGGTGACACGGAGGTCTCTCTCTGGGTTCAACCATCCAATACTGTAGGGCTTTAAATGAGGCTTCATGGATAGATTTAGACTTTTAACAACTTTAGTAGAGATTAAATTCTTTTGACTCCCACTATCAAGAATGAAATGCAAAGGCTTACCTTTTACCCATAATTTGGAGTGAAATAATCTTTCCTTGTCATCTAGTCTTTCCTCACAGGTCTGTGATGAAGTGACAATGGTGTCAGGCTCAGCATCTACAATTTCTTCTTCATCCTCTTCGACTGTGGGTTGTGTATGAGGTAGAGTAGTATATGTCGAGTATTGTGACTCAGAAAGTAGTGACTTGATGGCTCGACATTCTTCTTTGGAGTGAGTTCCAATTTTTTGGTAATCACACCATTTTTTAGCCTTCCCCTTCTCGAATTTCTTATTCTGAAACTCCTTTGGCTTCTAATTTTGGCCTCATTTTTTACCTTGTCACTTTTCCATTTTGAGGGTTGACTCTTCATATTCTTTCTGCCATGCTTTTGTTCAATCTTCACTGCGAATTTGTATGCCTTATCGAGGGTTTCCAAATTGAATATTTCCATTTCCCCCCGTGTGTACCATTGTAGTCCACCATGATATTTAAGAGTCTTATGTTTCTCACTTTCTTGAATGCCCAATCTTGAAGATAAATAATGAAAAGTGTCTGTGTAATCTTGAACAGATTGGTCCTTACCTTGGCGAAGTTGTTGCCACTGTATGTACAAATCATCATATGCTCCGATGGGATAAAATTCTTCTTTCACCACTTCCACAAAATCATCCCAAGTAGGTTCCACCTCAAGGCCAATGTCATATGTACTAAACCTCTTTTTGTACACTTCCCACTAGTTTTTCATAGGCAATGATGATTTCAAAAGAGCAAAAGTAATCTTTTCTCCATCGGTGAACTTATTTACAGAGAAGTAGGAAGACAGTTGATCCAACCAATTTTTTACTACATCAGCATTGATTTTGGCTTCAAATGTAGGAATATCAAAATTTTCCTGAACCTTGAAGGGTGTTGAGGCACTTAAAGGATGTTCCCTGGATGAGGAGTCAGGAAGTGGAGCCGCAGAGCCAGGATTTTTTATCGAAAATGTTTGAATAATTTGGGCAAATTGTTGTAGCATCTGCACTTATTGTCGTTGGAGGGCTAAATTCACCATTTCCTTGAAAGGATCGGATGTCTCGGTGTCATCTGCCATTTGAAGTCGTTTGGAGCGAATAGGTAGAAAATTTAGAAGCTCTGTTGTTTCCCACCCAAGCGTCTTGTAGCCTAACCTCGTCCTTGGGATTATACACTCTCAAGACAAATCGTTATGATACCACTGATCCAAAATTTAGAAGTTCTTTTTTGATAAATATTTCAATAGCATAGAAATAACACAGTAACAATGAATTCTCTGAGAATAGATGTAGTATTACTCAAGATCGCAATACAAATATATGTTTATCTCTAGGAAGAGATGTTTGTCTTCACATTTCAGGTTACCTCTTCATTTATACATATTTTGAAAGCATGGGGAGGATTTGGAAGGTCACCAATATCAAGGGAGATCAAGTGGTTTGACTTCCAGGATTTAAAATAATATAGAATTTGAGGAATTACTATTTTTAGAAACTTACTATTTTTCGATTGCACTACTAAAATTGAAATTTGGGGCACTTTTGTTGGGTTTTCAAGGTTCAAACTTCATTGATCAGATCTCCATGTCATATCATAATGTTCTCCTCATTCTTAGCTTTTCAACGGTTCAAACGGCGAGTCAATTGGAGCTACGGTGCAAAAGTTATGGCTCTCGGAAGTTCCGTCATCAAAATGGAGTGGAACTGTCACCCGAATTGTCACCTAAATTGTTGTCCGGATCAATTTTTTAGACTCAAAAGGGTCAGGGCCACCTATTTCATAATTCTTAAAGCTCATAAATGTGTGTGATGGAAGAGTAAAAATAATATATGATGCAATATGTGTTTTGAAGAAAGAAATAGGTCTTTCAAATGAAAGTTTGATAGCAGTTTCTACAGATAGTGCTTCATCAATGGTGTGGAGTGTAAATGGATTTATTACTTTTTAAAAAAAATATGTACACAATCTTATATGTATTCATTGCATTGCTCATCATGAAGCTTTAGCTGCATCAGAGGCTGCTAAAAATTTACCTAAATTGATGTTTGTTGAAAAGTTGGCAAATAAGGTATATTCTTGGGTCCAAAATTCTACTAAGAGACATAATGAACTTATTGCTCTTTAAGAACTCATGCAACTCGAAACACTTCAAGCTCTTCAAATTCATGGAGTTAGAAGGCTCTCAAGAGGAGAGGTTATTAAAAGGCTTATTGTGTTGATGCCTCCATTGTTGACTTTGTGGAAAAGTGAGAAAAGAGACTCATGGTGATAAGTCTAGGATCTTCTCAGTATAATCTTTATTACATATGCTTGCAGACGTATTATGTGAACTAAACAAGTTGAATAAAAAATTTCAAGAAGAGAATGTGGATGTCACATCTTTAGGGGTAGCGATGGATTCTACTATACAAACTTTAAGTAGGTGGTTTCTAAGGTCCAACACTTTTGCAAATGGTACAAGTTGTCTAAATTTTTAGAGAGCTCTAAATATGGTTATTTAGAGATTATTGATCAAGATAGACACATTCATGGGAATGAATTACAATTTGTGACAATTCTAAATGTGCATGGTGATTATGTTGATGCACCAAAATAGAGAATGAAGCCTTGCATTGATGAGTCACTAGAGAGCTGCAAAAATCTTACTAAAGAATATGTTCAAAAACTTGTAGATTGTTTAAATGAAAGATTCCTAGATCTTTAATTTTTTAATTCTATAAAGTTGTTCAGTCCTTGTCATTATTCAAAGGATGCACATATTAGAGAAGAAAATTCAAAGTGGTGGTTGCTTAAAATTTTTGAACACTTGCAACATACTTTGTGTGAGGGAGAAAAGCATTTCTTTGATTTTAAAGGTTGTTTAAAAGAGTTGTATAATTTTGTTGATACTCTTTGCTTTAGTTGTGAAGGATTTTGTATGAAGGAAGCTTGGAGGGTTTTTTGTACTACGATATAAAATGTCATCAATTTTATTAAATCAAAATTTACAGATTATATACAAATCGCCTTCAAATATAAAAAAATAAAAATAATCAAAACACCAAGAGTTGCAAGTTTTAAGTTGGTTTCTTTTGCTCTTTGTCGTTAATTAAAGTGTCGATTTTCTTAGGAATCTTTAATGTTATATATGTGAAAGTTCTTGACTGGTGATTTGCAAAGGCAATAACTTAAGTCTGTGTTATTGTTTTAGTACATTACCTGTGGGCCAAGCAAGGATTAGCCTTTCGGTGACCCACAATGCAACACTTCCTCTTAGCAAGCATAGGAATAGGAATCTGATTGTATACTACAGGAGCGATGGGATTCAGTGGTAGAGTTTCGATCATCTGACAGTTTAGATTGACTTTGAATTTATTTTCATGTAATGAGATATACTATTTTCTAATTTTTCTTAACACCATCTCAAATCAGAAGCTTGATGATTATCTATTTAATAGGAAACTTCTAAAATCTATACGTCGTTTATGTTCTTCTAAATAAAAAATCATGTTTACTAGCTGCAAAGTAACATGTCAAAAATAGAATACCTTGGAAGGAAGATAGGATTATCTACAGCATGAACGGATCTTTCTGATCGGTTGCGAAGCAAAGATTTGAGCTCAAGCTTTTATACGCTCTGTATTTTCACAATACAGAACACATTTAAGAAAGAAATTTTAGGTTTGGCATGATTTATTTTTGTTTATTCTAACTTACCTGGTCTTTCTATTGTAGTTATGTTATGTGGTGAGTTGGCTAGAACTGTTTTTATGTCTTTAGATTGACCAGATTTAATTATTTTTTTATCTTTACTGATGTGAATTCCTCATTGATAAGCTTACTTGAGCAGTTGGGTACCGTAGATTGACAGAAACCTTTTATCTTTTCATAACGTGAGCTTGAGCTTGCTGGAGTAATTGGGTATCAAACATGACATAATTTACAGAACACACGACTTCTTTGGCAGTTATCAATGCTTTATCTGTTATTTACACAGCGATCTGTTACCTCTTTCAACATTTTTTTTGAAAAACAGAGTTTATCATCGCTGTCTTCCCAGGCGCCTTATCTTTCATTATTAGCTCTCTGTTCAAAACTTTTCAATTACATGATAAAGTTACAGAAATAAGGCGACGACATTAAGTGTATCCTGACAGCATTCAATGATTTAACGGCACATATATGCCACCTGTCCCTTTAAATTGAACCTTTGACAACTGAACTGAATTAATTAATAGCCTTTAATAGTGCATTTAACAGTGGTAATCCGAATTGGCATCTTTACATGTGCAGACGAATCTAACCAGAGGCTTGGCAATGAAATGCCTCCAGCTTGATAATTTATAAGCCCGAATTGTTTTTCTCGATAGATGTTACCGATAGATTTTCATATTGTCTATCGACCTTACAATGCACCAGTGTAAGCAGGCCTATTTACCAGTGGGTCTTCGAGGATAATCATGTTCTATAATCTATTTGCTCATGCTATTGAGAGTGGCGAGCAAAGTGAAATTTTCAAATTTAATTTCTAGTTATTTTTAAAATAACAATCCTCCTTTTTCTCATACACAATGTCATATTTTCATCCTGTAGGCAATGTAGACAAGAGGACTGTATGAACATCAACACAACAGTAATAATCTAGAGTTTGGCACTGTACATTTTATTCGGCACCACATTATTGAAAAAACTTTATGAAAATCTAGAAATGTGTAACAATGGTTGGCTACTATCTAGGCCATGGGTCGGGGTGCAGTGGTAGGGCCAGGGGCCTACCACCCAGCCGCCCCAGGCCTAGAGTCCTTCTCTCCTAGGCCGCCTCCCAGAATTAAAATACGCATCTTCTCCAAAAAAAACAATGGTTAGCTATCCAAGTAGGCAGGAACGAAATAAGCAAGCAACTTGCACAATAGTTAAAAGGAGAAGCGAAATTCCGCCAAGAAGAGAGACGACCAGCCATGGCTTTGAACAGTGAGCCATCTGAAATTGAGCCCATAAAACTCTCCACCACTTTTTGGTGTAAAGATTAATCTGAGATGCTGCATCATCAATAGGGTGATAGGGCACAACGGTGGAACTTGATACTAGAATAGAATTCCAAAGCTGAGCGACCTCATCATCGCTTCCAAGCTTGTGGGTGATGATGTCCTTTTGTCTCAAAATAGCAACATCTGTACTGGTATTAATGAGGTCGTTCATTAGGATGACGTACCTTGTCACTGGTTTCTCCTCCTGTTCTGAGCAGATCTCCAGGGCCATCAGGTTTCTCAGCATCGCCTCCGATCTGTCATCTACTTTGAACTTTGGCAGATACATTCTGGAATTGTTTATATTAAATTTGATATGAGAAATTCCTCTGCTCCCCAAACTCTTAAATTTAACTCCCAACTCTTTTTAATTCTTCTGCACTGAGAACGCTATCCCGGCGCTTTATGTATCTATAGCTTTTACTGCGCAACATCAACCAGTGCCAGATTAACCATATAATAAAAAAAGGGAAGAAAAGCAAGATTAATATACCTATTACCGCCTTCCATATTAGGGATAATGGAGACACCGCACAAGATTGTAGAGGGGGCTTTTTCTTAATGGCTATAGTACGATCAAGGACTGGCACTGGTTTGTCCACAATGTATTCATGAAGCAATTGCAAGATATATTTTCCCTCGTATTTCCGGCCTGGGACAGGGGTTACTTGAAGGGGGGATAAATTTCTCAGAGGGGACTCAAACCAATTTTCCTTCTTCATTTCTTCATAAGGTTTGATTTCTAGGAGAGTCCAAAATGGTAACTGATTCTCCATTTTGAACATATCCTTGACAATGTCGTTCAAGAGAGGGTGATGCCTTTTCCTATCAAGAATGCTATCAATGCGTGGCACCGGCTCTTCCTTAATTTCATCCCCTTCTGAGAACCTGTGCAGGACTTCTACGAGGAAGCAAGCATCTCTTGCAATCATATACGCCCATACTTCCCTATGAATCCTAAATTCTTTAACGTAGCTATCTTTTATCTTTTCGTGGATCCCCTCGCCAGTATTAAACTTGTCTATGACCGAACGTAAGCCATTAGCATCACCTCCGTCAGTAGTTAAGATCTTATGAATTTTTCTTGAGACTTCTGTCTTGAGACTTTCCATATCATCTTGTTGGTCGTCCCGTCTTACCTGGAAATGATAAGGACCAATGGGCATGACTTGAGGAACATAGAAGCCCTCTGTATTTTTATTCAACAGAGACTTGGGAACGCGGTGGATGAGAATCTCATTCGAATTAGCGGGTCGCGGATCCTGCAATAAACTTTCCTTAACTCCCTTAATCCACGCAACTTCATCTTTTCCAATAGTTTCGATAACCACCATTGCGAAGCTATGCCTGCAGAAGTTCAGAGTTGTGTAACTTCAGGGGAAAGCCTGCCACAGATGCAATGACCTCTGCACATGAGGGTTAAGAGCGCGTTTCGAGACCTCTGCAGCCCGGCCGTACGCCCATTTCCTGCGCGCTCCGCTGTATAGCCTGGGTCCCCTGAATCACTTCACGTAATATGACATTTTTCACAAAATATATATAATATATATATCTATCGCATCGCCCGATAGAAATATGAAAGTTAAGAATAGATCAAAACTATTTATCTTTAATTTAAGGCCCTGTATTCTTAAACCGGAAGCGCACAGTTTTAAAAGCCATGTGCGGAGTACCTTCAAAAGCTCTCATGTACTAAATGTTCAATCTGATATTTTCTGGGTCGGTCCAATAGTTAGGTTATCCATCACATGGGAGTCGGGACACGGGACAGAGAATTTCCACTCCACTCCTAATTATTTCATTTGATGGACCTTTCATCACTAAATGGTTTGGGAATCTACATTTTAGAATATTGTTTTTTAGTTATGTGTTACACACAAACCCAGAATTTTGAAATAGTGCATTAAATTTTTATTCTTTATTCGTTTAGTGGTTTGAAAGTGAAATGATTTCTTTTTTAAACAATATCTAGTGGTTTGAAAGTGAAATGACTTCTTTTTTCAAAATGTCTTTAGTATGTTGTCTTTTCAATCAATAGATACTATTTTAAAAGCTCAATAATTCCTAGTATGTTGTCTTTTCAGTTTTCAATTGATAGTACTATTTTAAAGCTCAATAATTGGGGTAAAGGAGGTGGAAATTTATTTAAAATGTTATTTTTCATTAAATAAATTTTTAACTTTGTTTCAAATAATTAATATAAAGAAGGTGGAGATTGATTTCAAATATAGTGTCTTATAAGAAATGTTTAATTTTGATTTAAATAATTTATACAAAAATATTATTATTTTTTAAAAAAAGTTTTAAGTTAGTTTAAATATTGTCTAAAAAAAATATAGATTCATTTTAAATGTTTATTTTTTATTAAAATAATTAGTATAAATAAAATGTAAATTTATTAAGCATATCAATACAATTGTTTTGAATGCAATAAGTAAATAAATAAAAAATAACAATAAACATAAAAAATTAATATGAGATTTTTTCTTTATTTTGAAAAAATATATGAGTAATGAATACTCAATCATATGATCAATTTTCTATACCATTACCATGCTTTAAAGAATATGTTATTAATATAAAGAAAGTAGCAATTGATTTCAAATCTCTGTGTCTTTAAAAAATTGTTTAATTTTGAATTAAATAATTTATAAAAAAATATCACTTTTTTTTAAAGAAAAGTTTTATTTTAGTTTAAATATTGTGTGTAAAAAAGGTAGAGATTCATTTTAAATGTTTATTTTAAATTAAAATAATTAATATAAAGAAAGTGTAGATTCATTAGGCATGTCAATAGAATTTTTTTAAATACAATAAGTAAATAAAATAAAAATCTAATAACAAACATAAAAATTTGATAAGAGATTTTTTTCTTTATTTAGAAAAATATATGAGAGTAATGAATATTTAATTATTGGATCAATTTTATATACCATTATCACAATTTAAAGAATAGATCAATAAATACAATATAAACTTATAATTAGCATATAAAATGAGTATATATTTATGTATATCTAATCATATATAATTAATCTTAAAATATGTATGAAATATAGGAGATTATATAGGCAAGTCAACTACTTGCACAATATCTCCCATTGGTCATAAGAATAGGCAATTTGTTAGCCTAAAATTATGTTTAAATTTAGATTGCATTAGTTGCACATCTGCTACATTATTCAAGCCTATATTAAGTTAAATCCAAATATATGCTAAAGTAAACTAAATAGGCTAAAGCTGGGGTTAAGCCACCTAGAATATAGGGATACCTAAGGTTTAACAACGTGCAATTGAGAATATTGCACTAACACCCTCTCTTAAGTGTAACTTAAGGAGGTCTAAAGCAAAAAAAATGTTTGAGGCTCAGAATCTTCTAAAAATAGGTCATGACAAATAGGCCTAATAAGGTAATGAAGTGTAACTAGGAAAAATGAGTCATCGCAAGGTTTCTTAATAAACCAGTAAAATAATTAAAGTGTATGAAGGTGGTAAGAGGTAATATAATACCTAAACACAATACTACAAAAGGTGCTTGGATAGTATGAAGGCCATCACAAAAGCACTGGGTAAATTAAATGTCACTAAATATGCACTGAACTGAAAGTCACTAAAGAAGTGCAAATAAATGCTGGTAAAAAACTAAAATGATACATGAGTGGACCAAATCCATTACTCAATCAATGAAAAAGACAAACTAACATTGTATGCACAAGAATAGCTCCATACTATAAGGAAACTATAAATTTGTTAAATGAGGTATTCAAAGTACACTAGAGTTCAAATAAAATTCACCAATTGAATGCAATCAACTACCTGAAGTAGATTCTAGTAAGTCCCAAGTGTTACTAAGGAACTCAACACCTAAAAAAGTAGTATGTGCACGCACCCCCATCCTCCCCCCTTGCCTGCCATAATGTTGACTGGGTGGATTGACAAAAAATATCTATATGAATGGACAAATCCCATTACTCAAACATCGGAGAGGATAAGTTAAAAATGTATGCACATGAATAGCTCCTTACAAAAAGAAGATTGTTAGTCTATCAAAGATGCAAAAAAAGATATCTCGAGAAGATGACCCTGATTATGATGGGAAAGTCAAGTAACTAAAATAGATCAAAAAAAGACTCAGAATAGAACATACATACATGAAGGTAGATTAGGTTGAAACAATAAACATTTCATAGCTTTTTTTGACTTAGTACAAATACAAAATACATCCTATTAAAAAACCCACCAAATGAAGATAAACAAACACTAAAGGCACTATAATATATCCTTATAGAAAAGAGACTATCAATCTGTCAAAAAAATCCATCATTAATATGAGAGTTACTCCTAATATAAGGGAACATTTCCAAATAAAGTAAGAAAAGTAGTGTGTGAACAAATAAGCTGAATAGTGAAGGAACCACACTAGTAAAATCCTCATAAAGGTTGATGATGACACTACCATAACTTATTTGAGATAATCCCAGATGAATATGGATGGTGGATGTTTTATTGCATGTGAGTAGGTGCAAAATACACAAAAGGTGAATGCAAGGAAACTGTAGACATAAATTTGGTACAATCCCACCCTTTATGTCATTTATTACAACCTTGTATGTATAGACGACTAATAGTGAATAAGGTATCTATTAACACATTTTACTTCAATAATTTTCTTCATTATGATTTGACATTTTGTCTATTGTTTATTTATATCAACATTTTTTCATGGGGATCCCCAGTTGTGGTCCTTTTTATTTCTAGATAAGGTTGTGGTAACACATCATTATTGAATTTTGAGTCATGTTGCATTTAATTTTTATTTTATGCATTGGGTCTTATCTGAGGTCAGCTTTTGTGTGCCAATAGGTCCAAAATTCAAAATCAAAACATATATAAATACAAAAAAATTGAAAGGCACTAAGGATGGTTTTCCTCACTTTTAAAAGTTATTCAAATATTTTTATTTTCAATCTATAGGTTTGATAAAATAATATTCAAGTTTGAATTCTCATTTGAATACTTTTGCCAAGGGTAAAGTAGAATAAAGAGCATCTAGACTTCCATTCACAATTTCATACATACACGTAAGTGGGAGAACTATAATTGAGTTTGAACCCTCGTCAGAGTGTTGGTAATGTAGTGCAGTTCTTGGTCATTCAATGGGGATTGACCAATGTTATTCCAATCCAATTCCTTTTGCTTGATTCCTTCCCATTTGATTCCAATTTGGTTTGTGTGCAAGAAATAAGGGTTTGATCCTTGTAGTTATTTTACATGGCATTCAAGACCTAAAATTTCATCAACAACCCTAATTTAGATAGGTGCATATAGTGTAGTGATCATTTTCCCATCACAATCAATAGGGATAAGTCTTTATTTAATAGACTCAAATGCACTATGTTGTCATCCACTTATAGTGGTCACATCTAAGAATAATTTTTTTTCTACCTCTGGCATGTCTTTTCTATACTTCTACTTATCTATTTATTTTCTTCTCAGTTGTAATAAGTTAGTAGTCAATGGATCTGAACATAATGTGTTACAGTTCATTTGTAGTGGACTTGTATAGAAGCATTTTCTAATTTTGTTCTTCATCCTGATCATGCACATACATCCTTTTCTTCTTCTTTTTGTCAGATTTTACAAAAGTCTCACATGAGATCTCTCCAAGAGCCCATCACCACAACCATGATGCTAATGTATTGCACACAAAACACAAACAACTATCTATTAATAGAAATGATAGATTATAATGAGAATCACCACTTCTCTATGTCTTCTCTTATCTCCCATCTATGAAATGCACTTTAAGAGTGTCTATAAATAGGAGAGAGAGAGTGGGTGAGTGGGGATAAGTATGTCAACATAATGTTGATATACTCTTAAGTAACCTTAACAAGTAATTAACCCACATTAATTACTCTAACACCTTCCCTTAAGCGCAACTTAGGGACTAGTGAAAAATAAAAAAGAGTGTAAGACTCCTCAAAAGATAGGTTTTGGAAACTATGTCATGTTGGGTATCTATGTACAATGTCAAGAGAGTCCAGTGAAGAAGCCAAGTGTCCTGATAGATGCCAATCCATCTCACCAGAATACATGGATGCCAATAAATGTAACTACCAACTAAAATAGAAAATGGTGTTGAATATAAGGATCAACTAGAAAAAACACTGATCTTCAAAAGATTGGGTAGAAAAAGAAATCTGAGGAAGCATTGCTAAACATCCCCCCTCAATGCTGAACACTAGGTGAAAATACTCATAATATCTGCACGAGTGGTCTGAATCCACTACTCGAACACCTGAACTACCATGGTAATTTTAAAACCATGAAAATGGCTACCCATGGGTAATTCTGAATCCTGATAGATGCTAGGGATACCAAAAGTCGCTCACAACATGGAAATGATCATATTATCAAGGCTAGTGTCCAAAATACAAAAGAGTACACCAAAGAAAGTGATTCTTAAACCCCTTTCAAACCCTTCAAGTTCACTTTCAGTTTATAATGGATACTGAATAATGGCTTTAAATATATTATCAAAATTGATTTAAAGTATTTAAAAATTGGATTAAAATTGAATATGAATATCTATGTATTCATTCCTTTCAATTACACCTTCAAATGATCACTAGCCCTTTAATTGATTTCTGTTAAGTATTGTGTTTGATTAAAACTTGCATCCATATTTGAATAATTGAATCAAATCTGTGGAAAGAACAAAATTACAAATAATTGAAACATAAATACCAAAATTATTAATGGGTTTCACCCGATCTAGGCTACGTCTTCAGGTTCTACTCAAAGGCAAAATCGATCGATTATTAATGCAAAAAAAAATTATACATCACCTTATCCACAATAGGGGTTCTCGATCTATAAATAAATGTTTTGATGCCACTAGTTTTGGCTCTAGATCTAGCTCTCAGCTCTGGCTCTCAGATCTTGGCTCTTGGATCTGGCTCTCAACTCTTGGCTCTCAGTTCTAGCTTTTGGCTCTTCGACTTTGGCTCTACTTGATTATTCTCAAGTCTTGTGTGTTGATTTTTACACTTTGATTGTGATTTAAAATGACCCCTCCAGACCCTTTATATAGGTTCATAGGTCCACAAAATGTGGGCTTGGATGATTATCCTTTCCAATTTTAAATAATATTCATAATTATCTCAAGACCATTATTTGTGGGATTTAACATTATCCCCATTTTAAAAAATTATTATCTCCATCCTTTTTTATGGGATTTATATTATCCCATTACAATTAAAATTATGGGGTGATTATTATTCCCCAATAAATGATAGGATATGTTTATTCCAAAATATTAAAGACTTGGGTCGAATCATATTTCCATGTCACTTTATTTCCATGTCATTGAGTTTGACCATAACTTTGACTGGTCATAACTTGCACATATGGACTCCATTTTTTAAACAGTAAACTGTGTCAAAAAGCTCTCGATGAGCTCTACATCATGGAACTAGATTTGAAATAATCCATGATGGTTAATTTTTTCATTTTAACCATCTTTGACCATTTATTTACTTATTTTGACTAATTACATAAGGAGCATATGAGCTCTATTTTCAAAGTTCCACATATGGTTGAAAAGATCTTGATGGGATCTTCACAATGGTTGAGGATTTGGTCTGATATGGGACCTTTTCTAAATTAACCTCTAGATCAATCCTCCCTAATAAGAGGGCTTTTAGTCCACTAAAAGTTGGTACCCAACTTGATCCTTTGAAATACCAATTGATTCTAAAGAATTTTGACAAGTTTTTATCAATCTAATCAGGTTTTGAAATTGCACTGACAACACTTGGAACCACTAATTGATCATACTTTACATAAATCCTCTGTTGCTAGATGGCCATCAATAGCCTCTACACAGAACTAGGATTCAGATTACAATGACTTCTTTTGTTATATGGATTTTCAAGAGCCTCTACACAGATAAGTCTAGTGATCTTTTATGTTTCATGGCATTACTCTGCTAAGGTAATGATTTCCCATTATGAAAATTTAATCTATGTTCTCCCTATTTGTTTCAATATTCTCACAAGGACATAAAACTATGTTGCATATAATAAACGATATCATATCATCACTTTTATAAATTGTCCTTCATAAGTTAATTAATCCACAAAATGTACATGGATATTTATACCACAAATTATGTGTACCAAGACCATTCTTCTCATAATCAAAGAAGATATTGGAATATTTATACTTGCCATACCTTTTAGGGCTATCCTGTTTATAAGCATGATGAGGAGAAATTATTTTACCTTCTCTGTTGGGATGTTCATCTCTCAATGGAGATGCCTTGAATTTCTTCTGGATGCATCTTCCATAATTAAGGGGTTGTTCTTTTCTAGATTTCAGCTTATAAACTTCTCCATCTCTTTGAATGGGTTGAATCAGTAGTGGCTTGGGCTCATCTCTTGAAGCTTCTCTTACTTCAGCGATTTTGGAGCATTTTCCAATTTCTATATTACCATTAACAAATCCCAAACCTATATATTGAGGTATTTCCTCAACCTGTATGGGATTATTAATTCCTTGGCCATTGATTCCAAGGCCCTTTCCATCAAAACCCATCTTGATTAGCAACTTAGAGCCAATACCATGAGCATGCTTCTCAAATTCCCCAAAAGAAGAAGATTGGTGGGAAGAAAAGGAATAACATGGTGAATTACTTATAATACAAACCTCTATTTGGGTTTGTGCATCTATGGTAGAGGATGGTCTTGTAGACTTTGCTTTCTCCTCCATTTGTTCACCATTTTGTGATTGTGCCAATAACTTGTCTTTGGCTTGCAACTCAAGTTGCAACTCTTGGATGATCCTTGAGAGAAACTCCCCATGAGATAGCAGTTTGTCTTGTAGCTTTTGCTTTTCATCTTCTAAGGACTTTACCATCCTTCTCAACTTAGATTTTTCCATTTGAATCTGATGGTTAAAGCCTTCAATCTCCTCTAGTCTTTCTCTCTTCAGAGCTTTTCCCATGGTTTCCTACTCCTGCAAACAACTTGTATCTCCAATAATTGCACACTGCACTAGAAGATTATACAAATCTAACTGTCTACACAAACTGAGTGAAACTAAATGAAGCTAAAATCAAACTTTTATATAATCAAAAGCTAATCCCTACATTCTAATTGCTCTGATACCAAAATTAATCCATAAACCCCTTTTGAACCCTTCAAGTTCCCTTTGAGTTTATAATGGATACTAAATAATGGTTTTAAATAAATGATCAAAACTAATTTAAAGTGTTTAAAAATTGGATTAAAACTGAATATGGATATCTATGTATTCATTCCTTCCAATTACACCTTCAAATGATCACTAGCCATTTAATTGATTTCTATTAAGTGTTGTGTTTGATTAAAACTTGCATCCACATTTGAATAATTGATTCAAATATGTGGAAAGAATAGAATTGAAAATAATTGAAACACAAATACTCAAATTTTTAACAGAGTTTAACTGATCTAGGCTACATATATGGGTCCTGCTCAAAGGTAGAATAAATTTATTATTGATGAAAATTTTATTTATACATCACCTTATCCCCAATAGGGGTTCTCAATCTGTAAATAAATGTTTTGATACCACTAGCTCTAGCTCTAACAACTAGCTCTAGATCTTAGCTCTGGCTCTTGGCTCTCAGCTCTGGCTCTTAGCTCTTGACTCTCAGCTCTAGCTCTTGGCTCTTTGGATCTGGCTCTACTTGATTATTCTCAAGTCTTATGTGTTAATTTTCACACTTTGATTGTGATTTCAAATGACCCCTCTAGACCTTTTATATAGGTTCACAGGTCCATAAAATGTGGGCTTGGATGATTATCCTTTCCAATTTTAAATAATATTCATAATTATCTCAAGACCATTATTTGTGGGATTTAACATTATCCCATTTTTTGATAATAATTATCTCTACCCTTTTTTTATGAGATTTATATTATCCCATTACAATTAAAATTATGGGGTGATTATTATTCCTCAATATATGATATAATATATTTATCCCCAAATATTAAAGACTTGGGTCGAATCATATTTCCACGTCACTTTATTTCCACATCATCGAGTTTGACCATAACTTTGACTGGGCATAACTTGCACATATAAACTCTATTTTTTGAATAGTAAAATGTGTCAAAAAGATATGGATGAGCTCTACATCATGGAACTAGATTTGAAATAATCCATGATGGTCATTTTTTCATTTTGACTAGCTTTGACCACTTATTGACTTACTTTGATTGGAACTTTGACCAATTGCACAAGGAGCATACGAGCTCTATTTTCAAAGTTTCACATATAGTCAAAAATATCTTGATGGGATCTTTGTAATGGTGTAGGATTCAGTCTAATATGGGACCTTTTTTGAATTAACCTTTGGATTAGAAGGCCAATAAATGATGAGATATTATGTAATCCTTATATAGGTTTTGACAAATAAAGTCCCTGAATAAGATACCCATGTAAAATAAAGGTAACCAAACTCATTATTGTGATAAAAATAAGAAAGCACACATGCACACAAAAGGTGCTTATTTACAGAAAGTAATGGAATCTTTCCTTAAAAATGCATGGAGGTGCAAAGGAAGGGGCCTCAAATGTCTCAATGGCATGAGCATATGTGGAAGTGTAAACTAACCAACAACAATGCATAAAGTCAAAAAAACTTATAAACTAAAAAAGGTCATACACGAGTTGCCCAAAATCCACTACTTAAACATACATTCAAAAATGCAGTAGGAGTCTTGCTAGATAATAACCATGTGAAAAGAGACAAAAAAAATCCTTGATAGGGCCCTGGTAATAAGGCCATTTTAGATACCCTGTAAAATATGAGTAAATATAATGCATTCTTTAAACCAAATAATAAGGAGACATACAAATAATTACAAAAAAGTTTTTTATGGGGGGAATGACCACAAGCCATGTCATACCCACCCACTGGTCTTCAACACTTGAAAGTACTGGAGAATGGGGCATGATGTGGGGGTCTAGGGGTGGTAACCCCTAGCGTGCTCTCTATCATATAATAGGGTGGGGTCTAAGGGAAAATCTCTTGAAGCCAAATGCAATTTAAAGTCATTTTTTATCCTTAAAAAGGCTCAAAATCCACCAATTTGAAAAAAAAAAATTAGCCTCCCCCAATAGATGTTGGTTACCATCAAAAATGCATCTACAAGAAGGGGGATAGAAATAAGAGGCCTATACAATATATTGGTTTCAAAAAAATGTCAACAAACATCCTCCACCATAAAAAATTTCCAACTCAAACTTGGAGGGTGGTAAGAAAAAAAATCCTAAAACACACCCCACCTTTACAATGTGAAAAATTCCCATGACCACTTGGTCAAAAAAGGATCCTTACCAAATTTTTGTCCCTCCATCAAATAATATTATGAGTTTGTCAAAAAACAAATTTGACTCACCAAATAATATCATGAGGTTGTTAAAAAAACAAATTTCACTTGACTATTTAAAAAAAAACATGAATATTTGCATGGCTTTGATTACATGAGTGGGTTGGTGCTGAATTTTATCATTAGATGGAGGAATAAATGAGATGTCTCTCTTTGCCAACTATTAGTTTGGCTAAGTCAAAAAAACATGTGAATATTTTCAACAACACATCCACCACCATGATGCCTCATGAAGATGCCCATCCACAGACCTGTTGTCTACCCACATGCCAACTTCTCAGCTCAACTACACTAGAAAGGATGTTGAGAGTGAGCAGCAATAGTAATTTAGATTGATAGAGGAAAAAAATTTCCTAGTATTCATGATAATCTATGTGGGGCAGGACTAACCATTAGGACTCTTGGAAAATATGCTCAATAAAATAAGAATGATAACCACCAACAAAGGAATAAGCATCACAATAACCATCTTAATAACTATGTTCAGAGGGATTCGTAATGTGAAGGAAATCTAACATAGAAAATTAAGACTTTCAACCATCCATGTCCACTTCAGTTCCCCTTAGAATGGAAAATATACTAATAACACAGCTTGGTCTTTTAGCAATTTATTTTAACGTAGAAGTGGAAAAAATCAACATTCCAATCTTCCCTCCAATGCCTCTCCTCTTACCTATTATGCACCATGTTTACCATGCTAGATGATTCCAAATAGAAGGAAATGAGCATAGACCAGCATGCAAGTTGTGATCAAATAGTTTTCATAGTGAGGATATCAACTTGAGACATCCACATAGAAGTCTCCACATAATACTACTGCAAAGCAATTATCAAACAAACCAGAGATCTGTCTGGCTAAACAATAAATTTTGTTAAGAGATTTCAAGAGGAGAGGTAGGCCCTAAAACATATGACCACCAAATAAACACTTTAAATCCATGATTTTGATAATAGCTTTGTCAAAAAAAGGAGTGATATGTGATGGATTTGGACAAATAAAAAAAATTCCTAAAACAACACAACAGTGGTGTACATCATATAGAGAGCAAATTTTAATGAGGATATGGTTAGAGGTGTGCAACCTACATAATGAGAATTTTGAAAAACAATCCAAAAAATCTCAAAATAATAATGTATGGTAAGCACAACTAAAGATCTAACCAACTCAAATCTAAATCTTCAAAATAAAAAACATAGATTTTGAAGATTATAAGCTATAACAAAGGGAGAAATTAGACACGTTGAGTAATGACTCAAGGAAATGGCTCTAAAACCTTTCTAGAGTTTACAAAACTCTCACCCAAGATCTCTCCAAGAGTCCATCACCACAGTCATGATTGTAATGCATTGTACACAAAACACAAGCAACTATCTATTGACATAAATGATAGATGACAATGAGAATCACCACTTCTCTATGTCTTCTCTTATCTCTCATCTATGAAATTCACTCTAAGAGTGTCTATAAATTCACATAATGTTGACATACTCCTAAGTAAGCTTAACAAGTAATTAACCCACATTAATTACTCTAACAATTTTCACTTTTAGATGGTCATAATAGTCAACATAAATACGTGTGAAATCTAAGTATATCCCTTCTTACTATTTTCCAAAAATAGTAACTTTTTATATTTAGTAGTTTATCAAAAATTAGAATATTAGTTTATTGTGCATTTTTATCACTATGATATTTTCTAACTTTACACATATTAGAACACATTAAACATTTATTTATTTTTTATCAAAAATGGGGTAAAACATATTGGTGAACTTTTACTTCTATTTGAAGCATTGTTTGCATTTTCTTGATTTTTCTCTATAGTTTTAGCTAGTTTTTTAAATTTCTAGACACCAAAGAGATTTTTTCTTTGACCTTGGCAATTAAAATTCTTGTTTTCATACATAAAATTTTACGTTTGTCATTGGTTTTTAATTGCCTTTTTATATTTATTTTATTAAAAACTATGTTTGAGTAGTTTTGAAAGTCATAAGAGCTATCATTTTGGAAAATGTGGTCTTAAGTTTTATCTAAGTGTGGTGTTAGGGGTACTTCTACAATACTCAAGACATTAGACAAAACTATTCACATATTTTAGTTTCCACATAATTCAAAGTATATCAAAAGTGCCTAGGTTTAGTTTCATAGCCTTGGGAAGTCTTTGACCATTAATTCTTGTAGTGCACCTATAAGTGGTTATCCCCAAGGAGATACTCTCAACATACCCTAGAGATGGAAAAGTATGGCTACGAGAATGGTAGAAGATTCTATATTTAGTGTCTTTACAATTTTATTCACTATTTATAATTACAATTACTATATCTTAAAGCCTACAAAACAAACATGCCTTGCCTAGTTACTCCCATTGATATCCTTTTTTTATGGTATGATTAGTTATTTGTTAGCATTGAGCTTAGTATTTATCATAGTGACTATATTGTGGGTTAACAAATATGAAATGGCTTCTAAATATGCAATGCCTAATAATGTTCATCCTTTAGATTTAATCTTCTCTAGAAATGATACACCTTACACTTATGCTAATGAATGGACTAATCATCACACATATGCAATTTATGATACTTCTTACAGTAATGAAGAGAATGACTATGATAGATATGACTATGATTATGAAAATACAAATGAAAGGTAAAATAGTGAATAATATAGTGAAGAGGAAATGAGCATACTAATTCATGATTTAAAAAATTAATTTCATCTATTCATCCCTTGTATTCCTCTTTCCATAAATCAAAACAAAAAGACCACACTGATAATGAATATCTTCTCTCACTTAATCACTCATAAGGAATAAAATGTGAAAATTCAATAACTAGTGCACCTTGTTTACCCTTCAAATTTGATATTGCATTACATCACATTAATAAATACAAGTTACAAAAGTATATCCCTTGCATATAAATATCAAATGATACAAATGAATGTGTTAATCCCTCTCTATCTCTCTAGAAAAGGTAAATGATGTAGATGCATATATCCCACATTATCCTCTAATCATAGTTAATGATATTCAAGATTGACTCCTCCCTTGGAAGTAATGAATAGTGTTATAACTTTATGATGTGGCTCCACTATTCCATTGGTGATGTGTCTTGTTTGCTACTATTTGACACTATTCTTGATTAGTACTATTGGCACTATTCTAGATTGCTACTATTCTTGAATGGCACTATTCTAAAGTGCTTAGGTGGCATGGGTCAAATTTATAATGTGGGACAAGAAAGGGGTGGTTAAAAAGAGGATCCACCTTCTTTTTGAAGCTTGTGTTAGTGGGGAGACAAGTTCTACTATTCTTGATTGGCATCTCGTTTTTCCTTTTAACTTTCCATGAGAGGTGGCACTGATTTTACCATGTGAATTTTATCCATAAGTAATTATGACCCATGTGAGGAATGTGGCGTGGGATTTATTTTTTCTCCACTTTTAATTATTTGTCCTTACCCATCCAAGTGGAAGGGGATGAATTCTTGAGTGGGGTAGTTGTTTTTATGTTTTGTTTTCTAGTTTCTTTTTTATATATTGACTTGAAGTCCTCTTTGTAATTTCATAGTGGCTTTATGCATTTTTCCTCCAAGGAAAGTTAGTAATATTTTGAATAGAGGTTGTTGTCAAGAGTGTAAGGCATGTATGCCTTATTTGAAGTTAGCTTGTTGTTAAGAGTTGTTTTTAAGGAGAGTATTGTGAGAAATTGTAAAGAAGTTATGTTGAAATAATATATGAGAGTGTATTTTGATTTTCATCTCCAATTGTTGAAGAGTGATATTTTCCTATTATTCCCTTCCTTTTTTGAGTTATCTTGTGAGGCCATAGTGAGGACACATCAAGTTGTATCAGGGTAAGTTCTAATTCTTGTGGAGAGGAGAATTTGTGATAGAAAGTTAGAATCCTTGGGAGAGTTTTTGGAAAGAGTGTTTGTGTTTTTTTTTGTATGTATGGCAAGAAGATAAGAAAGAGGAGGATATATAAGAACATCTAGCCACCATGTTCAATAATCAAGGGAAAATTCAAAGAGGAGATGATACTAAAGAAGAAACCATTCATGGAGAAGAATTCTAGCATGAAGCAGAGCCACTATCAATGGAGGAAAGGATGATCAAAGCTTTAGAAGGAAGAAATGATAGAGTTAAAGTGGAGGTTTCAAATTATGGGGATAGTTTACAACTAGAGGAGATGGTTGTTTGGGTAAATATAATAAAAAAATTCTTTGAGTGGAAGACCATGCCAGAAGAAAATAAAGTGAAGTTTACATGTACTAAGTTGAAAGTTCATGCCATGATCTAGTAGGATCATTTGAAAAAAGAGAGACAAAGAAAGAACAAGAAAATGATTATCACATGGAGAAAAATATAGAATAATCTTAGAGAGAACTTCTTTCCTATAGATTATTCCCAAACCTTCTATAGAAGGTTGAAAAATTTAAAGCAGATGGAGCATAGTGTATAAGAATACACAAATGAGTTCTTAAATCTATCCATAAGAGTGGAACATGAAGAAATAGATGATAAAATGGATGCAAGTTATGTAAATGGTTTAAAATTTTCCATTCAATATGAGTTATGTATGCATATAGTACTTTGTATAGAATAATCTTATTAGTTAGCCTTGAAATTAGAAGAGAAGTAAAATAGACAAGTTTCTCAGAGGACATTTTTTCCAAAAAGAGTGAAATCCCCTCAAAAATGGGGACAAGGTGGTTTAAATACCTCTAGTAGTGAATTTGATAATATAAGGGTAGAATCATCATATGGTGCAAAAAATACAGAAGATAATAGACAAGCCTTTCAACATCAGCAGAGAGGAAGAGGATTCTAAAGAAGATAAGCATATGGAGGTGCTAGAAGTTGGTTTACTAACCATCCCAGAGCCATAATTTGTTACATATGTGAAGAATAAGGACATAAGGCAAATGAGTGTCCTCATAGGCAAGAAAAGAGACAAGAGTATCATCCAAGAGTGACTTGGTTGAAGTTGGGCTAGTAGATCAAGATACTATAGTTAAAACAATATATTTTGAAGAGAATTTCATGGTGAGGATGAAAATGATTTCTCTAAGGAAAGAACAAGTGCATAGTAAATAATGAGGTGATGCATGGCTAGGAACAAACATTTTCCAAACAAGATGTACTTTAGGAGGAAAGGTATGTGAAGTAATTATTGATGGAGGTAGTTTTGAGAATATAGTGTCTCAAAAAATGGTAGAAAAACTAGGATTGCATTTTGAAAGGCATCATAATCCTTATAAAACTAGGATTTCATTTTGCATGGTTTAAAAATGGGAATGAAGTCACCATAGATAATAGGTTTTTGGTTAAGTTTTCTATAAGAAAAACTTATAAAGAATAAATATGGTGTGATTTTTTGCCTATGGATGCATGTCATATGTTGTTGGGAAGGCCATGGAAATATGATAGGAAAGTCACTTATAATGGGGAAAACAATACATATTATTTTTGTAAATATGGTACAAAGGTAATCTTAGTACCTCTTAAAGAAGGACTGTCAGCAATCATGTTTTCTACAAAAGAATGTATCAATGGCATAGGGATGGCAAGTTGTTGTTTAATGACAAAAAAATCATGTGACAACATCAAAAAGGAAAATAAGGATAAAAATTTAAATAAATTAAATAAATATTAGATAAGCCCAAACATAGTTCAGCGAATAGGTTAACATGATAATCAAAATTGCAATTAGCAAGTACAGAGAGAGTTAGTGATGATGCAAAGGTATTTGTAGAGAATATACAATAAGAGGAGTGAGAATGAGGTTAAAATAAAGTAATGAGAAGTATAAATTTATAGTATATGATAGGAGGAGATTAAATGTTTCAAATAAGAAGGAAAATATAGAGCAAATTTTGGATTTGAAGACTGTGCACACAAGGCAAGGAAGTTGTAGTAGATATTTGGTGCAGTAGGAAGGATTGCCCTAAGAGGAAAATACTTGGGTTATAGAATGGGAGATAAATAAGATTTAAAAGGGTAAATGACATGAATACATTTGAAACAACTTATGGGAGATTTTTATTTTAACCAGAGGAGGATGATGTGGCTCCACTATTTCATTGGTGATGTGTCTTGATTGCTACTATTTAACACTATTAAAAATATTCAAGATTGTTACTATTCTTGAATGTTACTAATCTTGAGTGATTAGGTGGCATGGGTCTAATTTGTCATATGGGACAAGAAAGGGGTGGTCAAAAAGAAGCTCCACCTTCTTTTGGAAGCTTATACTAGTGGAGAGACAAGTTCTACTATTCTTGATTGGCATATCCTTTTTCCTTTTAACTTTCCATGAGAGGTGGTTATTAGTGTATATTTTTCACCTTAGGTTTTTATTACAATTGTATTATTCACCATGGTTAGGTGGATATTTGGTTATTTAGGGTGATTTATGAGGTCATTTATTTGGACACCCACATATGTAAATTATGGTCAAATGGGTTGGTAAAGATGCCTTATCTTTCATCAATCAATGTTGACTTATCTCTAGCACATGGGTTTACTATTCATTTGGAAAATAACATGTGTTCACATTGCCAAATGGATGTGGCTTCATGCCTCTTCTCATCCTATTTAATGGCCCATTCTCCTTTATATTTAGTGAGGTGTGAGAGATATTACTCTTGTGTGAATTAATGAAATTTTGTTTTTGATCCTATCTCTTGTCTTATGCAATATTATTGATTTTTGATGTCATTTTACTTTAGCTTCATTGTGGTGTGCACCAGCTTTGTCTCATGTGATCATTTGACTAATGCATTCATATTATCTGAACTAGGATCAATTTTTGATATGGTATTAGAGCCAACCCTATAAATGTTTGTCTAGTTTTTCTTTGTTGTTAAGCTTTCATTTAAAATCTAGAATTTATTTTCTTGTATTATAAGTTAATTTTTTTTAGGGTTTGAAACAAAAATATGAGAGCTTTAAAAAATCTCAAAAAATTATAGCGGTCCTTTTTTGGACTAAAATCTCTTATTGGAGTATTTGTCATCGATGGAAGTATTGTGTGTGAATTTATTCATCATACTATGGCCCTCAATTTGAGCAAGTGTTGGTTTCATTATTTTCATGACCCCTGCAAGTCAATCATATACCTATATGTTGTTCATAGCCTACATTTTGATAGATCTCCCTTAGATGCCATTAGACTAAGTTTAGAAGCATCCATATTTGACAACATAGCCCTGGCTAAAACTTCACATTACCCTTGGAATACAAGTCATATTTTGAGGGTCCACTACCTCACCAAGCCCTATTTGTCATGTCGATAGCTTAGTTTGATGTTACCATATTTCACTACTTCATTTAGTCTAGATCTAACCTAGTTCGATGTCACTCGACCTCACAAACCTACACATTATTACACCATCTCCCATACTTAAAACTATCACTCTGAGTTTTCTTCACCTAATAAGTCTCATTCCATTGATCAAACCACTCTTTTTTGCATAAAACCACCTATCATGTTCCATTCATTGTATTGATTTTTTTGATTCATGGAAAAGGACTTTGTAAGGTGGTCTTGTTGAACAAGAAAATATCTTTAATTTTAAATCACTTAGAATTTTTTTAAGGTCCTTGACTTTAAACAAAATGACATTATTATATAAATGGTGATAAAGGTCTTGAAATGGGTGAGGGTTTTTATTTTTGTTATTTTTTAAAATAAAAAATACATATATTGTGTAGGTCTAACATTATGCAAAAAATGGGGTCATTAGTATTTGTGGGAATCAATTTTTTTATTGATTTTTAATAAAAATAATAAATTGTAAACATTTTTAATTATTTTTCGTATAAATACAATATTACATTATGATCTATTAAAGACAGAAAATTGTAATTGCCTAAAACCTCTCATATTTTCTCTATACAAAGACCTCCTCACATTCAAAACATTTATTTTATCTCTGTTGCCCAATTTTTTGTACTTTCCTTCCTTGGATGCATTTTTGGCAAAGTTTGATGTCCTCATTTTGTTTGCAAAAACTTGTATTTTTGACTTACACTAATTACTCTGTATGTACTACCAGCTGAGTCTGACATCTTTTGAGCGTGTATTTATACATTTGGTGGGGGTTTCACCATTTCATATTTTAGGGGGGTGTACTTTGTTTTCTATCACTTTACATTCTATTCTACACTTTTATTTCTGCAACAACTATAAACTTGCACTACTACAACTCATTTATGCACTAATGGATTTGATTTCAATCAACCCACTAACTCCCTTTAACTATCACAAATGGAAAATTAAGATGTCAATCATTCTAAGGAATAAGGGTTTGTATAGGATAATCATGGGTGATGAAGTTAAACTTAGAACATATGTAGAGATACTTAAGTGGTATAATCATAGTGATGAAGCCTATGAGCTATTATGTCTTTTTGTAGTACCTGATCTCTTATTTCAATTAGAGCCTGTCAAATTACCCCATGATGTATGGACCATTTTAGGAAAGCTATTTGGGGTAAATATGTGATGAGAGGTCACAAGCTTGAGAATGAACTCATTAGTCTAAGTCCTTATAACTTTGACACCCTTTAGGATTTTTTCACTAAGTTCAAGTCCTTAAAAATTAAATTTAAATAATGTGGGATAAATAAATAAGATGACTGATGTAGATCATACACCAAAAACTATCTCCCTTTAACAAGCTTTCTCTCTTTTATCTTGCTCTTGTTTCACTTCTTGGCAATAGCTCACAAGTTCATTAGTTCATAGGGGTTAATGGATTCAATACATATTTGGATGATACAAAACACCTAAAACATGCCCATCACAATCATCTATTAACCTTCATTCAATCTACACAGTTTTCCAAGTATCTAGTCCTTCCTTTGCTCAACTCTGCCTATTATCACACAGTCTTTGTAGCCCTATTTATAGACTTATTTTCTTTGTAAGGTTATGTACGGATGTTATATCAGAATCCAATGATATTTTTAGATACCCTTTATTTAAATTCAAATATCCATGAAGTTTATCCTCTTAACTCTTCCATTTGACCCCCTTTCAAACTCAATCTATGCCTCTATTTACTCGTATTAGGTCTCTTAGGTCTCTTTTTGCACACGACCTCTAGTATCTGTACACATAGGTACATTCAATAAAATTAAAATTAAATAATATTTTCATAAATCTTATCTCTAATGTTTTCACCTAATTTCACCTAATTTGAATGATGGAATCTCCCTATTCTTCCAAAACCCTAGGTTTAGGGTTTATATGACCCTGTCTCAGCCGAGGTCTAACAAAAATCAATAAAGAACATTTAAAGATGTTTTATGGATCTTTAAAATATTTATTATGTCTATCTTTACCAATTAAAACCTATCCAAGCACTAGTTATAACTTCCCAATTCTTTGTTAAGGGTTTCTTTATTAAAATATACTTGATTGTGTAAGCAAAATGACCATCTACATGTCTGTGTCAAGGTTTGAAAACTCATAAAACATTATTGAATTAAAAAAGGGTTAAAAAAACATTAAATTCATTCACATAAATTACAAAATTTTTCTATAGAACTTGCATCTCAATTCTTTGATCTTGTCTTTTCAAGAATTCCAATGCACAATCCACCTAGTCAATATGCAACTATAAGAAACAGAGTCATATTTAAAGATGCCTATAATTATAGGGTTTATTTGTTTAATATTAGTTTTATAACCTCAATTCACACCAATACAACCTTGATCATGTGTAAATATACTACCAACTTCAATCATTAACCATCTTGATAAGCTTGGTCTATAATTAGAGAAACTCACAATACAATAGGGGTTTATTTATGGTTATGTCTGAACACCATATGTTTTTCAAAATATTTATTGAAACTTATCATAAAATATTTAAAAAATAATAATTTACATTACATTCCAAACACATTATGATTTAATTACACAATCATTCTTTATCAACAAAACACATACAGTTGTTAATAACCATCTTTATTAGCCCAATAGGGGCTTGTATGAGGAACTCTACTAACATGGATTCTTAATTTATTTACCTCTTTGAAATATAATTTCAATAAAACCTTAATTTATTTAATTAACACTTGGAAACAACTATCAATCTCATTCTTTCAAAACAAAACACATGAAATTAGCAGTATCAACAAATGACCTCAAAATAGGGTCTGTATTAATTCTTTCAACAGAGGGTTATAGAACATTCAAACTCCCCTTCATTAAAACTTGTCCAACCCTTGCTCTATCTTTAATAAAATTAAAAAAAGATTACAAACCAAAGGTGATAATATTTATCTCAAAATCAACTACCATAACTATTTCTTGGACCTTTTCCCTCGTAGAGGTCTTTTCTTTTAGTTACATTGTAATTTCTTGATTTTCACTATATGGACTATAACTAGAACATAAAAATAGAATAATTAACATAAATTGGACCTAATATAGTTTCAAAAACACTTATAAATTTTTAATACATCTTTCCTCCTTCACACATACATAAAATTCCTTTTAAATGGCTAAACCAGATTCAAATTTTCCAAAAGGAGGTTTTAGTGAGAAAGCCAAAATTCAAATTCTATGCACTTTATAACTATCTAAAATCCACCTTAGGATAACTTATGACCTCTCTAATCTATGATAAAACTATTAGACTATCTTAAAACAAATTTTAAACAATGTTAGAGTCTTTATAGGATGCCCCTACATCATACTACCAAGCTAGAAAATGTTTACCATATGTATTTGTTGATGCACTTGGTGTATGCTCCTGATTAACTACAATGAACCTCCTTAGATAAGGTATTTTATTCCACTTACCTCTCATATAATTGAACATTTTATTGGGCCCAAAAATTAGGTCTTTTTTGTTTGAACTTCTTGAATGGTATACCTGCACATAAAACAAAAAATTTAAGAAAGACATATATGTTGTTATCTTTTGTCTACCTTGAAGGTGTATACCACTCTTCCTCCTCTAAAAACTAATTATCTTTCTCCTTATATCCATCATCAACCAAAAATTCAAGTATGTAATCTTCTTAATTCATCCATGCTTCTTGTGTTGCCCACTTCAACTCATATATAACATGTTTTTGGTCCTTGCATGCCACATGTTTGTGAAAACGCTTACTTTGTTATTATATAACATCACTATGATTAATCTATATCTCCTTCATTTTTAAGGGTTGTGTATTAATTTTCCATATATCATATTATTTATTTGTCACTCTTACATGACTCCCTTGTAAATCACTTGGCTGTCTCTCATAATCCTGTTGCATATTGCCCAACTCTTTGACATTATCTTCTTGTTCAAGACTGTCAACCATTCTTTCTTTGGCTACCATAATCACCTTAAGTTGTACATGAATATATTTATTATCCTTTTCCTTGACTAATTACACACTTTTGTTAAGGTTTTATTGTTTCTTACCTGCACTTTCATCACAAAACATAATATTAGAAACAAAATTTGGAGCCTTCATGGCTCTCTCTTGGGCTGCCTCCTTAGACATTTCAATCTCCAAACTCTTAGCTTGTTTAGTGTCAATTCCAAACCATTTATTTTCCATTTTAGCTTCAATTTATTTTACTATTTTTTATCTTTGCTCTCATAGGCTTGGTTTCCATTCTTGTTCTAGCTATCCTCTTTCTTGAGCACTCTCATTGGTGTTATGTCTTATTCTCTTTAATGATAATTTATTGTCACCTTGCATTCTTGTTCATCCTCTTTCATGTCCATCTTTTTGGACTCACAAATTTTCACACTAACCATCTCAATACAACTTACCTTTGCTTCTTCCTTTGGTGTTGTGACCAAACCCAAAATTTCCATGGCTTTGATCCAATACTACCTTGTTTTCATCATCATTATCCTCTCATCTCTTTTTCCCTCTTCACCCTTTAATGGGAAAATTATATGTATATATCCATGTTTTTTGATGGTATATGTGTTGGATTGTCCATCATGAATATCCTTTCTATCAAACTGCCATGGTCTTCCTAACAACAAATGACAAACATTTGTGGGCATAATGTCACACAATACTTTATCTCTATATCCTCTTATATATAATTCAACCCAAATTTGCTCACTTACTAGGATTTGAAGTCCCTTATAAACTCATGCAACCTTGTATGGTTTCGTATGTGGTATCCTCTTCAATCGCAACTTCTACACCATCTATACATAAACAATATTATTAGTGCTTCCTTTATCAATAACTAACTTACAAACCTTACCTTTTGCTCTGCACTTGTTTTTTAATAAGCTTCTCCTTTGGGCTGACTCTTTGACTTGTTTCTTCTACTATTATAATAATCTCCTCATGAGTAAAGACTCACTTCTTTATTTCTTTCTTTCTTCATTCTCTTCTCTTTTAATTTGTTGCTACATATTTTTACTCATATTCATTGGACACTCTACTACTCTATGTCCCTCTCTATGGAAATGCCAACATTGCCCTTGAAATATTTATCTTGGTCCATGTCTCATAAGATCTTCATATCTTATTAATCTACTTCCTAAAAATCATCTGATCTTCCATGTATGGTTTTTTAATCCCATGCCATCCTAAACTATTTCTACATGCATTTATGGTCTTTCTTGAACCACCTCTTCATTTCCTCTCTCACTTATCCTTGGTTGCAAAGGTACTAGTTGACCCTTTTGCTTTATATATTCTTCTTCTCTCTATTACCTATGATACAACTATTAGACTATATTTTAAAAAAATTGAAACAATTTTGGAGTCCTTATAGGATTCCCCTGCATCAATGACCAACTTATTCTTTTTATGCTCTCTATACTAGGTTCTGACTATTCATTATTTGTCTCTATTTTCCATGCCACTAAAAGTTCTTTGGGCACTGCATGAAGAATGACCTCTTTATATGCTTTCATTTCCAACTTAACTATGAAGAATGATAATTTGATCCAGATGGGAACATTTAAGTCCACAAAACCTCAAGCCCTAATTGTTGGGAATGGGAAAGCAAAGACTTAAAACAAAGAGAAGAATAAGGATCAATAGAAGAAGAAATAATCAACCTTTGTCAAAACCAACACTAAATCCTCCTCTTCAAGTGGCAAACCTAAGATATATAAGGTCAAGTGTGCCTATTGTAAGAAAAATGGGCATGATGAAAGCAAGTGCATGAAGAAGCAAATAGATCACCTAACTCATCTCCTAGAGAAAAACAATGTAGGTGTTCATAAATCCATCAAGAATAATTCATCTACCCAAGATTATAATAAGGTAAAGGGATAAGGGAAAGATAAATAAAAGGGTGAGGCTATTTTAGTAGTTGCAGCTTCAAAATCTTCATGGGTTATTGACTTAGGTGATTCTCACCACATGGGCTCTTCACTAGTTGAGTTTTCTTCATTAGATCATTCTATCATGTCTTCTATCAATTTGGGTGATGACACTTTTATACTAGTTGTAGGGAGAGGGTCTATTGAAATAAAAGGAGAAACATTCAATAATTTTCTCAGTGTTCCGTCTCGTTAAATCAATCTCATATCCATGTATCAAATCACTCACATTAGCAAAGGCATGAGGGTTGATTTTATGCCAAATTCAATTATCATTAGGGAGTAGCATAGTGATTCTATTGTAGCAATGGGTAGGGAAGATCACCAAGGTAGGTTATACACCTTCTCACATTTTATACCTAATTCTTCTCTGACTGCATTGCTGACTCATTTAAATAGAGTTAGAAAATTATGGCATGAGTGGTTTGACCACCTTAAATACTGCTACTTTGAATAACTTAGTAAAAATGGCATGGTCATAGGCTTGCCTTGAGTCCAATTATCTAAGGAACTTTGTGAAGATTGCTCTTTTGGAAATCACCCTAAAGCAAAATTTGACAAAGGCAAAGCTTGGAGGGATTCACAAGCATTGGATTTAGTTCACAGTGATGTATTTGGGCCTTTTCCTAGTCTATCCTTTACAAGGGCTAGGTACATTCTCAGTTTCATTAATGATTTTTTGAGATATACATGGGTCTAATTTTTGAAGCAAAAGTTTGAAGTGTTTAAATATTTTCAACACTTCAAGGCACTTGTTGAGAAACAATTTGAGAAATCTATCAAGATTATTTGAACTAACAATGGAGTCGAATATGTCAACAACATATATGAGTAGTTTTTCACCACAAAAGGGATTGATTTATAGTATATAATCACTTACAGTCCTTCATATAATGGAGTTGTAAAACACAAGAATATATCCTTGAAATATATGGCTAGTTGTATGATTAACTCTAGGTCCTTGACACCTTCCTATTGGGTTAAAGCTATTAATTTTGCTTGCTATATTTAGAACAGGGTTCCTTACAAAGCTTTATAAGGCATAACCCCCTTTAAATCTTGGCATGGAAGAAACCTGATGTTGAATACTTTAGGTTTTTTAGATCTCCAATTATGGCACATATATTGAAGAAGAAACACAAAACTATAGAGCCTCAGTCCAATCTTTTCATATTTATAAGTTATGTAGATGGTATTAAGGGTAATCACCTTCTACATCTAACCATACATGAGTTGTTCATAGAGAGAAGTGTTTACTTTTAGGAGAGGCCCAAAGTCTCAATACTTGACACTTATTTTCTTTCATTAGATTCACTTAGACTTGATGATTCTTCTTTTGACTTTAATCATCCAGAGTAGGTTCTTAAGCTAAGGTCTTCTTCTTATTCTAATTATGACAATGAGGATAGTGATGGGGAGTCAATCCACATCCACCTTTAGTCATATTTTATAGGATGAGGATTTAACACCTAACTTAGCTACTTTAGAGCCTCTTTGGGCCAGTAAAATACTTTAGAGTGTAGGTACTTTGGTAGGGGATACAAAAAATGACAAACATACTTGAAAAGATTATCAGAGTGGTTCATGTGTTTTGTTTTCTTTAGTTTCAAATCCACAAACATTTTGAGAGGATTTAGGCATACCTGAGTGGGATAGTGCTATACAAGAAGAATATTCTTCCTTAATCAAAAATTAAACTTGGGATTTGACTTCACTTCCTAAGAGAAGGAAGATGGTTTGATGTAGGTGGATATATCATACCAAGTTTTTAGCAGATGGGTCTATCAATAATTACAAGGTGCATTTGGTCTCTAAGGGGTTTTCACACATAGTTAACATTGATTATTCATAGACCTTTGCACCTATTACAAAGATGACTTTGATCTAAATCACACTAGCTATAGCCCCAACACATGGTCGAGATGTGCACCAGATGGATGTGTAGAGTTTATTTCTTCATGAATACCTTGAGGAGAAGATCTATATGGATTAATAAATTGGGTTTGTTCAAGGTTCATCCTTATTTTTTAGACTTAAGAAATCCATTTATTTCCTCAAATAGAACCCTTAGGCCTGGTACGCTAAGATGGGTTCCTTCCTCCTTACTTCAGGTTTCACTAGGTGTCATTTAGACCCAAATGTATACTTCTTATAGCATGATAATTATTTACTAATATTAGTCCTTTGTTTGATGATATTTTGATCATCAGGAGTTCCTCATCATCTATTTTAGTGGTGAAGACAACTCTATAGAATAAATTTGAAATGATAGATGGGTCTTTTGTATTTCTTCCTTGGCATCAATATTTCATAGTCAAATTTAGGGATTTCACTTGCACAACCCAAATATGATCTTGATATTTTCTCTTAGTTTCACATGGCTGATTGTAAACCATCTCTGACTCCCTTTCTATTAGGATCTAAGCTTGAGGCTGACTTTTATACACCTTTGGTTGATGCCACATGGTATCAAAAAATTATTGGTAACCTCATTTGATTCACACCAGATCTAAAATTACATATATAATGGGACTTGTCTTCAGATTCATGCATGAACCCCATGAGTTACACTTAAAAGTAACTAAGAGGATCATACACTACATTTAGGGATCTTATAGATTCGGTATTCAGTACACATTTAACACAAAGGTTGACTTGGTCGGTTTTACACAATTAGATTGGGCTAGTGATACTTAGAATCATAATTCCACTTTAGGTTACAATTTTTCTTTCGGTTATGGTCCTATCAATTGGTCTAGTAAGAAGTAAAATGTTATTTTTATATCTTCCATAGAGGCAGAGTATAGGGGAGTTGTTAACATAGCTACTAAGGCTATTTTGATTTAAGGGATTATATTCAAGTTGAGAATTCCTATTAGGTATCCCACCATTATCTATTCTGACAGCCAAAGTACTATATAGATATACAAGAATCTGGTTTAGCACTAGTAGATAAAACACATTGAGATTCACATGCATTTTATTCAGGAGCTTATTCATGGTCAGGTCATCAACTTGAGTTTTTTCCAATATTTAAAGTAGGTTACAAATATATTTACCAAACCCTTCACTAAGATCAAGTTAATTCATCTAAAATCTCTTCTTTAGGTGCAATCTACATTAGTAGCAACATCATCTTTAGGGGGGATTCTAGCCTCTTTTCCTCTTTTATGTCTCTCTTTTGAGCGGAAGTTTTTTCCCACTAGTTTTTCTCATTTTTCTCCACTTTATAAGATCTTACTTTGTACTTGGGCACCTGATCAACCCTAGTTGATAGGACCTAATTCGAATACCCACCTAAGCTATAATCTAGGGGGGTTGTGGGTGTTAGTATAGATTTTTCATCTTACTTGGGTTTTTATTACACTTGTATTATTCACCATGCTTAGGTACATATTTAGTTATTTAAGGCGATTTATGAGGTCATTTATTTTCACACCCATATATGTAAATTGTGGTGAAAAGGGTTGGTAAGGATGCCTTATCATTTACCAACCAATGTTGACTTACACATGGGTTTACTATTAATTTGAAAACTAACCTGTGTTCACATTTTCAAATGAATGTGGATTCATGCCTCTTCTTATCCTATTTTATGGCATGTTATCCTTTATATTTTGTGAGGTGTGAGATATATTACTCTTGTGTGAATTAATGGAATTTTTGGTTTTGCTCCTATCTCTTATCTTGTGCACTATTCTTTCTTTATGATTTCATCTTATTTTAGCTTCATTGTGGTGTGCACCAACTTTGTCTCATGTGATAATTTTACCATTAAATTTACATTATCTAGAATAGGATCAAACTTTGATTGTGGCACCAACTTTGCCATGTGAAATTTGTCCATAAGCAATTATGACCCATGTGAGGAATGTGGCATGGGGTTTCTTCGTTCTCCATTTTTCCTTATTTTTCCTTACCCATCCAAGTTGAGGGGATGAATTCTTGAGTGGGGTAGTTGTTTTCATGTTTTATTTTCTAGTTTATTTTCTGTATATTGACATGAAGTCCACTTTATAATTTCATAGTGGCTTTATGCATTTTTTCTCCAAAGAAAGTTAGTAAGGTGTTGAAGAGAGGTTGTTGTGAGGAGTGTAAGGCTTGTATGCCTCATTTGAAGTTATCTTGTTGTTAATATTTGTTTGTAAAGAGAGTGTTGTGAGAAATTGTAAGGAAGTTATGTTGAAATTATATATGAGAGTGTATTTTGATTTTCATCTCCAATTGTTGAAGAGTGATATTTCCTATTCTTCCCTTCCTTATTTGAGTTGTCTTGTGAAGTTATAGTGAGGACATGCCACTTTATCTCTCTCTTTAAATATTATAAGATTAAAATAATGGTTATTTATAAAAACAAAGTGACATTATGGATTTATATTTACAAAGAAATGATAATGAAATATTATGCAATGATTCTCAAGATAGTAATCCTCTACCCATTCAATGTGATTTTCATGATAACACCAATTTTGAAGATTCTCCACTCTCTTTTAAGTCACTAGAATTAAATAAAGAGCAACATCATGTTTCTACTTGTATGCAACTTCAAAATGATAAACTAGACAATGATTCCCAAGTTTATATTAATTGTACTATGCCATGTAATGACATCTTTTATAGTCATCATACCAATGTTTAGAATGGATGATCATTTTCAACCATAAGTGAGCCTTTCCAAACCACTAGCATTCATACTAGTCATATTATATCTATGATGAATGCTATTGGCGATCTCCAAAAGTAATTTTTTAATCTCACCCTACAAACTAGATCATGTTATGTGAATATCAAAAATAATGTTATCCTAGAAAAAACCCTTACATGCATCAAATATGTCAAGCATTGATACCATTCATTCCATTATTTAATGGCATGGTACCACTACCTTATTATAAACAAAAGTCTGATAATGCCTTTTTGTGGTGCTTCAAATAAAAACCTGATAGATTTAGATATTGCATATTTTAATCATGTTTTTTACTATTACTCATAGTGTAAATAAAATAAATCAATAAGACGTATGTGTTATTCATGGTTATTTGTGCCTACTTTGTATCCTTGCATCTACATCAAGAATGTAGATATCTATAGAACAAAATGTATACTAATGAAAATGGCATCTCTCATTATTTTAATTAATTTACCGCTTGACTTCGCATATCAGTCAAAATCTTATGGAAGTTTATAGTGTTAAACATAGGATTTTGAGGGTTTAAATATTTAAATACACATAAATTTTAATTTCTTTTTTATTACCTACATTGAAAAGATAATAGACCTTTGTCATTTTAACAAATTTTCATCAAACACAAAAACAAATTAGTAATAAGTTTCCACTACATAATTACCAGGATTTGTAGGGATTTGGTTACTCATACATCGAGGAAAACACCATCCAAATTAGGTTACATAAATAAATTAATAAGGTTATGAGTATTCTATATATAAATATTTAGATATCAACAAATTAAATTTTCATTTTCATTTTTTTTCATGTAAGTTTTTTCTTTATTTCAAGTTAATTGCAAGCACAACACACAAAAAAATGAAACATTGAAAAAAAAGATTATCCAAAATTTATTTTCAATATTTCATTTATAGATTAACATTATTATTATTTTATCATTTTTTTATTTATTTCATTATTTCATTATATCTTCTAACTGTTAAGAACTATACAGTATAGATTTTTTTTCCCTTGGCCCTTGTGTGTAAATAATAGCTCCATCTTTACAAGTTGTAAAAAAATAAAAATATCATAAGAGAATTGGAAATAAAATTTGATGCCACACCTTCATTTTGTCTCTCTATAGTGCCCCCCAAAAAAAAAAAAAAAAAAAAAAACTCATAAAAATAATGTTTTATAAATCCACATAAAAAAAAATCAAAGTACATTTAATAACTCTATAACTACACAAATCATATTCCATTATGTATGATAAAATAAATATCATGTGATAAATAACTTTGCTTTAACCTTAAATCATATTCCATTATGTATGATAAAATAAATATCATGTGATAAACAACTTTGCTTTAACCTTAAATCATGCTTGTTAGTTGTATTTTATCTAGTGGAATCCTTATTATTTCCATTTACCGTTATTATCATGCTTATATAATCACGTATAATACAAATTAGTCTTTTTAATTATATGATTATTAGGTTTATATCAAATGTTAGACCTCATTCCCAAAAAAAAAATGAGTCCACTTAAAATCTAATCCTCTTATCCATGGCAATAGTAAAAGTGGTATTATAAATCTGGCATGACCATCATGGATGTCACTTTATCTTTCCCCATGTAATATTTCCTTCTCTAAATCTTAAAATATTGGAAACCATGAATTTTCGACTATGAAATTAGATTGAAAACTAATACAAACAAAACATTATAATCATAATTTACATAGAGAAACTTATTTCAGTTTAACCCACTTGACATTATATGCATGCTAAGTCTCTATTGTATGTGTGTCAAGCTATGAAAAAATCTTAGTCTTTACTGCCATGCTAAATAAGAAAAACAAATCACCATGAAAAAACAAAAAAATAAGCATTTTCATGATAGACCTTCCACTAATGGGAAAATAAAATGAATGTCATTTATTAAATTTATTCACCATTTCCATTTTGTATCTATCATTACCTCACCAAAAAATAAACTATCACAACCAAACACTCTCCCTTACTATGACATATCCACACCAACACACGTCATATACCATTATCACATGAATACAATAGTATTCATACTTCAACATCCACATTTGACCATTGATTAAGTATATAACATAAAGGTTAATCTGATCGGAGGTATATTTTCCATTGATAACAAGTCTCTTATATTATATTTTGACATTTTTAATATGAGTGTACATATTCAATGGTTTTTTTAATGTGTTATTAACCCAAATTAATGATGTAAATGTTAAAGAAGAAAAATCAATAAATTAAATCACTAAAATAGGTAATTTTTTTATCAATCTTAATTTTATTCTAAAAATATTTACATTCATATGTTACATGTTATTATTCTCTTTTTGATGGATTTTAAAATATTTGTAAAGATGTGAAGGTTCAATTGGTATGTTTTTAACCCAAAATGATGGTTTCATAAACATAATTTTCACAAAAAACACACCACCAATATAAAACACATCAAACCTCTGCATTCTTCCAATTTTAAATATGTAATTTTTTTTTTTTAAAAGAGTGCATAAATGGTAATAAGAACCATATAAAATAAAACTCAAATTCACCCAACCACATTTAAGGTCAATTGCATTTCCATATGCCCATGTCCATATAGACACCAAGAAAATCAAAAGGTCAAAAAAATGGCTTTACAAGAATACAAAAGTCTCCTCCAAAACCATAAATTAGATCCACAAATTTCCTCCCTTTAGATTAGTACTAAACTAACAAATCTTCTAAACCTAAAATTAACTTTGGGATAGTTTGGATACATTCCAAAATATAGGCCAATAGGAAAATGATAAGATAGGGTTTTGGTAGAAATAAAACCATGAATTATATATATATATAATAAGAATAAATAAAATTTCATAAAACAACTTAACTAAATTCATAGAATAAATAATACAAATGCCAAAATATAATTTCATCCACCAGATTTTCAAGACATGCAAAAATTCTTCCTTGCTTTAGAAAAACCTAGTGATGTTTTGTAGTTTTTTCAAAATGTAGGCCAACATAAGAATGATAAAATGAGACTTCGAAAAAAAATTAAATAATGACTCTATAGACATACACATTATTTTTTTAAGAAAAATAAATTTACCATATAGGTTCAAATAAATGCGAACAACCCAAAAAAATCATTCAAAAAATATTTATGATGTAAAACATCCTGTCATTTATTTTAAGTTACAATCTAGATAATTGTAAAGAATTTGATCCTTATATGTCATATCCAAATATAAATCCAATTAGTTTTAGGGAAAAAAATGAAATTAACATATTTTTTTTATAATAGGAATCCAATGATTCCATTTCATCAAACAACATAATACTATAAAAGTTATGAAAACATAGCTAATTATTTAGTATCTTAAAAGGACAGATCTTACATTGATATGATCCTAGTCTCGAATAAAACTTGTCCATGTAGTTTTCCACAAAAAATCTTCTCTAAGACTGTAAAACATATCTATAAATCCCTCTAGTTTTAAATCCTCAAACAAACTTTCTCTCAACACAATATCAAACTTGCTCTCAACACAATATCAAACTTGCTCTCATAGATGGATAACTTGTATATAGGTTATATTTATTCACTACATTGTTAATGCCACCATTATTTTGGGTTAATAAAACATCAAACAAGCCTCTACATCTTTACATATGACTTTAAATCCACCAAAAAAATATTAATTGAATTTAACTCAACAACATACATACGTACATAGAATAATTTCAAGTATATAAAATAAGGCACTCATGTCATTGTTTTAATTTATTTACAACTCATCCTTTTGTATTTACCACTATGCCATTACAAAATAAAATATCACTGCTAACCATTCTCTATACCTATGATGTTGTTATAGAAACACGCACCACACATAAAAATTAGAGTGATGTAATTGTATAAATCATCCAACATATTCTATCGACCACTGATTATTTATGAAATACAAGGCTTAATTTGGTAGATGAATACCTAATGATGTAAATATCTACAAAACAAAAAATCAAATTGAGAAGACTTATTTTTCTTAGAATAACCTAGTGATAGTTTGGTCACATTTCATAACACAAGCCAATATAAGAAAAATAAGATAGGGAATTGGTATAAATATATTCAACATCAAATTAGTACACTACTTTGGTATAAATCAAATCAGTATAAGAAGAATAAGATAATTCTATGGTAGAAACAAAATTAGGGTCCTGTATAACTATACAAAACTTTTTGATAAGAATAAATAACTTTCCTAGGTTAGGTATGTATTTTTCAAGAGAAAATAATGACTAACAATCCATATAGTGATTAAAAATAAAAGGTGGAGGCCAAAAAATATATAATAAAAAATAGTTTTAAGTTTTATGGCTCTTACTATTAAAAATTATTTTCAACCAAAAACCTTATAAGATAAACAAACTATTCTCATTCCATTCATGCCAAAACACTAATTAGAGCTTAGCTCACTTAATAATGGTTTCATGCCCAATATCTAGTATATATATGTCAATATACCAAAATTCTAAGGCTTCATAGTCCCACTAGATAATTAAAATGTAGTATGACAAAAAATAAGTAACAACATTTTCCAAAAATGATTACCACTAATAGAACAAATAAAAATGTCATTAATTAAATTTATTACCCTCTCGCCCTAATATATCTAAAACCACCTTATAAAAAATAAATAACTTCTATACATGCTTCATTCATACAACACTATCACACCAATGCACACCATGCATTTGAAGTAGTGACATACAAACATATTCATTATCGAACACCTCATGTTAGCAATCATTAACAATGTGTCCCTACTAACCAAAAACTAGGCTAAACCCATGATACTATTAATAGACTTTTGTCTTGCTCCACATAACTAATAGATAACTAACATATTTTGGATCAAATAAAATCTAAAAAATACCTAAGAAAAGGTCTTCTTATGAATGATAAGGCCAACATGTAACTTTTTTCCCCCAGATAATCAAAATTAAATCATGAAGTTTTCTCTACTCAAGAAAAACAAGGTGATAACTATAGAAATGGAATCCAAAGTGAGTTAGACCATTCATTAATCAAGAAAACTCAAAAAATACATAAATAACTAAGCCAACTCCCTCAATGGGGTTTTTCAAAAGGAAATTAAGAGATTTTGAAAGAAAGTATACACAAAAAAACCTTCCTAAGAGTGTCCCACCTCTAAGTACAGCTCAAAACATGATTTTCCCCTTGATTTAGTGCTCAAGTCTTTAGCAATGATGATTGGCTTACTCATCCATCATCTCTCAATGCACCAATGAAACTAGGCTCATGAAATTGATCAATATTATGTTAATAGTAAATCTATCCTATTGAAAATTAAGCATAATAACACTACATAAAGATGACTTGTGAAGAGAATTCTACATAATAAGTTTACACCAAAGAATATTAAAAATGGTGGTCTTGGCCCTCCTATTTATATATTTTTATAAATGATCATAATCAAGCATGATCATCCATCTTGAGATCAAGATGTGTGGCCATGAATCAATTCAATTTTGGAGGCTCAATCCATAAATATCCCCATTAATATTTAGAGAAATGGGGCATTAAAGAGGCATGGGAGGCCTTAAACCTGATATTTAATCCATTTATGGCTTATGGATGCCACCCCACAAATAATGTCACCTAATGATGCAAATATTAGAAATCAATTTCCAATTAAAAAATCTTCAATAACTTCCATGGATTTTCCACTTAAGCCCTTGATTTGGATTAATTTAGTTAAGTGAGGTTAATTAATTTTTATGTAATTCTTTGGAAATTGGCTATCTATTTAATCAAATTCATCAAAATATCAAGTTACTAGGTTGTAATTTGATTGGAGTAAAATTAGAAAAAAGTATCAGTTGCATATGGACCAATATCCCATTTAGGACATTGTCAACATGAAATAACACATGCATATGGTGTGTGCTTCTAAATTAAAAGAATTCAATGGTTCAAAGTGTCAAATTGTATTTTTACCATTTTAACTTGAACTGATTTGAGTAAAGTTAATAATCACATAAAATGAATCACCCCATTTAGGGATACATTAGCCTAAATCATCACTTATATATGACAAGTTCAAACCATTTAGTGCACTTAAGTGATTTTGGCCCAAATTGTGTGTTTGAGTGAATTTAGAGTAAGATTGATAATTTAAACATAATGGTGTTAGGAATTGGATGTCTACATTTTGCTCCTATTTGAGAAGGCATGGCAAGACATTTGACCAAAGCAACATCTTTTTAAAGGAAAGAGTTTTCAAGAATAATTTTGAAGGAAAAGACCCATGATGCCCCCTTAAGAGGACATACAAGGATAAATGAGAAGGAATGACTCTCAAAAAGATAGAGAATAGTGAAATTAACCCATGGATGAGATAATATTCATATTGAGCTAATGCTTGCATGTGTTGATTTTCAATGATCAAAATATAATAGAGTATAATGGGCCCTAAGGTAGTGTCAAGTGGGAAGGATACAATCCAAAAATATAAGTGACATACTTTTAACATACCCATAAGAAGGTGAAAGTTGTGTGCTTAAGGAATGATCGATCCTGAGACAGGTTGCATACTTTAAAATCTTCAAGAACAAGGGCAAAACTGTAGAGCTTGGAATTAGAAGAAAAAGGAGAGTGTTGCTCTAGATAAGGGAAATAATAGTGTGCCCTAGTAGAGTGTATTTGATCAGTTGATAAATCAATTTTACCCTAGTAGGGATGCTTTTGATCACTGATAATGAATTTTACCCCAATAGGGTTGATTTGATTTGGTGATTAGTCTAAATGTTATACCCTAGAAGGAAAAATTGAAAACCATAACTCAATAATATAACCTAATGCATAGACTAAATATGAGTGGGTGCAAACGTAGATGTGATGGTCTAATGATTGAATAAACCATAAGAAACTAGGCATACAATGATGCATAAAGTGATGAAAGAGATGAAAAGAATGAAGGTGGCCAAGTTGACCTGAGATATGTCATGTATCCAAGTGCTACCTACATAGTCTAGATGGACCTCAAGCCACTGTAGTTCACCCAGAAGATGGGATAAAATGTAATTAGGAATGATGAATAGAATAAAATGGACCACCGTTTGATTAGACTCATAGTATATGCCAATAGATGCATGTCTTGCATAGATTCTTGTGTTAGGTATGGTGCATTGAGAGCTGATCTTTGGAACTGCATTGACTTTGTGACTTAGAATTCAAATCACTTGGTGTTTTATATAGTAAAATGAAATTATGCATCATAAGTATGAAGAACCTATAATGACATTGTATTTCAATTGTGATGAGCCAGTTCAAATGTGAATATTTATAAGTAAGGATAATTATTAAAAAATACCAATAATAGAGTTACAACTATTTACATTTAAACAAAAATAAAGATAAAAATAAAGCATAAATGTAACCTAGCTTAAAATCAAGATATGAATAATTAAGATTTAAGTAGGAACAAGAATGTATAAAATCAAAGTAAGAACAACTTAATAAACAACATGAAAAAAAAATATGAATAATCAAGCTCCATGTGTACTAATAAGATGTGTATGCAATCAAAAATTCATCATATCTATAAATCAATCCTAACTTGAAGAAGATAGACTATACTTACACTTATGATTTGGGATACATTAGATAATCGGGAACATGATCAATATGTAGATCTTCTAAACCTAATTAGGGGATATTTTATCACAATAAACACTACTAGGGAGGGTTATAAAGCCTCCAGTCAAGCATAATCATGTAATAACCCTAACTAAGCCCTGTGTTTTTATATTCACTAAACTAATTACAAGTAAATTAAAGTCTAATCTAGTGTTCACCAAAGCTTGTGGCATAAAGTGAGGATAATAAACAACAAAAGTAAACATGCATAAGAGACATATACTCACATAAATGTATATGGAATCCTAAAGCATGGAAGAGAAGTACAAATGCATATCTATCTATTCTTACAAAGGAGGAAAAAAATTAGGAATACTTACCTTTGAAGATGAACCTGTTGATCCTCAAACTCTCCCTTAGACAAGGTGCTTCACAAGAGGTTGGTGTGGTATGTAAGGATGATAAGGATAAATTATCTCTATGATACACAACCTATCAATACATCCAAAAGACTTCTCCATAAGATAATATTTGTATTTCCAAAGAAAGTATGAAACCCTAAGCTTTTTCCTCAAATGGAATGGTGGATAAGCAGATGAAAAATAGTTCTTACTTCTTCTTCTCTTCTCTAAATAATGGTGTAATGATCTTGTATATATAGGTGATTTTAACCCTAAGCCCTTCCAAAAGTTTTGGCTGATAGGGTCTAGTCGACCTAGTACTATTATGAACAAAAATTCACTAGGTCACATGCTAGGTCAGCCAAGAGGTGACCTAGACCCTAGATGAATTTCATCCATAAGAGTACAAAGTTGACCCAATCAACCAGGTACTATAAACTTGTCAAAAGGGGGTTTGGGTTAGGAGAAGGGGAATGAAAGGTGGGAAATGACTGAGGAGTGTACAATAGAGAATAATAATATTAGGCGAATGATTTTTAAGAGAAAAGTGTGTATAAAATAAGTGGTAAAAGGGATATCAATCCTGCAAAGCACCACTGGTTTGGCCACCCCTTTCTTGGTGCACCCCTTAAGGCATGCACTCAGAGAGATTGAGACTCAATAGGTTTATGTAAGATAAAGAGTGTTATAAAGTGATAAAATTTTGAAAATATTATGTGTATACATATGCCTCACTCAAATCTCATCACACGTCACATGAGCGTAACATGGGATGGTGCTTTGGGAATAAAATATGATAACACATAATGTTGATATTAATTAAAGTAAAGTAAAGAGAAAATAATATAAATGAAAGGATAAAATTAAAAAACACATACATTTACTTACCTTAGTTTTTCAGATAAGTAAGGAGACTACAAGATAAATGAAGGCATCCAATGTGAAGAACAGTAGGCAAACGTGTAGATATTAGTGTAAAAAAGAGCAAAAAATGAAAATTTTAAAATATAAACATATAATAGTGGAAAAGATTCTCTACAACATTATGATTCCATAACTTTTTATGGTTTGAAAAATGAGTGAGTAAAACTAAAGCTATGATCTAAACCTGATGGTAAATATTTGAAAGGTAAAGAATTGTGACTAGTAAGTTTAAATATGGTGAAAAAGAAAGTCATTTGTTATTGTTTGACTTATTTGGAGATAAAAATAGATCTTGGAGAGACCAAACAAAATTAAAAATAGATGAGATGGTGAGGAGATGATAGCTAAGATGATGAGGATGCCTAGTGGCCGCAGCGAGTGTAACACAGGTAAGCAACCAAGAATTTCAAATGTGTCTTGAATATTTTGTTTAAGTGTTTTATAGAAATATGTTATTTACACCATTTATAGAAATTGAAAGGAACCTGATATAATTGTTAAGTGTACTAGAGGATAAAAGGGTAAATGGGTTAAAAGGAATTAGAGAAATAAGTGCTTGAAAGAAGGGTAAGACTTGGTCAAAATGTCAATAAGGTAAAAATAGACTAGGTCGACCGAGTCGACCTAGTAGGTTAATTTTCAGCATTTGACAAGTCGACTTAGTAGGTATGGGTCAACCTAGTTGATTTAGGTAAATTACCAACTTAGTAACTCATTTCTGATTTAGTTATTTGAACCAAATTTAACTTAGTATTAAGGGGGGAAAATGAAAGGGTCAACTTAGTTTATTAAGTCAACATGGTCAACCTAGGACTATTTGGTCAACTTAGTTTTTGACTAAGTGGCCAATATAGTATAAAAATGTATGCAATAGGTTAAAATATTACTTTAAAGGCCCAAAAATCTTGACTAAGTACTAAAATGGTCAAGTAGACTAAAAATTGTCAAATTGGTCAAAATGGATAGATTAAGGCAAATTAGGTTTGTTTTTGTTAAAATTTAAAAAGAATGTATTTGATTATAAGTGACATGGAGGTCTCATACATCTCTTATTTTTTTATGGTTGTATGGGAATTTGAGATTCTAGTGATTAGTGGATGAAGCATGGCTACCAGATCTATTAGAGTGACTAACAGTAGAGGATTGCACCAGGTTAGTCACACTAGGCCTGATAGGTATCATGGAGATGTGTCAAGTGATGTTGACTATGGATCTAGTAGTCATGTTCCTAGGATCTTGGGATCACTTGATTAATACTTTCATATGGGTGGTGGATGGGGATACCATTGAGGTGGGTATCACCCTAGAGGATGCCCATGTTATACTTAAACTTTTGATAGGAAGGATGTTGATGATCATGGGGGTACCTAACAGGCAAGAGGAGAGACAAAAATTATCCTGATGGGTGATATGCTTAGATAGGATATATCCCAAGCTAAGAGTGAACCTATTTGATATGTATACAGATCATATTCTAGATATCTATAAGGTAGTGATAGGACTTATGACAACATGGGTGTTGTGTCACAATTTAAATGGCAAGGTATCATTATATATGATAGCCTTATGCTAGTCCATTTTAGAGCAAGGTGAACTATATGATCTAGGTTATGTTATCTAAGTTCAACTCATGCATGATATGTATGGGATGTTTTCCATAGGGTATAAGACCATGGGGATGGTGATTTTTATGAGTGCTTGGATATATGAGAGGTTTTCTATGTACCAACCATCTAGGTTACCACATGTGGTCAATGATCAATTTCCTCAGGTGTAGTGATGGAGATAAGATTAGGTGGCATAGGCCATGCCCTACATTTTATCTTGACAAATAGTCACATGATCAGATATCATGTGGTAGTTTTATGGGCACATTGTGATAGTATGGCTGAGTTGGAGGATAGTGGTATTATCATTGGCATGAGTGCAAATTATAGGCCACCACACTTGGAGGTAGAGCTACATCTAATGGCACACATACCAAGACAATTGAGACTCCCTCACCTAGTGGCTCTGATAGTGGTGCCCATATTTTAGGCTATACATACGAAAGAGCTAAGGGGGAGAGGAGGAGTGGGACCACCAATTATAAGAACAAATATCAAACCATGGCATGAGAGACCATGGATAGGTCAAGCATGATGGCTAGCATCTAGAGAGGAGATGGATGTGGATACATGAGAGCTAGATGTACCATAGTTGGCACCATATAAATAGGAGTAGTGACCACCTCGATCATACCACCAATGGAGATCCTAGTGGTGAGAGAGAGTACAAAGGGTGGTCATCCTAGATGACCCATCAGTCAGCCCAGGATAGAGTTGGTCTATAAAGGCACCACTCAAGTGAGGCTTAAGATGGTCACATGTGGTGAATCTATGGTTTTCATTGATTGGTAGCATACCACAAATGAGGTACTTGGAGGATGAGCTAATGGAGAGACTATGATTGTGGTCATGTAGATGGGGAGGTAATGATAGGCAACATTTAGATAGGTAATAAATGGTTAAAATTTGCTTAAGTTTTTTGAGATAGATTATAGATAGATAAATTTTGAGATATATCTGTGATATAATATCTATCTAGTTTGAATTTTATATATCCTATGGAGGAGGATACCATATGGGGATCCTTGGTAAGGGGGACACTACATGAGATCTTGACAAATAGTCACATGATCATATATCATGTGGTAGTTGTATGGGCACATTGTGATAGTATGGCTACGTTGGAGGACACTGGTACTAGCATTGGCATGAGTGCAAATTATAGGCCACTACACTTGGAGGTAAAGCTACATCTAGTGGCACACATACCAAGACAATTGGGACTCCCTAACCTAGTGGCTCTGGTAATGGTGCCCATATTTTGGGCTAGACATACAAGAGAGCTAAGGGGGAGAGGAGGAATGGGACCACTAGTTGCAAGAGAAAAGATCAAACCATAGCATGAGAGACCATGGATAGGTCAAGCATAATGGCTAGCATCTAGAGAGGAGATGGATATGGATGCATGAGAGCTAGAGGTACCATAGTTGGTACCATATAAAGATGAGTGGTGACCACCTTGATCATACCACTAATGGAGATCCTAGTGGTGAGAGAGAGTACAAAGGGTAGTCATCCTAGATGACCCATCAGTTAGCCCAAGATAGAGCTGGTCTATAAAGGCACCACTCAAGTGAGGCTTAAGATGGTCACATGTGGTGACTCTATGGTTTGCATTAATTGGTAGCATACCACAAATGAGGTACTTGGAGGATGAGCCAATGGAGAGACTATGCTTGATGGTCATGTAAATGGGGAGATAATGATAGGTAACATTTAGATACGTAATAAATGGTTGAAATTTGCTTAGGTTTTTTGAGATAGATTATAGATAGATAAATTTTGAGATATATATGTGATCTAATATCTATCTATTTTGAATTTTATATATCCTATGGAGGAGGAGACCATATGGGGATCCTTGGTGAGGGGGACACTCCATGAGATCTTAGATGAGGCACTAACACCATATGACCCAACCATACTAGATGATCCCATGGTATTATCTACCCCAATTCAGGTGAGCCAATTCAAACTAGCAGGAGAGGACACAAGGTGATTACAAGCATGCAAGGATGAGCTACATCTATTAATAGGCATGAGAGTGGGAGATGCATATGCATGGTAGTCTTTGGCTTAGGAGAGAGCCACGCATATGGCTACCATGACTCAGCTAGCATAGGTATAGGCCCAACTGGCCAACCTACAGGGATAGGTAACAAGTTTAAGATCTCGAACAACCTCTTTATAGGTATTATTTTGAAGGGACTGCCTGAGGCATCTATGGATAGTGTGGCTAGGCCATGAGATAGACATAATAGATCCCAACCTTAGAGCTGGAATGATGTATTTTTATACTTTGTATCAAAAACACATGATATATATATAGTATTTTGGCAGTTAGATGTTGATCTTATGTGTTTGTATTTGTGGTTTTAGTTCTAGATGCATGGATATATTTCTTTCTAGCACATGTATTTATCTTTTGTTGTATATGATGTAGGAAATATGTGTTTTGTGGTTTCTTTTCTAGCATTATGTAGAACACATGCAATGTTAAAAAACCATGCAAAAAAGATTTGGCTAAATATAATCAATCAAAAATAAATGTAATACACAATATTTCATGTTGGGAAATGTGTAATAGCAGGAAATGACTAAGTATAAGAAACCAAATAGTGGTAAACAAGAGGGGAAAAAGTTGTTTTTAAAAGATGAAAAAGATTAACACCAAATTAAAACAAGTAGGATCACACTAAATCACATTGGGAGGTATGAAAATAATGTAATAAAATGAAAAGAACTTAAAAACAATAAATGGTATGAAAACAATTAGAAAGTATAAAAGAGAAACAAATTAGCAAAATTGGTCTTAAATTTATCACATAATTCAAGCTAGAAAGTATGAAAAAATTTAAGAAATGGTTGGATTCTTTCATGCAATTATAAAATAAGAAGATAAGAGTGAAAGAGTAATGAAGTAAGAATTAAAACATACTAAATCAAGATGGGAATCATGTCAATGACATGGAACTTCATAATCAATCAAATTTTATTTCATATTTGACACATGTAATTTTTGTCGTGACTTGGATTATTAGAAAATTTTATGAGGAAGGCCAGGTCCTATCCATGATCTTACACTGCAACTCATAAAGGGAACACCAATGAGGTGGAATTAATGTGAAAATATGGTAAAAATGGGGCGTTGGTAATGGTAATGTGAAATTTTGGTAATTTTTGAGGAAGGATAGGTCTTATCCATGGTCTTACAATGCAACTCACAAATGGAATCTCTAGGGGAGTGATTAGTGAAAAAAATAATATTTCTCAAGAGATGTTAAGATTTGTAGGGAGTGAAAAAGGGAATGTAAAAATAATAATTTAGTCATCTTATGAGAATACCTTAGGATATATGATGCATACTAAGGATATGAGAAGACACTAAGTGACTAGTTACCATCAATGTATAAAGGAAACCTACTCATTATAGACATAAAGCTGTATAGGAAAAAAAAGCATGCTACTAAGATCAACTCATGAAGGTAGATTGTTATAAGAAAATTAATATTTACCTATCTTCCCATAACATGTTCCTCATTCCTCAAGATCCCTTACAAAGACATCAATCTACTATGAAAATTGGTTAATTGCATGAGAAAGTACATAGTACTAAAAGATGTTTTTTATTCTCCTTTTCTAATCTACTAGCCTAACACACTCCAATGAGCCTTAGCTCTATTTTGGAGCCAACTGTGATGTTTTATATTTGATTAGAAGAAGGATATATGCTTAGAATCACATCTTTTAGTGTGATTTGACTTTTTGAGAATTTTGAATGTTGCTTTTCAGATCATTGCTTTTTGGTAAATGTTTTGGATTTTGAATATTTTTATGGATTTTAATATTCATCCTCCATAAAAACTTGGAATAACCAATCATAAGAGATATAGTGATACATGTGAAATGATATTTAAGATGAGGCTAAAGGAAGTTAAGTAACTAAAGATAAGACTAACTAGGACACTTAGGCTTAACAATGAACTAGCATATTATCTCAAGTCTCAACATGTATATGTTTAGTTTGTGAAAGGTAAAAAGGGTAAGAAAGGAGATCCAAAGTGGAATTTTAAAAGGAGATTATCATGATATGATTTTTTTCCTAAATGATTACATGGTATAGAAGGAATGACTAAAGGGAGTAAGGTTTGCATAACCAAGTCATAATAACAATTATCCATGTTTATAGAGATAAGATAGAAAATAATCATGACAATATAAAAAGGGGGTATTTAAGAAAGAAACTCAAGAAAAAAAGGTAATGATAAAGAATAAATACATAATCAAACATAAATGACATTATAATCAATATAAAGTGCAAAACCAAAGTCACCATATAAGATAGATAAGAATTTAACACAATGTCAAATGATATAACAAATAGATAAAGATAAAGTTGGAGCACATGTCCAATCAAAATGAAAATGTAAGAACACCATGTATGTGCTCATAAGTATTAATATATTTTTCCACACACAATATCCAAAACATCTGATAAGTCTCTATGAAGTTGAATGTAAACTGCAGTTAATGTCTCATTGATCTTTAATAAAAATTTGGAAAATACTTCACATCTAATCTCCTCATTAATAAAGGTAGGAATGTTTGATGGATCATGTTGAGGAGGGATATTATGCAAAGGATTATTAAGGGAATGAATAGTAATAGACTCTACTGGAGATGAAGGGATCACTGGTGGGGAAGGATCCACAGGTGAGGGACTCACAGGTGGAGAAGGATCCACAAGTGAGGGAAGGTTCACGGGTGATGGATTCATGGGTGGAGAAGGGACCACAGGAGGATATGGAACCATAGGAGGTAGAACCATGGGGGAAGAATGGGTAGCCTTCTTGCAATAATGACTTATGGGAGGAATGGTAGAAGGTGCAGGAATGGTTAAAAGATGATCTTTAAGATGTTGTTGAAGGAAGCAATAATGATCAATGTGATGGGTGCCACATTGGTGCTAGAGAAAATATACATCATCATACTTAGGAATATATTTAGGTATTACCTTTGTGGGGATATATCTTTGTATAAGAAATGAGGTGTGGTAGGATGTAAAGTGTCAATATATTGGCACAACTTATGATAATGCATAGATTAATGGTTATATGTGTCATAGAAACAACAAATACACCTATGAGTAATCTTGGTAGGTGTATTCATAGGAGGAGGTGTAATAGAAGAAAAAATATATTGGTAAGGATGATCATCCCATTTTGTGGATAAAAGAGCCAACCATGATAAAGGAAGAAAAACATCACCAAGAGAAGGTGGTTTTAGTGGAGAGATTGGACAAGGCTCGACAATAAGAACGATAAGATCAGAAGTAGGAATAGAATTAGCTAAATCTAGTGTAGGAATAGGATCCAAACTAATATCTACTAAGGGAGGGGTGGGGACTATGGAAGGATAAAGGATAGTTACATGCATCTCAAGGATAAGTAGGCTATAAGGGTCATGGTACCTAGCAAAGTGATAGAGCCCAGTCATAGCATGATCTATAAGTATACTCCTATGAGGTTATTCTAAAATTGGATGTGTTCTCACCATCTATACCCTACAATAAAGAGGAAAATTTCTAAAATTAAGAATAATATACGATGTAACATGGGAAGATACACTAAAATTCTGAAGTAAAGAGGAATGATAACTAATAATTTCAACATCATGAACCTGAACTAGACCTCCTAAGAATGTATCATCTAAGGTATAACCATAATCATAATTAGGCATATGAAGATCAATGGCACAAGTAGGGATGATATTATCATCTGATGTGGTTTTATGAATGGAATGCCAAGTCTTATTTAAGACAATAGGGATGTCATGACAAGGTGGTTGATGAGAATGAGGTTTATAAAGAAGCGGGAAGCTGAGAGATGAGATGAGGTAAGAGATCAAAAGTTTTAATCTAAAGATTGATCTCATTAGGCTCATTATCATCAAATTATAGGAGGATAGGGGGAATAGTGCCAATGAGTTCAATCTGACCATTATAACCATGACTGGAATTGATGGGAAAGTTATATCATTAAGACTCATGAAATGGAATACTTGGCAATGGTTAAAGGGTAAGTATCTTGAATACATTATGGTCTTAGAATTATTTGAAATTTTAAGGATTGGTATAACCCTAAATCCTATATATGTCTCCATTATGAGTAAATATAATGCATTAGCAATCAGAAGAAGCAACTACTCTCATACAATGAGTCCATGGCCTACCAGGCAGGATGTTGTAAGCTAGAGGAAAGTTAAATATCATCACTTTCACATGAATGGTGATAGGTGGGATGGTAATAAGGATCCACACATAAACTAATGGAGGAATTTGTATTCAATCATAACCTTGACATGTGTTTCATGTGTATTTGATATTATATTTAGAATATTCAAGGGTTTTGATAAAATTGAGAGAATAAACATAAGCACTAGATCCCTCATCAATCAAGGCATGCTTGACTTGGATATCACCAATTTGGACACTAATGAATAGAGAAGGATCATCCGCATGAAGTAGAATCCCAATGAGAATCATGGAAGTGATGGTAAATTTAATGGAAAGAGAAGTGTCCATTATTTCATCAACCTAGATAGACATCCCTTCGTATTATTGTAATATGCTATCTTCAAATACAAATAAGGTTATTTTGTGTCCTACTAGGGGAGGATGAGAGATTTTTATTTTGAATAAAATTTGCATAAGATGGTTATGATGATGTGAAGAGGTCCTCATAAGCTTAAGAAATAGAATTTGGGATGGGAGATTAGTGAGTTCCATGATATGATCCTATTCATCATAACCCATAAGAAGATTGTTCGAAATAGGTTCATAATGTTAAAAGAGGTCCTTAGAAGAAGGAGCTAAAGTACATTAGAATTTATGTTAATAAGAAGTATAAGGTTTAGTGAAATGTAAAGTTTTTAGATTATGTTAAGAAGATGGAGAATTTGATGTAGGTTGGTTTTGAAAATTACTAGAAGTGTTGATAGAAGCTTTAGTGTCATTGGTGTAAAGTAAAGAAGATGGAGGGATGGTAGAAATAGTATGAGAAGTGTTATCCAAGGGATGAGTTGGAATTGGTTCATCAAAATTTATAATGTCATCTTTCCCCAACTAATTTAAGTGAGTTGGAGAAAAATATTAGATAGCATGAAATGTGCAAGATAATGGATGTGTGTAGATAGGTTGAGGATCAATGAAAGCAACCATCATTCACATATTAGTCATATTAACCACATTATCTTCAAGATTTGGGTTAATAAGACTTTCTAAATTATTTGTAGAAGGGGTGGGCTTGTCTTGGTTATCTTACTAATTTGGAAGATGATCTTTATAGATGGCCAAATGAGCATTAACTTGATTCAAATCTTGATATTTAGTATTTGTTTCATGGGATTTGAAATCAATGTCATAGGCTTGTTGGTGTTTCTAAATGATAATCATGGTCAAAATTGAGACCAAGAATAAAATTTATATCCAACTTACAAAGCTACCTATAGGTTTCATGATAATGACCCCAACAAGCATGAAACCAATAAAATTTATTGGGATCATACAAAGATTTCATAGGATGAGTGGGATCAAGTTCTCATGGTAAAGGCTTGGGTAGACATTTTAGTAATTATGTTGAGGATAAAGGTTTGTGAACATTGATGTTATTAGGCAAAGATAAATGAAAATTGGTAAATTGGTTGAAAGAAGGATTTGATTTCAAAGATTGGTTAGGAACAAGAGCTTTAATAGTGGGAATGGTATCATAAGAATATGTGACACCATCATTGGTAACATGAAAATTCTTGTTTTTAAGTAATTTATGAGTACCCACAAAAGTTCAATATTCCTCAAATTGATGCATAAGTAAATATTGATGTTTAGCCTGGTTTATAGCCTCCTCTAATGTACATAGAGAGACAGTCTAGACCTAATATTACAACTTGGGAAAAAGAGCATTGGTAAAGAGATGGAAAATTTTATCATCAGCCATGTTATGTTCATAATTGTTGGACAATGTCTTCCATCATTTAAACAAAGATTGGATAGCTTCAATTTTAAGTTGATTATAATTGATAAAATGGGCCAAGGTATTCTCTGGAAGATCACTAGTGTGGAGCTCTTAAATGAGAGCATTTACTAAATCTTTCAAACTAGTAATAAAATGAGTTTTAAGTTGGTTCTACCAATCTAAAGCATCACTAGTGAGAGTTTTGGCTAATAGCTTGGTAGCAGTAAAGGTATTTAATTTGACCCAGTCTTTATATATGTTTCTTAATGTTTTCAGATGAAGAGTAAGATCAGTTAACCCATTATAATAAATGGTAGGGGTGATAACTCCTATATCAATATTATCAATTTGAGATATAAGAGGTTCATTTTGAAGATACTTTATGGTCTTATTTACAAGAGGAGGTTGAGGGATAATATTACCATGAGAATCTCAAAGAAGAGGTGGGGAAACATTTTGATTATGCATGCCCCATGACATTTGTTGAGGGTGGATTTGAAGATGGATAAGGTGATTTTGCATTTACATCATTTGATTAAGAGTTTGTAATAAGATTTGATGGGTTTGAGTTGCATTATTGGCATTATTTGAAGTATTAGAATTGGTAGTAGTGGCTTGGGTACCACTATGGGTGCTAGTAGGAGCTTGAGAAGAAATGTTATAATATGAGGCACTAGTGGCAAAATTTGACTGTGTGGCAAAATATGGACTAGTAAATAGATTAGAAGAAGCAGTATTAGAGGCATGGTTACCATGGGTAGTAAATGATGCACTAGTTGAAGAGTTGAGGAGAGTGGGTCTTCAAAGAGGCCCACTAGATGTATAACCTACCATGTTAGTGTAAATACTAGGCATGGAGGTAGAAAAAGTCATGGTATGAGAAGCGGTCAAAATAAAGGGAAGAGGCTAAGAGGAAAAGAATCTAGTATCCCCAAATCCATGTGAGAATGAAGGGGAAGGTGAATGAGGATCTTTGATTTGACCATTAATCATGAGATGATAAATGGTATAAGGGTCTTTTCCTTGATGTTTAGGGAATTTGAAGATGAATAAGATAATTTCAAGTGTATACTCTAATTCAAGTTGATCTTCAAGTGAGAAGAGAGGATTATAAAATGAAGAGAAATGAGGAGGGGTCCCATAGTTTATTGTACAAGTGGTTATATGAATATTACTCTCATCCAGGAGAGGAGCCATAATCTACTTATGGGAGACCCTATGAGGGTTGGTAAGATTCATCATATCTATTGAATTCAACTTAGTGTTGTCTTTAAATAGGAAGTTCATGATGAAGGAGAAGGACTAGATAAAGAAAAAGTGATTCAAAAAAAGGAAATAGGAAGTGATAGATAAGTATACTTGATTGGATCAACCTAGTACTAAAAATAAGGGTTAAAAACTAAGAAAACAAGAATACAGAGTCAACAGGTTCAACCTAGTACTATAACTCGGGAAGAAAAATAGGTAGATAAGGATAAAAAGTTGATAGGGTTGACTTAGTACTATATCTTGAGGGGCAAAAAAAATATTGTTTCGATATGGTCGAATCAATACTACAGACAAGAAAGATAGAAGTCTTTAATAGACTATGTCAAAAAGAAAGATAATGTACTAAAAAAATAAAAATAAAATTGAAAGAATTTTTGAAAGCAAGGAATGAAAATAACGCATAATCAATTGGGTCAATGAGGATGATCCAATTAAGGCACATAGCACAAAACCTTACACCAATGCTAGCCAATGCAAGTTTTTGCAATATAACATACAATTAAGCAAATAGAAAGCAATTAAATTAGAAAGTAAATGCTAACTAATAGGTCATCCTAAATGTGATTAGATTATTAGAATATGATTTTAAGTGTGATAGGAAGTTGGCTGAAAGTAGAGAACTAGAAAGTAATCTATGGATGGTTTCAGGATGTTTAGGTTGAAAAGGATCTGTGTTGGTAATGGTATTGGCTTGGTATTGGAGCCTAACCCCTCACTTCACACACTATATTGATAAGGGTGTCAGGTGCTTTTCCAATATATACCATTAACTATGTGTTTATACTTGGTCAAAAAACCAAGTTGGCTTCCCCTTTGGTTATGAAATCCAAGTAGGTAGGCCTTGGGTAGACAATTGTTTAAATACATTTTTAAGATTATGTAATTTTGTAGTGTGTGTAAGAAAGAGATAAATCATGTAACTAAATGATACATTGAAAAACCACCTAATTATACTATGCGATCTATTCTAAGCATGCAATTAACTGAAAGTGAAAGTGTGAAGTAATTACTAGTATATAAATGTAAATTCCAACTTTGAAACATAGTACAATATCAGTTCAGATGGCAATGTATGCAAAAATTAAAGAACAAAGTGAATAGAGTATCTACTATACTACTAAAGCAAGAGTCTATTAAGAACTATGTCGATAGTGTTCACCTAGTTTTCTAAATAAAATATAGAATACAAAACTAGGTCAACTAGGTTGACCTAGTTTGCTATATAAGGGTAGTTTTAAAGACTATAAACTATGAAAAAATAGAATTATAATGAATAATAGAAATGATAGAGAAAGGAACCTTGGTTGGTCATAATATGTAGAGGAAAGTGGGATTACTGTTGAAGTGCCTTGCCTTTTACTTGCAAATTCTACCAATTATGTCAACTGGGTTGACCTATTCTACAATTCCCTATTTATTGAAGCCTGTGAAGATGACTATATCGACCTGGTTAACCTAGTGTGTTTTATAGAAGTTTGGAAGATGAATATACCAACCTGTCAACCTATTATGTTTTATGGAAGTTTTTAAGATGACTATATTATCTTGGTAAACCTCGTATGTTTTATGGAAGTTTGAAAGATGACTATACCAGCCTGGTCAACCTAGTATGTTTTTTATGGAAACCTATAAGTGTATTGTGTTGACCTATTTGACCCAATAGCATGTTTGGAAATGAAAAAGAGTATTATGTTGACCTATTCAACCTAGTATCCTATATTTGATGAAGACTTGCATAGAAATAATAGAGTTGTCTTGATGTGATTATGTGTTGAACTGTGCACAAAAGTTAGAAACTATACTATCTCTATCAACCTAATATCATAAATATATAAAAATGATAAATAAAATGATAAAATAATGAAAAAAATGAAATAAAAATTTCAAGGGTTAGAGTCATTTTGAGTTCACTAGAATGTATGCAATCAAAAATGCATCATGTCTATAAACCGATCGTAACTCAGAGAAGATAGAGCATACTTGCACTTCTAATTAGGGATACATTACATAATTGAGAACATGACCAATATGTGGATTTGTTAGACCCAATTAAAGGATATATTATAAAAATAAACACTACTAAGTAGGGTTTCAATACCTCTAGTCAATAACAATCATGCAATAACCCTAACTAAGCCCTATGTTTTCATATTCACTAAACTAATAACAAGTAAAGTAAAGTCTAATCTAGTGCTCATCAAAGTTTGTGGCACAAAGTGGGGGTAATAAATAATAAAATTAAATATACATAAGAGACATATACTCATGTCAATGTATACAGAACCTGAATTCATGGAAGATAAGTATAAATTCATATCTATTTACCCTTACAAAGGAGGAACAAATTTAGGAATACTTACCTTTATAAACAAACCCACCGAGCCTCAATCTCTTCCTTGGCCAAGGTGCTTCAGAAGAGGTTGTTGTGGTATGTAAGGATGACAAGGATAAATCATTTCTAGGCTATAAAACCTATCAATGTATCCAAAAGACTTCTCCAAGAAACAAGATCCGTATCTTCAAAGAAAGTATGAAACCCTAAGCTTGATCCTCAAATAGAATGGTGAATAAGTAGATGCACAATAGTTCTTACTTCTTCTTCTCTTATTGAAATAATGGATAAATTATCTTGTATATATAGATATATTTAACCCTAAGCCCTTCCAAAAAATTTAGCTGACAAGGTTGGCCTAGTCAACCTCGTACTATTATAGATAAAAATTTACTAGGTCATAAGCTAGGTCAGCCAAGAGCCGACCTAGACCCTAAATTAATTTCACCCTTAAGAGTGCAGGATCAACCCAGTCAACCTAGTAGTGTAAACTTGTCAAAAGAGGGTTTGGGTTAGGAAAAAGGGAATGAAAGGTGGGAAATGCTTGAGGATTGTACAACAAAGAAGAACAATCTTAAGGGAATGGTTTTTATGAGACAAGTGTATAGATACAAGTGGAAAAGGGGACAATAATCCTAAAAAGCACTAATGGTCTACCCACCTCTTTATTGAAAGGTAGTGATAGGACTTATGATATCATAGGTGTTGTGACACAAGTCAAATGGTAAGGTACTACTATATGTGATAGCCTTATGCTAGTCCATTTTAGATTAAGGGCACATATAATCTAAGTTATGTTATCTTAGTTCAGATCATACATGATATTTATAGGATGTTGTCTAGAGGGTAGAAGACCATGAGGTTGATTATTTTATTGAGTTTTTGGATATATGAGAGGTTTATAATGTACCAACTCATTGGGTTACCCCATGTGGTCAATGATCAATTGCCTCAAGTGCAAAGATGGTGAGAGGATCATGTGGTATGGGTCATGCCCTATATATTAGTGTTATAGATAGTCATTCAAGTAGATATTATGTGGTATTCATATGGGAACATTGTGATAGTATGGTTGGGTTGGAGGACAATGGTAACATCATTAGCACAAGCATAGATTATAGCCCATTACACCTAATGGGTAGAGTTGTATCTAATGGAATACGTACTAGGATAGTTGAGACTCCCTCACCTAGTGGATCTGATAATGGTTCCTACATTTTAGACTAGACATGTGAGAGAACTAAGAGGGAGAGGAGGAATGGGACCACCAATTACAAGACCAAAAATTAGATCATGGTGTGAGAGATCATGGATAGGTTGAGCACGATGACTAGTAGCTAAAGAGGAGATGGATGTGGATGTAAGTGATCCAGAGGTATCATAACCAAGACCACAATAGGAGGATTAAAAACCACTTCAATCTCATCACCAATGGAGATGCCAGTAGAGAGAGAGAGCACTGAGGGTGGTCATCTTAGATGACCCATCAGTCAACCCAAGATAGAGCTAGTCTATAGAGGCACCACTTAAGTGAGGCTTAAGTTGGCCATGGGTGGTGAATCTAGGGTTTGAATCAATTTTTTGGTATTCAATGGATTAGGTACTCAAAGGATGAGCTGATGGAGAGACTATGTTATATGATCACATAAATGGGGAGATGGTGATAGGTGACATTTAGATAGGTAATAAATGGTTGAAATTTGTTTACATTTTTTTAGATAGATTTTGAGATATATATGTGATCTAATTTATTTCTGGTTTGGATTTTATAGATTCTATAGAGGAGGAGACCAAATGGGGATCCCTAGTGAGGGAAACACTCCATAAGATCTTAGATGAGGCACTAACACCATATGACTTGGCCACACTAGATGATCCTATGGTACTATTGCCCTAGCTTAGGTGAGTTGGTTCAAACTAGTAGGAGAGGCCATGAAGTGATTATAGGCACATGAGGATGAGATACATCCACTAATAGGAGTGGGAGAGAGAGAGGTACAGGCATGGTATGCCTTGGCTCAATAGATATCCATGCATATGGCTACCATGACTCAACTAGCATAGGTACAGGCCGAGGAGGCCAACCTACAAGGATAGGTGATAGGTTTGAGATATCAGATAGCCTCTTTACAACATACTATTTAGAGGGGAATCTCTGAGGCATCTATGGGTAGCATGGTTAGGCCACAAGATAGACATGATAGAGCCTAGCCTTAAATTTGGAATGATGTATTTTTGTACTTTATATCAAAAACACATGATATATATATATATATATATATATATATATATATATATATATATATATATCATTTTAGCAGTTAGATGTTGACCTTATGTGTTTGTATTTGTGGTTGTGGATGTGGATGCATGGACATATTTATTTATAGCACATGTCTTTAGCTTTTGTTGTATATTCTATAGGAAATACATGTGTTGTAGTTTCTTTTCTATCATTATGTAGGACAAATGAATAGTTAAAAAGAAACAGGGGAAAAATATTTGGCTAAGTATAATCAATCAAAAACAAATGTACTACATAATATGTCATGTTGGGAAATGTGTAATATCAAGAAATGACTAAGTATAAGAACCAAATAGTGGTAAACAAGAGGGAAAAATTTTGATTTTAAACCATGAAAAAGATTGGCACCAAATTAAAACAAGTAAGATCACACTAAATCATGTTGAGAAGTATGAAAATAATGTAATAAAATTAAAATCACTTTGAAATAATAAATGGTATAAAAATAAATCAAATATGTCTATCGATCATACTAAATCATGTTGGGAAGTATAAAAGAGAAATAAAACTGGCAAAATTGGTCTTAAATTTATCACACTAATTCAAGCTGGGAAGTATGAAATTTTTTAAGAAATGGTTGGATTCTTTTATGCAATCAGAAAATAAGAAGATAAGAGTGAAAGATTAATGAATTAATCATTAAAACATACTAAATCAAGATGGGAAGCATGTTAGTGACGTGTAACTTCATAATCAATCAAATCTTATCCCATATTTGACACATGTAATTTTTGTCATGACTTGGATTATTGGAAAATTTTGTGAGGAAGGCCAAGTCCTATCCATGGTCTTACACTAAAACTCAAAAAGGTAACACCAATGAGGTGTAATTAATGTGAAAATATGGTAAAAATTGGATGTTGGTAATGGTAATGTTAATGTTTGGTAATTTGTGAGGAAGGCTAGGTCATATCCAGGGTCTTACAATGCAACTCATAAATGAAATCCCTAGGGAAGTAATCAGTGAAAAAAATAATATTTCTCAAGAAGAAATATTAAGATTTATAGGGAGTGAAAAAGGGAATGTAAAAATCATAACTTAGGCATCTTATGAGAATACCTTAGGAGACATGAGGCATATTAAGGACATGAGAAGACACTAAGTGACTACTGACCATCAATGTACAAAGGAAACCTATTCACTATAGAGACAAAGCTATGTAAGAAAATAAGAATGCTACTAAGATCAAATCATTAAGGTAGATTAGTACAAGAAAATTAAAATGGACCTACCTTCCCACAACATGTTCCCCATTCCTCAAGACCCCTTACAGAGTCGTTGGCCTACTATGAAGATTGGGTACTTGAGTGATAAAGTAGGTAACACTAAAAGATGTTTTTTTAGTGTATTTTTCTAATCTAATGGCCTAACACACCCTAATGGACCTCATCTCAAGATAATGCATGGGAATTGACTCTAATCTATTGGCTTACCAAACCCCAATGATAATTGTAATGACCAAGATATGTGACAATGCATGATAAAAAAAACATTGTTCCTAATTTTCCCATAAGCGGTTATAATCATGAAATAACATCATAATATATGTTTTCCCAAAAGTAGTTATAATCAATAATACCAAATTAAATATTATTTTCCCATAGGCAGTTATAATTAGCAATACTAGATAAACTGTAAATGTAAGTTAACATGCCAAATCAACTATCACACTACTTCCATCAACTATAATTTAGACACAAAATTATAAAACTATTCAAAGTATATTAGAATACCCTCACAAAAAGTGAAGGAATAACCAAAGTAACCAAGATAAACAAGGGTTTGGGTAGGATGGCTAAAAATAGGCTTTGGTTAATAGTAAAGGAATGGTAGAATAAAATGGTATAAATAAAATGATTGGAAGGCAATTGGATATAATGGTAAGAGGGTTGCCCCCAAATTATTATCGGATCATAAAATGGTAAGAGTATGGCTTAGTTTGCTTTAAAAATGGTGAGAGTGTTCAAACTTAAAAATTTCTCACAAAATAGTGAAAGCATGGCTAAGGTGATTGAGCTGAACTCAATATAAATTGAGCACTGTCTACATAGTCTCGAAGGATGTCAAGTCAATATAGTTCAAAAGGAAATATAAATGAGACACAATGGCACAAGATTCCTAGAATGAAATGGTTTATAGGTTTACCCCCAAGAAATAAGGCAATATAAAATGGCAAATAAAAAATAGTTATGCTTCTCCTACTAACATGGAGATGCACATCCTAGTCAACATACAAGATAACTAGAATAAACAATCATAAAAATTACTATCCAACACCTCATCTAAATAGTTTCTCTATCAAGAACCTACTATAGATTTAGACTCCAATAAGGTTTTTGTGATCTCTATTGGTTATTGATTCTGCTTCCTTCAAACTTTGAGACAAGATATCTTTGGATCCTCTACAAAGGAAAGTGTAGCCAGTGATGGTAAATAATGTTATTCACAAGATAAGTGGTATAATGTGGCCATGAAAATGAGGATCATAATGGAATGTATAATGGTTAGGTAACAAATTAAGATTGATATTTCCAAGCACACACAATGTTGATTATGGATTCAACATAATTTTGGTTGTGTCAGGGCTAAAAACTTTTGAATATGCTCTTGATAAAACCACCAATTGGTTTTTGTTGTTTGACCCTGAGAATAGCTACCATCTGATTATGTTGTAGAGTGGAAGCTATACTAATTTGATCTTTGATAACATCTTCATCAAGTAGTGAAGAACTTTTTTGCTCAACTACTAGTGACTCGATGAGGTTTTCACCAATGAATTTGTCTTGATCATCCCAGAGTGCCTCTAAGAAGGTTTCCCTAAAGGATGTTAACATTTGACTTTGATTTTCATCTAACACCTTCAAAAAAAATTCACTAGAAGATGTTAAGTTTAAACTATGATTGTCCCTTAGCACCTCCAAAAAGGTTTCACTAGGAGATTGTTCTTCTTCTGCCTGAATGTGGTCTTGGACCTCTTGGTATTATGCACCCAATATGTGACCATGGATGTTGTTTAATAAAGTGTGATACTATTCATCCCAATTGATGCTTGTGGGAGGTGGAATGTCAATATAATGGTTATGTTGGGTGTTGGTAATGTAATGATGAAATGTAGCACAATCCTCATAGAATATACTAGGATAACCTATGTCGATGTTGAAGTAATCATCCTCAAAATTTGTAGAAGGATCACAAATGTATTCAAATTTATCTATAAGGAAAGTGTAACCAATGTTGTAACAACCATGACTATACTCTAATTTTGAATTTGAGTCTAAGTTAAGGGACTCTAAATCTAACATTAAGACTCATAGTGATTCTACGTCTGATGTTAAATTTGATATTAGTTCAAAAATAAAACCTGACTCTAATTTTGATTCTTCATTTGGTGTGGATGTTTTTATAATAATGTCATATTGAATGCTTGGTGATAGATAAGTAATGGCATGTGATGGCATAATATGTTCTATAAAAATTGATTCATCTAGGAAGGGTTCAACATAAACTGGCTTGTCTATGTGAATCCCCTCAAAGATAAGGAACCACTCAAGGGATGACTTGACAAAAATTGTTCTATCAAAATGGGACTCCTTAATGAGTGGAAAAAGATCAAGACATAACTCCACAGAGACTGGTTTTTTAAATGAGTGAGGCTCTTTAAAAATAGACAATGATCAAGATAATGATTTTCTCAAAGGAGGTTATAATCATTAAGAAGTGACTCTATAAAGATCGGCTCATTAGAATGAGACTCCTCGATGATAGGTATAGTATCAAAGGGTGATTAATCATACGTTAACTCATCACAAATGGGTGTTTCAATAATAACATCATGGTCTTGGTATACAATTGGTTACAAAATATCAATTTTAAACACATTTTAGTCATCAAAAGATGGTTCTTGAAGTGTTAATGGTTCTTTTTGTGGCTCAAAGATAGGCATGTAATTTTTAAAGTGGGAAATATCTAGTACTAGATGAAAAATGGTTTTTGGTTCAATAATGGACTCTCCAAAATTTAGATTATCAAAAAAGGGATCAACAATGATTGGTTCATCAAATGGATATTCCTCAACAATAGGTTCAATACATATTGGTGATGGGCTTAGAATGGTAATGACAGGGCATTGTGGATTTTGGTTACTCACACAAGCTGAAAGAGAAGGATAGCCTAAAATGATAACCTTCAAGTATTACAGAGTTTGGTTGCTCATGCAAGCTAAAAGAGAAGGATAGCCTAAAATGGTAACCTTTGATCATTACAGAGTTTGGTTGCTCTCACAATCTAAAAGAGAAGGATGGGGATGATGTACAAAAACAAGAATGGATTGGATTGGTATTTAAAGACTAGGCTGAAAGAGGGAGATATCCTCAAACATGATGAAGTGATCATGCCCATCATAAAAATTCTCTTCCTCATAACTAAGGCCATTAGAACCCCCATTATGAGTATACCTTTATGTCATGTCTAGAAGACTATTCTTGACATTTTCCAAGATTTGAAATGTGTTTTTGTAAATTTTAACAAGGTATGTTTTGATTTTTTCCAAACAAGTAACAAGGTAAAAGAGACTATAACAAAGAGAAGTGGTGTAGTACCAAATAATTAGAAGAAATGGTCATGAATTTACTTAACTTTGGTGGATTGAAATCATCAAATTAAAAGAGGGTATGATAACTCTAAAACTCAAAATGCTAAAAACACAACAAACTTAGGTCAAATATACATCAAGACCATAAAATCTAGGTATAACTTCAGTCAATTGTGACTATAAAATTAGAAGAGGGTCTTTTTTATGAGAGAGGTAACAATGAAAACTAAGAATCTCAAGACATGAAAACACACAATAACTCCTAAGTATAAAGCTAAAACCAATCGAGCAACATAACACCACCTCATGGTAATAGGAAGTAGAATGGTTCTAGGACTTAAAGTGTAAGTGAAACACAAGATAACCTAAGTCCACAATGAATAAAAGGATGATGAGTCTATATAATGACCTTTAACCTAAATGGAAAATCATACCCAAGTTAATTCAAACCAAGTGCAAAAGGTGAGATTCTAAATTTGAATTAAAAATGAAGGACTTGAAGATTTTTACAAAATGGTCTAGACTCAAATTGGCAGCATAAAAACATTACTTAGATAATATAAACATAATGTTTCAAATGAGGATTTGAACAAGGAAAAAAGAGGTTTTAATTTAGTCAGTTTAATGCCTCCTTGTTCAAATAAAATGGTGGATAAAAAAGGTGTTTGGTTAATGTGTTTTGGTTTTTAAACAATTTTTAGATGCAATAAGACCAAGCAATTAAATGAAAAGATAAAGTACAACTAACTATAACATCTAAAGTCCTAAAACTGACAAGATTGCTTTATACTATTGAATTCCATTTATATACGTGCTCTTGGGAGGATTTTATGTGTTAATCCAAAAATAAAAGTGCATGAAGTAGTAGGGTTTTTACACCCCTTTATCCTAAGATATTGTACGATGACATGGAACATTGGGCTACTCTTCCTACATCAATACTATGTTCATGGTAAGTGGGGTTCTAAAATTAAATTTTTGAATGTCTAGATAGTCCCAATTATGGTTAACATTAGATATACCTCATATCAATTGAGTTCATATCGGCTAACTTACTATGCAAGGGTCTATTCTTTTGCATAGTGATTCTATTCATGTACTTCTTAGTGGAATCCCCTAGTTAGCCAGACCTGACTCAAGTTTTTGTTATGATTAGAGAGGATAGTCACTCAACCCCCTATAAATCATAGTATATGTGCCCTAATTTATATACCCCACCATGGATCAAGATTGGTACGATGTTGGGAGATGAAACCCCAAGTCAACACACCCTTAAAAAAATTGTAAGGAGGTTATGAACTCTTGCTTACAATCCAAGCTACATAAAAATGAAAGATAAAATGAAAATACTTTAAAGGTTGTGTTTATATCACCCAAACTATATGATTTTAGTGAGATCCTTAACCAAAAAAAATTCATGCCTTTGGATAGGCATAATTGTAAAGAAAAGAGTGTTTTTAGTCACCCAAGTTCCCTAAAGGGGATGGGTGGAGAGCATACATGCATCCTTCATTTTGAAAAAAACAAACAAATATAAAAGATCTAACATAAAACAAATAATTTTTTACTTTAATACACCAAATGGAAGTGTTTATCAAATTTTTGGCCCCTTAGCCTTAGTTGAAAACTTGTAAAACTTTCACAAAATAACAAAACATAAACACCTAGCTTCCTTTTAAATGCCAAGTGAAAGTTTTCAAGACTTAACCATTATCAAATTTGGCACTTTTTCTAGATTGTGTCCTATAATTTTTAGAGAGTTTATGTTTGCCTTGAAGCAAAAATATCAATGAGAAAGCAAGATTAGAAAACTTGCTCTCAAGTTTATCTATTTTCATTATAGAGACCAACATCAATCCATAGGGACCGATGTAGATTAAAATAAAACTAATGCGGGTTACAATAGAACCAATGTTGAACAACTATAAATGATTTTAGTTACCTTTAAACCTATAGGCAAAACATAATGATTCCATAAAAAAATGTTGTTAGCCAAAATAAGCATAAAAATAAAATAAGTCTCTAGATCATGTAAGAAAAGAACCAAATAGAGACTTTGCAATTTCTAAAACCAATAATAACAACCTATAACATTCAAAAAAACTCAAAAACCAAGTTTTTATGCCATGTTTTATAAAGCACAGGGACCAATTCCAGTTAGGATAGGATTGATTCTAGTTAGGGTAAACTAATATCGATCACTGTGTAAACTGTGTTATTAGAAATCATAAAAACATGTGAAAAAATGAAATAAAACTTGATTTTAGAGATTTTTAATCATTTTTTAGAATATCTAAGAATGTCAAATTAGTGTCCTTACTTGTATGGGATGCATGCCAAGATGTAGATATGAAATCCAAAGTGAGTTAAACCAAGCATTAGTCAAAAAAATCAAAAAATGCATAGAAAACATAACTAACTAAGCCAACTCCCTTAATGGGGTTTTTCAAAAGAAAATTAAGAGCTTTTGAAAGAAAGTCATCACCAAAAACACCTTCCCAAGAGCATCCCACCTCCAAATGTTTCTCAAAACATGATTTTTCCCTTGATTTGGTGCTCAAGTCTTTAGCAATGATGAGTGGCTTGCTCTTTCATCATCTATCAATGCACCAATGAAACTAGGCTTAGGAGATTTTTCAATGTTATGCCAATAGTGAAGCTATCATATTGCAAATTAATCATAATAACACTACACAAAGATGACGTGTGAAGATAATTCTAAATAATAAGTTTACACTAAAAAATCTTAGAAATGGTGGTCTTGGCCCTCCTATTTATAGTTTTTTATAAATGATCAAAATCAACCATGACCATCCATATTGAGTTCAATATGTGTTGCCATGAATCAATTTAATTTTGGAGGCTCAATCCATAAATATCCCCATTAATATTTAAAGAAATGGGCTATTAAAGAGGCATGGGAGGCCTTAAACTTGATATTTGTTCTTTTTATGGCTTATGGATGCCATCCCATAAATGATGTCACCTAATGATGAAGATATTAGAAATCAAATTCCAATTAAGAAATCTTTAATAACTTCCATGGATTTTCCACTTAATCCCTTGATTTGGATTAATTTTCTTAAGTGAGGTTAATTAATTTTAATACAATTATTTGGAAATTGGTTGTCTATTTAATCAAATTGGTTGAAATGTCAAGTTACTAGGTCATAATTTGACTAGATTAAAATTAGAAGAAAGGTTCAGTTGCATATGAACCAGTATCTTATTTATGACATTATCGACATGAAATAACACAAGCACATGTGTGCTTTTGAATTAGAAAAATTTAGTGGTTCAGAGTGTCAAATTACATTTTTTCCATTTTGACTTGAATTGATTTGAGAAAAGTCAATAATCACATAAAATTCATTGCCCCATTTAGAGATACATTAGCCTAAATTATCACTTATATACAACAAGTTCAAACCATTTATCGCACTTAAGTAATTTTGGCCCAAATTATGAGTTTGATTAAATTTTGAGTAAGATTGATAATTTCAACACAATGGTGTTAGGAATTGTATGTCTACAATAACTATGTAAGATCTCAGAACATAGAAAAACATGAAAACATATCAAGGAATTTAATTTGAGCCAACACAAAAATGTTATTAATAGAGTCATATTTATAATAATCTAATGATTCCATGCCCTCAAGAAATCCACCCCACATAAAAATAAATCTTAATGACCATAAATCTTTCCCGATCACCATGGATATCACATCTCCTTCACCCATGCCATATCCCCTTTTGTAATTATCAAAACCCTTGAATTTATGAATATATAACCACACAACATTTTGGACCCACAACATACTTTATTACACAAACCTTAAGATGAGCCATTGACACTCTATTTCTCCAAAAAAACATGAAAACTATTTAAAACCCATTTTCAATCTCCATTGTCATTTTAAAGAATCAAAATACCATATTACCAATGGACAACAAATCAAATCATAATCATAAATTGTTTCAAGATTTATGATTATCACCTTTAAAAACTAAAACTTTCCATCTTGAGAATAGAGACAACTATCCACAAATATTTTCCACCACGTACCATATTAAAAAAAAAAATTATCTAATACCCATTTTCAATCTCCCATATCATTATAAGGAATCAAAATACTACATTACCAATATGCAATAAACCAAATCATAAGAAAAACTTGTTTCATGGTTTATGGTTATTACCAATGAAAACTGAAACTTTTTTCCATGAGGATAGCAATAACTATCTAAAGATATTCTCAAAATATATATTCTTTTAAATAGATCTCTATTAATTATCTATTATTTTGTGGTAGTGGGATAAAAAAATTGTGGTATTTTATTAACTTGACATGCATAATCTAAATAATTTGAATAAAAACATTGTCACATGAGTTTACATGTATTAAAATTAACACTTTTTCAGATTAACTATATGGGTTTTTTGTGGCTCTCTATGACCAAATTCATGTATTAAGGCATGGAAAAGTTATAGTTGTGGTCAACATCAAATTAATATAAATTATATACTTTCTTCTTCTCCGAATTGATTGTATGTAACCATCTCTTCTTATGTGATTTAGCTTACACTTCTTAGACCACTAGTATTTCCTACATGGAAACCTGCAACTCCCCATATTTGCACTCTACTTTCACATCTTTTATTTCCTTAAAATAAATATTTATAATTCCTTAGTTTTCCTCAAACATTATACCCTATAAAATAGAAAATACAAATTCATTGCTTTCATTCACCAAGTATGATCCTGATTCTTCACACTTTTTGGATATTCAAAACTCATTCCAATCATCAAATAATGGATCCCCTTCTTCTGATTCAACTAGTATTACCTCCATATCCTCTTTCATGAAGATTTATTCCTATATAGGTTACTCATAACTCTATTTCACCTTTTTTTTTCTAACGCAGACTTGGGCTTCTCACATATAAATCTCACCTTATTTTTGTCTTCCAAGATAACCTTCTTCTTCACATACACATAATTCTCCTTGATACTTCATAAAGTAGTTTTTGGTTTCTCATGTGGAAACTTTCCATTCTTATTGCCTCCATTGGTAATATTATTCTTCTCATTTCTCTCAAGCCTTGTCACATGAAGCTTATTCAGCAATTTTGGTTGTAATTTTGGGTCGATAAAATGACCCAATAACTTAGAAACCATATGTTCCCAAATTCTTACCTTATTCTTACCTTTTCATTATTTCCTTGTTTGGAGATCTTTCCAATACATAGTTGAACTAACACATAATATCTTGCATATAGCTTTTACCCTCATGGGTATACAACATTCTCATCTTAAAATTATATCTCAAGCTCAAATATCCATTTTAATATCTTATCATGACTCTCTTATCCATAAAATAAATCAATATCACAAGTAGAATTACTTATTTCCTTCATCATGACCTCTATATGGTTTTATGTTGGAAGAGGCTTTCACAAGCCCATGCTTAGTGTGAATCAAGATAATAGAAGTTAGGATGAAGTGAAACAAGATCTGATTATTATATTATCTAATGAATTTTTCAAGATGGATGAAGCATTGATAAGTATTGTTAAGTCTCATGTTTATAAATTATTTTTTCACTATATCCAATTTTTAGGTGAAAAATGGATAGAGAAAATAGGCATTCAAATATGTTTCCAAGGTGAAGAGCCAAAGCTATAAGTACAAAATTATGCACTCAAGAATGAAAGTCAAGAAGAGGAGCTAATTTGAACATCAACAAATGTGGAGAAGAATATGATGTTGCAGTAGAGGTGTATGAGTTGAATAACATAATAGTGAGTATAATGAGATAAGAGAAGGTAAATACTGCCCTTGAGGTGGTACTAGAGGTTATGGGTTATCATTTGGATGCCCAAATATATGTTGAGTTTATTGTAATAATATTGGTGATGAAAGAGAAGATGAAAGGTATGAAAGAAGATCTAAAAAAATTAATAATGATGGAAAGAAGGATCAAATAGTAAGTTAGAAAATATGGAAAAAAAGTCAAGAATGCTTTAATAGGTTGTGGTTGGTCTATAGTTTAATCCCACAAGGGAGAGTAAGATAAAATAAAAAGAATCATGTTGGATGTGGCCAAATAAAGATTGGGTTCATCCCATAATAAGATTTAGAGAGGAAAGGATGAGCCTTTGACAGAAGATGACAGACTATGATGGGTCTAACCCCATAAAAGTAAGAGTGAGGAGAGACAAGAAAATTAGGGAAATAAAGAGCAAAGAATAGAAAAATAAGATCATAGGTCAGAACAAAACTAAATGGAAAAAAATCAATAGGGAGTTATAAATGAAATAACAAACATGGCAATCAGCTAAAGTACATAACACAATGGAATGCCATGGCCACTATACTTCATGGTTAATAGAGTGGTTTTTCCACTTATTCCATCTATGTGAATAGGAGCTGACATTTTATAAACCTTGGGTATCTAATGCTTGAACATCTAAGGGTTCCACAATCTTGTGGTAACCAAAAACATAGTATGGTGTCTTTTTTTGTGTTTTCGGGTTATGGTTATGTTGGTGTGATCTTGTTAACCTATTATATTGATGTTACAAAAGTATTATTTTTCTTTAGGAAAAGTGCAAAGGTATTTTGTTTGTTTCTATTAGTCTAAGTAGACTATTAAGACATGAACATTTAAATTTTTATTCAAATTAGTTAATAATTATAATATTAAATTTGGCAATATCATACGGCCTAACACTTTCAACCTTTGTAAAAAAAATTAGATCATTTGGAGTTACAACAAAAGAATACCATCTAATTATGGCATAATAGTTGAAAGGATGTTTCTCTTTATTCACTAAGAATTAGATGATTAAATTTGTTGAGATTGTATTAGATGACATTTTAAACCTATTTGCAAAATTTCATATCAATTACAATGACAATGTGATGTATATTTATATCATATTGCATCTAAAACACTTGGCAAGATGGTAGTTTACTTGTTGTAAGAATTGGAGTATAAAATATAGTGGATGATATAAAATGTGGTTATCAATGTATGTTTTGAATTATATCAATTTAATCAACTTAGGTAATGTTATTTTAGTTTTGGTAATTGTCATTCTGCTTGAAAACGTCATCTATGTAGTATGTGACACTTGGAAAGATGGTTATTTACTAACAGTAACCTTTGTTAAGAATTATATATCCCAATTTTTTTATATGATATAAAATGTAGTCTAGAATATGTTTTTAAAATTTTAGATCAATTGGTTAGAAAGTGATAAGGTGACAATAGTTTTGGTAGCTTTTATTAACCTAAAAAATGTTGCATGTAGTCGAGAGTCGTTACTGATAGTTTGGTGTTTAATTGAAAAAAATAATTATTCTAAATTATTGTAAATTATTTTGGATTCTTGGAAGTGTAAGAGACACTCCATGAATCTTGGGATTTAAAAAAGGAAACAATATTGGGAGAGGATGGAAGTTTTGGAAATCAGGACAAGCTACAAAGGAGCAAAACTCTCCATGAGTAGAACAGAGAGTTATATAAGTTTAGGAGGGACTGTATAGCAGTCTATAACTCTTTCATTTAGTGTAATGGTATTTTAGAGGCATGTGTGAGAGTATGAGTGTTATTTTTTTTATTTTGATGTGATGTTTTAAAGATGAATGCACTAAAGAATATGTGTTAAGCACATCAAGTATGAGTATGTGTTGAAAGTGTGTCCATGGATAAATGTTCGGCCCTATAAACACAAAGATAAAAGTATACATTAATTTGTTTTCATATCTAGTGTTTTCATAATTATGGGGGCATGTGGCATTCATGTGCACTCATTCCTATACTTTCAAATTACAAGTTTTAAATAATTTTAAAGTTGAAAAAAATTTCAAACGTGGTAAAGTTCAAAAATTGAAAGTTGAAAAATAAAAAATTCAAATGACACTTCAATATCAATACAATAAATATACAAGGGGTATGATATCAATTCATGTTCACATGTATATTATGGAATTTAAAAAATTCTGAAGTTTCAAATTTCAAAATTTTTAAATTTTTAAATAGAATTTAGTTCCATCTACATTGGTGTGATTCATCTCAATGTTGTAAGTGGACCACATTAGAGTCTACTGACACTCAATATTTATGTTTACATTTTTTAAATACGCAAAGAGCCATAGTTTATAATTCCACACCTTAAATATTTTATAGAGGTCTCTACATAGTAAAATGAGAGTCAAATCATTTAAAATTTTCAACTTGAGCATTCTAAGATTTTTAAAATTGAGGCTTGATCACTCTCATTCACCATAATTGTAACACTCCTCAAAACTCCCCAACAAGTTATTAGCGTACGCTTTTTCTCACTTTGTGGTTTTACCAAAATGGTCTATTTAACTTGCTTAGGTTTAATAAAGGTCATTGTGGAAGATAATCCCACATGCATGAGGATGTTGGGACATGTTTATCTTCCACCTATATAATGTACCTTCCTATATAGTTGTTGGATAATGCTTATTAATGCAACTTTTATTTTTGGAGACAAGTTTCTTCCTTTTGACTTGTTTCTTTTCGATTTCACTACTCCATATAGGTCTTCTTTGTGCATTTGATCCTATCTAATTAATCTTTGATTATGTCCCACTCTAACATGGTATCAGAGCTTTATTGGTAGTTAAACACCATTGTTCCTATTATGATATCTAGCATTCTAGCTTGTTTAGGTGTTTTTCATTTATTTTGATTTTTAAGGATTTAGTGAGGTTTCTAGAAAATTTGTGTAGATTTATATAGCTAGGGTCTCTAAATAAAAAATGGATAGCACTGTTAGATTTAGAAGATGTCAAAACCCTATGATTGATTGTAAACATGAACTAGTTTCATAACAGTCATTTTTTCATCATTTTTGGAGGGTTTAAAGGTGTTTTTTAAAATATACAGATTCCATATCGATTGGTACTTGAACTGGAAAAATATTTTTGGGTTTTTCTAGTTTTTATAAATTACCAAGTGGGTATTTTTTAGTTTGAAATTAAATTGTACATATTTTTTTATATCTGAGGTTTTCTTTGCTAATTTTTTTGCCCTTTTCCACTAGTTTGGTGACTTTCACAAAAATTTCGACCACTTAGAAACTTTTTCAATCTTCCATGCCCATGTATCCTTGGTATATTTATTGACACATTCCACACCACCATATTCCCATGAGACATAATAATGTGATCCCCATCATGTGCCTACTCACAAGACTGTCCCACTGGACTGCATCGTCCCTCCACATTGCTCTACCACATCATGCCACACCTAACCATCACATCATGTTGTGCCTATCTACCATGCCACATCATGCCTATTTACCTATTGTATCCCACTATGTCCTTAGGCTATCCCCATCCACCCACCATGTCCTCTAGCTATGTCATGTCACAACTACCTATCATGCCCACACACCACATTTTACCATAGTTGTCTAGCCCACCTCCAAATCTATGGATGAGTGCACTCCTCCACACTATCCATACAGCCATAAAATTTATGTTAGTATAAAAATATCACTACTCATTTCAAAAGTGAAACCATTTTGAGGGTGACATCACTCCCCCATCAATCAAAAAGGGGGAGGGGGAGCACCCATTTTAGGTCTTAGCCCCTAGTCATATGGCAATTAATCCCATGGTTGCTTCCAACAAAAATTTGCTTAAATTTTTCTCTAAAAGTACATAAGTTTTTTGTTGGGGAAGTCAATTCCAAAAAAAAATTCAACAAACTTTTGCACACCCAAACTTTTTCAAATTTTGCAAAGTGGAAATTGTCCTTGCCATCTATAAATTCAAACATGCATAACTTTCAACATGTTACTCTATTTTAGGCATTATCTTTTTAAAAGTGTATGTTTTTCTAAGCTCTACACATTGGTAATATTCTCATGCCTTTTAAATTTACACCTCTATAGATTCAAGGGGTTATATATTCCTAGTCTTTCAGCACATGCAGCTCAGCACATACTTACTTTGTATAACATGGATTAGATTTTAGTTATGATTCTTACACCATTCAACTATCATGAGTGGAAAGTTAAAGTACAAGTCCTCTTGAGGATTAAAGGTTTACACTAAATCATTATGAGTAAATTAATAATTGACATTGGATGCAGAGAAGGTGAAGTAATACAACAAAAGTGATGAAGCCTATGGTATCATGTGCATGTTTATGTCTCTCAAATTGATCTTTCATATTGAATCTACTACTATTCCTAATGAAGTCTAGACCATATTTTAAAAACTCTTTGGGAAGTAGGACATAATGAGGGGTCATGAGTTGGATAATAAGATCGTCAATTTAAGCCCAATTGACTTTGATATGATACAAGACTAATTCAAAAAGTTCAAATCACTCATGTTATAGTTAAAATCATGAGGAATTGATAAAAAGGATGATCAATTGATTCTTTCCATCCTTTACAAGTTAGGGTTTGACTATTTTATCTTCATTTTTACCTTCCATGCCACCAAGCATACCATTGGAGCTACATAGACCATGCCATCCTTGGATGACTTTGTTGTTGACTTGACTCAAGAGCAAGACAAGCTCATCCAAATGGGTACATTGAATTCCTCCTAATTGAATGCCTTAATTATGAGTCATGATAAACACAAGGTTTTTGATAACCAAGAGAAGAAATAGAATAAGGACTCAGATCAAAGAAAGGGTCAAAATTAGATGATAAGTCCAAAGCATCAAAAGATTCCCCTTTAGATAATAAACCCAAGAAAGAGTGACTCGCATGTGCCTACTATAATAAATATAGGCATAATAAATCCAAATGCATAAAGAAGCATATTTACCAACTAAATAAGATGCTCAAGAATCATAATATCTATGTCCCTAATTCTTCCAATCAGATTTCATTAACACATGAATCCTTTAAGGCCAAAGATAATAAGAAGGGCAAAGATAAGGGAAAATCATTTGTTATATTTGTGTTTAATCCTTCCACATGGGTGATTGATTCTGGTAAATTATTCCACATGGATTCATCATAAGACATGTTCTCATCCTTGGAGCTTTGTTTTATGCCTTTAATCTTGTTGGGTGATGATACTTACACAAAATTTAGTGGGAGAGGATTGTTGAAGCAAATGGTGGGACATTTCATGATTTTATATGTGTTCCCTTTTAATCCACCAACCTCCTATATATTTATCATATCACCCACATTATTTTGAGTAATAAATTTGAGTTCACACCTAATTTAGTGGTTATTATGGAAATTGATAGTGACTCCATTGTTGCATTTGGTAAAGTAGATCACTAGTCATGATTATATACTTTCTCACATTTTACTCCTAATCAACCCTATATTGCATTGTTCACTCATTCAGATGGGGTGAGTAAGTTATGGCATGAGTGATTCAACCATCTAAACTATCACTACATGGAACAACTCACTCATCAAGACATAGTTTTAGGGTTACCACAAGTTAAGTTTTCTAACAGAGTTTCCCAAGGTTGCATACTTGGTACACATTCTGACAAGAACTATAACAAGGGCAAATCATAGAGAGCTGAACAAATATTATATATTATCCATGGTAATATTATTGGTTCATTTCTAAAACCTTCATTCAATAGGACTAAATACATGCTTACTTTCATCGATGACTTTTTGAGGTATACTTGGGTGTATTTTCTTAAGCAAAAATCAGAGATCTTTTACCATTTTTAAGACTTCAAGGTGCTTTTATAAAAATAACCAGGTAAATCCATTAAGACTTTGCACACCAATAATGGTGGTGAGTATGTCAATAACCATTTTGAATAATGTTACACATCGGAGGGGATTGGACTACAGCATATAATTCCATAGAGTCCTTAATAGAATGGTGTTGTAAAGCACAAGAATAGGTACTTGAAAGAAATGGCCAATTGTATGACACACTCTAAGTTTCTTGTAACTTAATATTGGGATGAGGCCATCAACTGTGCTTGTTACATCCATAATTGAGTTCTTTAAAAAACATTAAAGGCTGTCATTAAAGCTTGGAGAAGTCATAAACCCATAGTGAATCACTTCTAAGTGTTTGTATCTCCTATTATAGCGTGGATTTTGAAGAAAAAACATAAGGTAATAGAACCTTAGAGTCACCCTTGCACCTTCATTAGATATCCTAAGGGTATTAAGAGATATATTCTTCTCCATCCCACCACTCATGAGTTATTCATTAAGAGGAGTGTTCACTCTCAAGAGATTCCTTCATATTCCACACTTGACACCTCTCCCTCTTCCTTCGATGCACTGGGACTTGATGATAGTTTTGATGATTCAAATATGCTTAAGTAACTCCTTACTAATCTAGATTCTTCTTCTAGTTATGATCATTATATTAGTAATGAGGATTCACATCCTTCTCCTATAATATATTTAGAGGATGAGGAATCTCATCTTGACTATCTGATCACTAGTCCTCTTTGGGATAGATAGACACTACAAAGTGTTGGCCAATGGGTTGGAGATCCATCATATAATAGGCAAACACTCTCATAATTCTAGTATGTCTCACATTCTTTTATTTCATCTACTTATGATCCAAAATCATTTCATGAGGCATTAGGTACTCCTAAGTGAGATACTACTATGGAAGAAGAATATGGTTCCTTGTTGACAAACCACACTTGGGATTTAGTCCCTCTTCCTAAGGGAAGAAAACTTGTTTGATGAAGGTGGATCTACTGAAAAAAATTTACAACATATGGGTTTATAAAAAAATTTAAAGCACATTTGGTCGCAAAGGATTTTTCTCAAGTACCTAATACTGATCATATCAAGATGTTCACCCAAGTTACCAAAATGAACTCAATTTGACTCACTTTCACTATTACTACAGCACATTATTAGGATTTTCATCAGATGTATGTGAAAAGTGCCTTTCTTCACAGTAACCTCAAAAAGTAAATATACATGGAGCAACCACAAGGATTTATGTAAGATTCCTCCTTAATTTTAAAACTTCAAAAATCTATCTATGGCCTCAAACAAGCTCAACGATCTTTGTATGCCAAAATGGACTTATTTACTCTTTTAGTCAAGTTTCTTAGATTTCATTATAATCTAAATGTATACATTTTATGGTAGGATGATTCACTATTGATTTTGGTTCTCAACATGGATGACCTATTGATCATAAGGAGTTCTTCATCCACCATCATAGTAGTGAAAACTACTTTGTCTAAAGGGTTTTCAATGACTGACTTGGGCTTGTTACATTACTTCTTTGGGATTGAAATTTCTCAGTCTACCTCTAAGATCACTATTGCACAATTCAAGTATGCTCCTAATTTGATTTCATGGTTTAACATGGATGATTATAAGCCAACTCTAACTCCTTTTCTATATGGTGTGAAGCTTAAGGCTAATTTTCCATCTTCTTTGGTTCATGTTACCTCGTATCGACAACTTGTTGACAATATCATCTACCTTATTCACACTAAACCTAAAATTTCATATGTAGTGAACATGGTCTCTATATTTATGTAAGAACCACATGAGGTATACTGGAAAGTAATTATGTATTCTCCACTACATTTAGGGTACTCATAGTTTTGAGATTCATTATTGATGCAGGAGCAAATAGGGTGTAAAGGCAATCTTACATCACCTTTCAAAAATATAATATATATATATATATATATATATATTATGTTGCTTTGAAATATGTTTTTATAGGTTTCTTAGTTAAATTAGGGCACAGGTTGAATTTTACTATGGTTTAGGACTATCAAACTTTGTTGAAGGCTAAAAATACTAACTCATTATTTTTAGTAAGCTTGTATTTGTGCATGTATGGACGTGAAATCTTACATAGAGCTCTAAAATTGAAAAATAAAGCCTTTGGTGAAAGAATCAACCCAAGATCATTTCCCACCAAAGTGGGGTATAGATTTCTAGGTTAAGTTAATGATGAGTTTTTGAGGAAACTTATCAATTTTGCGTGTGGTTATCTAGGAGATGATAGTGATGAGTTTCTAAGGAAACTTACTGATTTTGGGCATGGTTATCTAGGAGAGGATAATGATGAGGTTTCAAGGAAACTTACTAAGTTATTTTTCATTCTTATCCTCAAGTTAAGTGGGTCACATTTGGGCAAGTTCAAAAATAGAAACTAAAGAGAGAAAAAGTAGGATCTAAGTGAGTATTGGGAAAGTGGATAAATATGGGGACTAGCTACTTTTTCTAACTCATGTCACCTTTCCCTAAATCAAGGAATATTGGTTTTGGATCCACTCTTGGGCTTATTTTTTATTAATATTCCATTATTTCATTTTAAGAGGATTTTTCTAGCATTTAAATTAATTCTAGGACTTGGTAGTTCAATTTTATCAGTGTAGATTGTGGTTCTAACTTGTATAAATACATATGTGAAAGGTGGGTGGAGAAACCCATCATTAAGTGGTATCAAAGTAGTATTTTTTAAGTGAGTAGATAGATCACCAATCATGAGGTAGTTTACACCAAGACCTGAGGTTAAGGGTTTGATATAGAGATCAAGATGCCTCCATGAAGGAATCATGGTGGCACTGGAAGAAATGTTGTAATAGAATAGGGTTTTAAAGCCTTTCAAATATAAATCAATGCATTGTAAGAAGATTTAAACTGAGAAGAAGAGAGGAAAGTGAAGATGAAGCAGAAGAAGAAGAAGAATAAGAATAAGAGAATTTTGAGGAAGAACAAGATGATACAGGAGATCTTGAGTAAGTTAGGTTATAGAGGGCCATTTCCAAGATTAAAAAAATGCCAAAGATTAAAGTTTCTACATATTACATAAATATAAACACAGAAGATTTGATCTATTGGATCAATGAAATGGAATATTACTTTGAATATGAATATGTGGAAGACCCTGAAAGATTTAAATCTAAAAATACCAAGCTAAAAGGCCATGCCAATGTCTGGTGGAAGGATGTTCGGTTAGAGAGAAATTAGAGAGGAAAAGAGAAGATCAATAGATGGGATATAATGATGTAAAACTTGAAGAGGTAGTTTGTTATTGTATATTATGAGTTGGAGTTGTTGAAAAAGTTACAAGGCTTGAAATAATATAGCATGATTATTAAGGAGTATACATAAGATTTTTACAAGATCATTATCATAATAGGCCATTCAAAGGCTAACAAGGATAAGGTATCCCATTACATTAATGGGTTGGGGCCAAGCATTCAAGAGGAGATGATTCTAGTTAGAATGACTACCATAAAAGATGCATACCAATTTTCCATGATGGTAGGGGAGAAACTAAATAAAAGATTGGAAAGCAAGCAAAGAGGAAGCATTCAAGGTGGAAAGACTGGTTGAAGATCCTATGGAGGATGGAATGAAGATCAAAACAAGAATGAAGAATCAAGCACCAACTAAAATCAAAGAGGATGTAATGCCTACCACCCTCGATACCAAAATAATGGTAAACAAAGAGAAAGAGGAAGACCTAAAAGAGGACTTGGAAGAGGAGGTGTTAGAGGAACCTATTTCTAATATGGAGAAGAGATACATAGAGCTTACAAATGCCCCAACATTAAGGAAGGATAAATAGAAGACCTAAAGGTAATGCACAGGTTGTACATGTAGATGAAGATGCTCAGTCTAAACATTCTAAAGATGCTAAAAGAGGGTAATCTCTTATCATAAGGAGAGTCTTGTTGAATGAAGATAGAGAACAAGTCCAAAAGAAGATTCTATTTTGAACAAGATGCAAATTTGGAGGTAAGTGTTGTGAAATTATTATTGATAGTGGTAGTATTAATAACCTAGTTTCAAAGGATATGGTTATCAAGTTGAAATTGGAGAGGATAAATCATCCACATCCATATCAAGTTGCATGGTTTCAGAAAGACCATAAATATTTTCTCAATGAGTAATGTTTAGTCAAGTTCAAGATTGGAGACTACCATGATGAGTTACTATGAGACATAATAAAAATGGATGCATGTCATTCACTATTATGGAGGCCATGTCAGTATGATAAGTGTGATGTCCATGATGTCCATGAAAACACCTATTCCCTGATAAAAGATAGATTTTGTCATAAATTAAACTCCTTAAAGGATGTAGAAGAGAAGGTATGTAGTAGTGCTTGAATTTTTTTGGTTGGTGGAAATAAATTTTTAGATGATATGAGGCATGAGCATATGTTCTTTGTGTTGATTCCTAATATAAACAAGGAGGAATGTGGAGATGTACTAGTAGAAGTCTCAAATCTATTAGAGAAATTTTAATATATTATATCTGATAATGTACCAAAAGTTTTGCCACTAGTGAGTAAGATAAGTCATAAAATGGATTTGATACTAGGAGCCAGTTTGCCAAATAAGTCAACCCATAGAATGAATCCTATAGATAATGAGGAGTTGAGAAGACAAGTTCAGGAGTTATTAAAAAAATGATTGACAAGGGAAATCCTAAGTCCATGTGCAGTACTTTTAGTACTAGAACCAAATAAGTATGGAGAGTAGAGGATGTGTATAGACTCAAGAGCCACCAATAAGATCATGATCAAGTATCAGTTTCCATTGATTAGGATGGATGACATAATGGATTTCTTGAGTGGAGCCAAGTACTTCACAAAGATATATTTGAAGAGTGGATAAGATAGATTTGAAGAATGGATATCACCAAATCCATACCCAATAAGGAGATGAGTGGAAAATAGACTTCAAGACAAAGGAAGGTTTGTATGAGTGGTTAGTCATGCCATTTGAGCTAACCAATGCAAAAAGCACATTTATGTGGATCATGAATGAATTATTTAAATAATTTTTGAGAAAGTTTATTATTGTTTATTTAGATTACATTTTTATTTTCATTAAAATTTGGAAGATCATCTGATGCATATCAGAAGAGTTTTTGAGAAGCCGAGGGAGGAGTTATTGATTAATTTCAAGAAATACAGTTTTGAAAAGAAGGAGTTGGTATACTTGGTATTTTTTGCCTTAGCTAAGGGTCTTAAGATGGATTTAAAGAAAGTAAGGGCTATCATTGAATGGCCTACACCAAGGAATGCTACAGAGTTAATATATTTTCATGGTTTGGCAAGTTTTTATAGGAAGTTTATCAATAATTTCAGTAGTATTTGTATACCCCTAACTAAAAAAATGAGAGGGGATAGAAATAAGTTTAATTGTACTACAGGATCAACTAAGGTTTTGATATGTTGACAAATAAATTCATATAGCAACCTTTTTTATCACTTCCAATTTTTAACAAGGTATTTCAGGTAGATTGTGATGCTAGTGGTAGTGTTATAGGCATTGTATTGAGCCAGGAAGGTAAGAGCATTGCCTATTTTAATGAGAAGCTTAATGATTCTAAGAAAATATATTTTGTCTATGATTAGTATTTTTATGCTATAGTTCAAGATTTGAATAAATTGAGACATTATTTGTTACCAAAGGAGTTTGTTTTATATATTGATCATCAAGCTTTGAATTATCTTACTAGACAAGGAAATTTGAATCAAATGTACTTAAAATGGGTTGAGTTTTTGTAGATTTATACTTTTATTTTGAATCACATGAGTCGAAGGTCAAATAGAGATGCCTTAAGGAGAAGGCAAAATTTGTTAATAGAGATAAAGGTAGAATTTATTAGGTTTGATAAACTCAAAATTTTGTATCCTAAATATCCAGACTTTGCAAAGGCTCAAAAAGCTTGTTTGGAACCTATTAATTTGGATAGGAGAAGATGGTCATATTTCACGATCCAATATGGTATGTTATTTAGAGGAAACTAGTTATTTATTTTGAGGAGTTTTATGAGAGATAACTTGATTAAGGGGAAGCATAGTGGAGGCTTGGAAGGACATTTTGCTCAAGATAAGACCATTGCTCTTGTTAGTGAGAATTACTACTATGCACTAGGATGTGAAGAAATTTATGCAAAGTTGAAGAGTAAGCCAAATGGCCAAAGGAGTAAGTCATAAAACAAGGCTATATTATTTGTTACCTCTACCAAAGAGACTATGAGAATATATCAATATGGACTTTGTTCTTAGTTTACCAAGGACATAGAGAGGGCATGATTCAATATTTGTGGTGGGTAACATATTTTTAGATATGGTACATTTAATTCTATGTTATAAGACTCATGATGTTATTCACATTGTAGAGTTGTTTTTCAGAGAGGTATTAAGAGTGCATACTATACCAGAGAATATATTTTCAGACTAAGATACCAAATTTTTTGGGTATTTCTTTAGGACATTATGGAAGAAATTAAAGACTTACTAGAAGTTTAGTTATGTACACAATTCACAGACTAATAGACAAATAGAGGTGGTGAATAGGAGTTTGAGAAACATGTTAAGGTGATTAGTAGGAGATAAGCCCAAGGGATGGGATTTTATTTTACCATAAGTAGAATTTATTTACAACAATTCTATCAATAGGAGTACTGGTAAATCCCCATTCTAGATTGTATATGGAAGTAATATAAGGAATGTTTTTGAGTTTAGGAAGATGGACAAAGGATATATGAATAGTGTTGATGTTGAGGAATTTGTAGAACACTTGAAGAACTTACATTAAGAGCTAAGAAGGCATATTAATAAGATGAATATTTAGTATAAGGCAAAGGTAGACCAGAAGTAAAATTTTAAGGAATTCAAGGTTGGAGAAGAAGTTATAGTTCACCTAAGAAAATAAATATTTCATGTTGGAACATATAACAAGTTAAAAATGAATAAGTTTAGACCATGCAAGATTCTAAAGAGACATGATTCAAGAAACACCTATGAGGTAGAATTAGAAAATGGATTTAACATTACACCTATGTTTAACATTTCTAATTTAATAGAATGTCATAAAGGAGACATTGAGGTTGTACCAACATAATAATTATTGAAAATTCTATCAACTATTTGAGAGAAGGAAGAGATAGAATAAATCCTAGATAGCCATGTGGGTATAAGTACAGGAAATAGGCAGTATGAATAATACTTGGTTAAGTGGAAAGGAAGGCATGTTAAAGATTCATCATGGTTGTCAAATTTAGAGGTTGACCATTTTATTTTTCCTCAAACCCCTAAGATGTGACTATATCACCTCTCAAAATTACCTCGGGTGTCTGATGCAGGAGCATTTAGGGTATACAGGCAATCTTGCATCACCTAGAAATAAATAAAATATATATACTATGTTGCTTTGAATTTTGTTTTTGTATGTTTTTTAGTTTAGTTTAGGCATAGGTTTAAGTATTTAATGGTTTAGGACTATCAAAATTTGTTAAAGGATAAAAATACTAACCTACTATTTTTAGTAAGCTTGTATTTGTGCATGTATGGACATGAAATTTTACACAGAGCTCTCAAATTGAAAAATAAAGCCTTTGGTGAATGAATCAGCTCAACATCATTTCCCACCAAATTATGGCATGGATTTCTAGATGAATTGAATTATGAGTTTCTAATGAAACTTACCAATTTTGGGTGTGGTTATCTAAGAGAGGATAATGATGGGTTTCAAGGTGTTAGAAATATGTACTACCCATTCTCTTTACTATGTTAGTATATTAGTTGTTATGGATGCATATGCTTTGTAAGTCATCATGTAAGCATTTTATTTTATCTCACATTCATGGGAAGTAGTTGTTATTTAGATTAGACTTAGTATATAAGTGTTGAGGCCAATGAAGGCATCCACAAATTTATTGTATTGAGCTTGCTTAAAGGAGGTTGCCACCTTGAAGTGGCATGTGATCAATATAATCTCTTTGATGTTTCTACTAATTATATAAATCTATTATTTTGTGGATTTTCATTAAATAAATCTATTATTTCATGCATCTTCATAATTTTTTACAAGAGGATCCTCCCATTTGGTACTAGAGCGCTTTCCAAGGCCAAATTTTTTGCTCTCTCAAAGGTGTTTTATGTTCCATTGAATAATTCATTTAAGTATATTTATGTATCACAATAATATATTTAAAATCAGGGTAATTACATGTCTACATAACTATGGGAAGTGCTTGGGTGTAAGTCCTAAATTCATTGTGAGGAGTACTACAAGAACCTAGAAGTAGCTAGCCCATTGACAGGGCCTACTAACAAAAAGGGCATCGACCTCATTCTGATTGAGTAGTTCCCTCCCATGAAAAAACCAAGAGATATAATCTAGGGGTAAATCCATGGATAGACATTTTTTGGAGATTGATACTCACTCAGATAGCATTGGTAGCCAAAGAGATTTCTAAAAATATTTAGGTAACCATGCAAAACCTAGGGCCCATCTTGATCCTATCAGTTTCAGAAAACTATCAGCAAAATATCAAGAGACTCTCAGAGTACTTGTAGCCAAATATTTGATAGAAATCAAAAACCATAAAATATTCATCCTATCAGTTTTAAAAAACTATCATCAAAGTATCAGAAGACTCTCAGAGGACTTGCAGCCAAACATTTGATAGAAACCAAAAATCAAAAAAAATTGTAGCCATAGTAAAAAAAAATCATTTTTTTCCATATCTCTCCATTTGTAGCCCCATTGATCCCCAAACTTGATTCGGACATCTAAAATTCCATTCTCTACATTTTCTTCCTTGAGGTCCTATATCTCGATTCCACTCTTAATTCTTGCAAATCTCAATTTTCCCTTTTTTGGGTTTTGCCATAACTTCTTTTGTTTTTGTCCATTTTCCTCAAAAATTTCCATAGTTTTCATCTCCCTTTTTTGATCCTTTGTCCCTCTTTGATAAATTTTCTAGTTTTTCCATTTTCACTTCTAAAAATGCCCTCACCTTTGTCAAGCATACTCACACTATGAAAAATTAGTAAAAGAACCTTTACCCCTTCTGATTTCACCCAAATGAAAAAAAATCTTAGTAAACATGTCTTAACTCTAGTTTTCCAACCCATTGCAAAAAATATATCTTATTTTGGCCATGGTAGTAACCCGAACAGGAGAAAAAAACATGGAAGATAAAATTACCACCCTCAAGACCCAAATCAAAGATCTTGATGAAAACCTTCTCAGCCTCAATCTTCAACATACTACCTTTAACAATAGACGACATCTAGACTCCTCTTCAGACCTCAATTTTTCTTCTTCTATTAATTTTCATGGGCTAAAACTTGATTTTATTCGATTTAATGGTGCAAATTTGAATAGATGGATCTATCGAGTAGAAAAATAGTTTAATCTACATAATACTTTGATGCCAACTAAGTCTCGCTTGAATATTTTCACTTAAAACATTAAGCCCTTCAATGGTATTGTTGGTATATCAAGGCTTATAATGAGATAATATGGACCAATTTTTTCACCCTAATTTTGCAATAGTTTGGCCCTAGTGCTTTTGATGACTTCACTAGTGTACTCACTAAACTTTATCAAACAAGAACCATGAGAGAATATCAAGTAGACTTTGAAAAACTATCCAATCACATAAAGGGATTGTCTTATGAATTATTTAGGAGTTATTTTGTCAGTGGATTGAAGGAAGCAATTTAATCTGAGGATAAAATGTTCCAGCCTAACATGATGATGGAAGCCTTAGGGTTGGCTATGTTGGCAAAGGATAATATCATAGCTTAATAGTGACCTAAATCTATTTTTTCTCCATTTATAAATATAAATCCACAATGATATCACACAACACCAACCCCTTGAACCACTCCTATCAAGCATTTGATTGAAGTAGAGATGTGAGCATGTAGAGAAAAAGGACTATGTTATAATTGTGATGATAAATTCACTCAGGAACATCGATGTATAAAGCAAAATCTCTACCTACTAGATGTGGACTCTCTACCCAAAATTGAAGTTTGGTAAGATGTGTAGGATATAGTAGATGATCTGGAAGAAAATCAATTGTAGAACTTGCTTATCAAGAAGACCAACCAGAGATCTCTCTCCATGCCTTAACAGGAGCCACCACCCCACAAACCATGCAAGTCAAAGGTTACTTCAAGAATATCCCTCTTATAATCCTCATTGATTTTGGTATCACTTATAACTTCATTCACCCTTGGATCACCAAATAGGCTAATTATTTTATCTATCCTTGTTCCAAATTTTAATTCATGATTGCCAATAGGGGCACATTACCTTGCAATGGGAAGTGTTGAAATGTGCCTATCTCTATTGAATAATATAACTTTCACTCTAACATGTTTGCCTTATCCTTAGGTAAATGTGATGTTTTTTTAGGAGCCCAATGGTTATGCACACTTGAACCCATCTTATGGGATTTTACTAAACTTTGGATGTAATTATCAGACAATGGGACAAAACACATATTGAAAGGATTACACCTAGGATCTCTCAACATCATAAGCTCACATCACATGGAAAATCTTATTAAGAATAATTCACATGAAATCATTGCCCAGTTTTATTCCATTCAAATGCAACCATGAATGATCTCCACTACTCCTTTTGATCTATAAATCATTTTGTATAGGTATGCGTGTGTATTTACCAAACCTATGGGATTGCCACTTCACAATTAGAGGACCATCATATTTAGCTCATTCCTGGAAGCATTCCTCCCAACATAAAGCCCTATCGCTACCTATTTTAGTAAGAGATCAAGATTGAGATGCTCATTTGAGACTTACTAAAGTAAGGCATTTTTCACCCTAATACCATCCCATATTCTTCCCTAGTTCTCCTTGTTTAGAAAAATATGGGTCATGGTGTCTCAACATTGATTTCCAAGCACTTAATCACATCACAATCGAGGATAAGTTATCGATCCCTATTATTTATGAACTTCTTGATGAGCTTTATAGCATACATTTTTTCTCCAAATTGGATTTCCACTCTATATATCACTGGATCTAGCTTCATGAAGATGGTATCCCTATGAAAAAAAATTGCATCTATGATGGCCACTATGAGTTTTTGGTCATTCCCTTTGGCTTCACTAATGTTCCTTCAACATTTTAGGCATTTATGAATAAAATATTCTGGCCCTACCTACAAAAATTCATTCTAGTCTTCTTTGATGATATCCTCATCTATAGTAAAACATGGTCTGAGCATCTCCAACATCTAAATCTTGTACGATAACTTATCTATGGTCATCATCTCTATGAAGAATAGTATAAATGTGTTTTTGGTCAAGACAAAGTGGAGTATCTCAATCATATTGTTTTAGCCCAATGGGTTTAGGTGGATCCCAAAAAAATAGCAACCATGATGAATTGGCCTCATCCTCAGACACTCAAGAGCCTCCATGGTTTTTTGGGGTTGATTGGATACTCTCACAAGTTTGTCAATGATTATGATAATATTTTAGCTCCACTAATAGTTACGTTGAAAAAGGATGTTTTTACATGGACATAAGTTGTTAAGTGTGCATTTAAAGAATTAAAACAAGCTATGTGTACTACACCTGTTCTAACTATGCCAAATTTTGCCAAGACCTTCACTATCGAGAGTGATACTTACAACAATGGACTTGGTGTTGTTCTCCTCCAAGAAAGACACCCCATTACATTCACCAAAAAATCCTTTGCTAGTAAGAATTTAGCATTCTCTACTTATGAGAATAAAATGATGGTCATTTTGCATGCAGTACAGAAGTGGTAGCCATACTAGGGAATTATTTTTACATCAAAATTGATCACTAGAGTATAAAATATTTCTCAGAACAATGGGTCTCCACCCCATAACAATATAAATGGGTCAAAAAACTAATGGGTTATGACTATGAGATCACTTACAAGAAGGGTAAGGATATTATTGTAGTTGATGTTTTGTCTTACACATTTGCAGACCAAGCTTCCCTTTCAACTATTTCTATGCATATTCTAAATTAGTTGGATGATGTATAATAGCGGTATGTCAATGAATCTTCATTATCTCAAATCATTCAATAGTTGGCCACTAACCTTTCTGTAGTATCATATTATTCTTGGGATGGTGCTTCTTTATGATACAAGGGTCATCTGGTGCTTCCCTAAAGCACAGATCTTCAACAGGTTGTATTCTATGAACTCTATGCTTCTCCATCCATAGGGCACTCAAGGTTTTTCAAAACTTATGAGTAGGTATGATGTAACCTCTTTTAGAATGGAATGAAAAAGGCAATTCAATAGATGGTGGCTGAATGTGATACCTACCAATGCAACAAGGGTGAAACAACACTCATTCTTGGGTTGCTCAAACCCTTTCCCATCCCTACTTGGATTTGGATAGATATCTATATATATTTCATTGAGGGGCTCTCTCAATTTGGAGGGAAAATAGTGATCTTGGTTTTGGTTGATCACCTATCCAAATATAGTCATTTTTGTGCCCTCAGCCATCCCTATACCACCTCTATAGTCACCCAAATTTTATTGGACCATATTTTCCATCTTCATGGCATTCCTTCTTCCATTGTCTTAGATTATGATGCAACCTTCACCATCCATTTTTGTATAAAATTATTTTGATGCATCAGCACCTAACTAAAGATGGGTTATGGGTATCATCCACAAAAGGATGGCTAGACTAAAATTATCAACAAATGCTTGGAAACTTTCCTTCGTTGCTTCATCTCAGAATAACAACATTAGTGGGCAAAGTGGCTCCTTCTCACTGAATTTTGGAATAATACCTCCTACCACACTTCAACTAAAATGACTCCATATGAAGTAATATATAGTCGATCACCACCAATGATCATTTCGTACACCCCCAGTAGTTCACCAGTTCAAGTAATCAACATGATTCTCTAAACCTAGGACCAGATCCTCAGCATCCTATAGGACAATCTTCATATGGCATAAAATAGAATGAAATGACATATTGATCAGCACCATTCTCAGCACACTTTTCAAGTAGGCGGTATGGTTTTTATTCTCCTACAACCATATAATCAATCATCCCTGAAACTCAAAGGGTATCATAAGTTGGCTCTTAATTTCTATGGGCTATATAAGATTCTCCAAAATATTGGGTCAGTTGCTTATAAGTTGGAGCTCCCACCTTCTTTCCAAGTTTACCTAGTATTTCATGTCTCTTATCTAAATAAATTTCTTGGCACAAACATCAAAGTGCAAACTATTTTACCATAACTTGATAATTAAGGATCCATCATTATTGAGTTGGAAGCCATCTTAGATAGGCACACATGCCAACTTCACTCCCACTCCATCATAGATGTATTAATTTAATGGCATAGAATGAACCTAGAGGATGCAACATGGGAACCACTATTTTAGATTCAACACCAGTTCCCACATTTTAAGCTTTGAGGACAAATATTTTTCTAAGAGGGAGGGGATGTTAGAAACCCTTACTACCCCTTCTCTTTACTTTGTTAATATATTAGTTGTTATGGATGCATATGCTTTGTAAGTCATTCAGTAAGCATTTTATTTTATCCCACATTCATGGGAAGTAGTTGTTGTTTAGATTAGACTTAGTATATAAGTAAGTGTTGAGGCTAATGAAGGCATCCATAAATTTATTATATTGAGATTTCTCAAAGGAGGTTACCCCCTCGAAGTAGCTTATGATCAATATAATCCCTTCGATGTTTCTGTTAATTATATAAATTTGTTTATTTTGATCATTTTCATTAATTTATTGTAGGAGGATCCTCTCACAAGGAAACTTACTAAGTTATGTTGCATTATTATCCTCAAGTTAAGTGGGTCACATTTGGGTAAGTTTAGAAATAGAAACTAAAGTGAGAAAAAGAAGTATCGAAGTGAATATTGGGCAAGTGGATAAAGATGAGGACTAGCTATTTTTTCTAACTCATGTCACCTTTCTCCAAATCAAGAAATTTTAATCTTGGTGCCACTCTTGGGCATCTTGTGTATTAATATGTCATTCTTCCATTCTGGGAGGATCTTTTTGGAATTTCAACAAATTTTGGGACTTGGTAGTTTAATTTTATATAAGTATAGATTGTGGATCTATCTTGAAAAAATACATAAGGTGGATCGAGTATCCCATCATCAATTATGGATTAGGCATCAACATCGACTTAACTAATTATACAAATTTAGATTGGGTTGTTGATATTCAAAATCATAAGTTTATTATAGGGTATAGTTTCTCTTTTGGTTTAGGTGTGATTAGTTGGTCAAGAAAGAAGAAAAATGTTATTGCTTTATATTTTAATAGGGTATAATATAAAAGATATATTAATGATACCACTAAGGATATTTGTCTTTAGGGGATTCTCACTAAGTTTGGCATCTAGTTTCAATGACCACCAACAGTCATTTGTTACAACAACCAAAGCAAATACATATTTATAAGAATCTAATCCTCCATCAACAGACCAAGCATATCAATATTCACATATATTTCATTCAAGAGTTCATCCATAAGTAACTCATTGATCTCCACTACATCCAGACAATGGATCAAATTTTTGATATATTCACCAAACCCTTCACTAAGAGCAAGTATCTTAATTTGTGGGCTCTTCTTGGTGTTTGGTCAGTTTTAACTTCTCCCTCCTATGGGGATCATATCTATATACTTAGGTACCTCATTAGGCCTTTGTGTTGGGACCCAATCGTATTACCCACCTAAGCTAAGTTTAAAGGGGTGTTAGTATAAGTTTTTTACCATTATGTGGTTTTACCTACATGGTCTAGTTAGATTGGTTAGGTTTAATAAAATTCATTGGGGAAGATAATCCCACATGCATGATGATGTTGGGACATGTTTATCTTCTACCTATATAATGTACCTTCCTATGTAATTTTTGGCTAATGTTTATTAATGCAAATTTTATTTGTGAAGATAAGTTTCTTCCTTTTGAGTTGTTTTTTTTGGATTTCACTAATCCATACATGTTTTCTTCATGATTTTGATCCTATCCAATTAATCCTCAATTATGGCCCATTCCAACAAAAGTGGGCATAAACTTCACCATCTCCAAGTTATATGGTAATTATATTGAATACTCTTTATAGGTGTATACTTTCCTTGCACTCTTTTTAAAATTTCAAATATTCAATTTTTAATATGGATAAAATTTACTTTCAATGGTGATGTTGTAGGTTCTTGCATTAAGTCGGCTTGCACAATCAAGCTTCGCATCTAAATATAAATTGTGTATACACACTCAGATTCACATCCAATTTAATTTAATAATATTAATTTGTGCATCACTAGAATAAAGTGGGATAAAATATATACCTATAAAATTAATCATTAAGTACATGATAATGTTTATTTCTTGACATTCTTACCCTTAATTGGTATATTTTCCATTTTGATAACTCACAATAAATAAGAGATATTTAAATGTCTTGTAATAACTAAAAATATCATATATACATATATTTTAGCTACACTCATCCTATTTAGCCCATAATATCCTATCAAACTTATCCTAACTATCTCTAGTATTTTGGGATAAGTTTGTGATAGTCGAATAGGGTTGCATTACATCCTTGTCCCATAGCATGCCCTTGTCCACTATTCTCCAATGGTCAATATTTTGAATCGATATTTTTAAAATGGATCTTGGGCATATTTTGTAAATTTAGTTAGTGAAATTATTCTAAATTTTCTCCTATAAAATCACATCAAGGCTATTCATTGTGCACCCATGTGATCTCTCTAGTAATTATACTACATACTAAGAAAAATAACACTACTTTTTTCAATTTCAATTTTTTATCATTCTAAAAATCACAAGATAAGTTTGAATATTGTTTATTGTATTTCAAGGGTATCCATTATCAAGTATATAAATTAATATTCTAGATATAGGCATATATTTGCATAAACACGGATCACACAATCACCTTAAAAGGGAGAACTACATCAGCTTGAGGCCCATTTGGGCTATGTAGGTAGTGATCAGTTATGTGGAATTTCATATGCTAATGTGGCTATTCCTATTACATGTTTCACCCATTTGAATTTGATCTCTATCTTATTTATTTTTTGGGTCTTCTACATAATAATGTAGAATACATAATTCATCACTAAACCATCATAAGCAGTCACACATATCCAAATCAATAAATTAGGTACACAATCAACTAAGGCATGGCCACAGCCATCACACAAGGCTACAATGTGTCACTATTTGCATCTTGTGGACTTATCCCAACAAACTATGAAATATTATTTTCTAATATGAATCAGTTTGCATGTCATTTCACACATTTTCCATTAATAGTAAGCCTATATAATCAGCCTTTAATATATTTTATGGAGTTTTGCACATCTTTAAGCCTATTTACTATTTTTAGCAATTTTTTTTATTTTTTTTAATTATGTAACGTATTTATTTTAATATTTTTTAATATTAGATTATTATATATCATCATTTTAATTTCAATAGTTTAATTCTATCATTTTAAGTTATCTTAAATTAAAATGGTTAAACATCATGCTTATCTATTTTATGATTCAATTCTAAAATAATACAATAAAATTCATGTTTATATGGAAATTTTACTTGCATTGTATTTCATACATGATTCCATGATTGATCTTAGATGTAATAAATATCTTTGTGATAGTTTATTTGTGGATGTTATAAAAGAACATATGAACTAAGACCATTTTTATTTACAATTGAATACTTACATTTAGTTCATTTAATATGAAATTATTATCTAATGTATAACACTATGACATTTTTATCTATTTATTCAAATTTGTAAAATAAAATGTGTGTATGTATGGCTTAATGTGCATATGACGTTAGACTATTTCCTTTGTTTAAATTTGATTTCACTCTAAATTTAACTATTAATAATCAGTAAGTGAAGGTGACTTATAATGTGTCCATTTATTAATGTTTGAATGTATATATGGGCCACAAAAATTAAAGGTATGGACTGTTGAGAAGTACCTTATTCTAACTATTCAAAACCAATGTCCTAGTAAGACCTAGATCTATAACATGGGAACAATTACAATATTAATGATGATGAAAATAGGGTATTATGTTTTTTTGGGATAGGATACACACAAAAAATGCATTATTTTATATAGATACATTATGCTATTCTATTTAACATATGGATTCTATCTGAGATAATAATATGGGTATTGATGTTTGGTTTGAGAGTTAGATAATGAAGTATAATCTTATGTTCATATATGTACTAATATTGAATGAATGTTGTGTGTATAATGATTTAGTTAAGTGATTGAATGGATAAACAAGTTATTGGTTGTCTTGTGCTTAGTAAAGCCATAAATGATGGTTGTCAACACTAGGGTTATCTCTAGACTATTAAAACTTGAGTTGTGGTATTAATATTTTTATAAAATATATTACTAATTGTTAAAATATGTTCTTGACAATGTCACATTATCCCATGATTTGTGTAATGTATTATAGTAAACTATATTTTACTTTATTTAAATGGATATTAAAGGCTAATGAGATATTTATGCTAAGATAAATATAGATCAATTAATCCTTGATCTATTTTACATGAATTCTATGTTGATGTAATAATTTTTATTCTTAAGTATGATGTATAGTTAATAATAGTTTTGAGCTACATTTCAAGAAATGTTATATGTTTAAGTATTTTATTTTAGTTGTATATTATCCTTTGATCTTTTGTACCTCATTATTCACCTTCATTTTGATTTAATATGGAAGTTTGACTTTAGACATGAAAAGAATGTGTGAAAGTATTATTTATTGAGATGTTTTCATCATTATTACATTTAGTTTCCTAAGTGAAGTGCATTGTTCTCTATTTATTAATTTATGAAAAACTAAGATATAGTCATTTAATATGAACTAGGTAACTTGAATGGTGAAAATTAAAGTATGGTTAAGTATGTTTGTTTGAGTGAAGTAGTAGTATGGTGTAATGTTTCCTTAAAATTTTGAACATGAATGTTTCTCAATTATTTAAATTAGATTAATAAGTAAGAAAAAATGATTATAGTACTCGATTTCTTTAGTACAATTAAGAAACTCATATACTACTAGTAACTTCCTAATGAGGACAAGATCTACTTCTTGCTTAATATTATTGTATAAATTGAAATGATATTTCAAGCATTGATTGAGTTGAATTCATTTTTAAAATGTATTAATCTTGTTATATGTGTAATAAATGTTAATGAAAATTTTATTTCTTGTATGAATGCATTTAATGTAAGTTAGTATATTCAGTGATGTGTTTTAGACATTTATTAATTTTGGATATAACATACAATGAAATCATGTGCATCTGTTATGATCCTGGTGGGCAGATTCACTAACAGTCTGGGCTTTTGGTGTAGCGGTTCGTTACATTTGGTATCAGAGCACCCACCCATGTTCGAGTCGCAGAGCGGGCGGGGTACGCCGGCATTGCAGTGTTCGTCCGGGGCTCGTACACGTAGTGGATCTCGTGTGCGTGCGCAAAGCCGGCCCAGAGTCTGGGCCTTCGGAAGCGTGGTGGGATGTTATGATCCTGGTGGGTGGATTCACTAACAGTCCAGGCTTTTGGTGTAGCGGTTCGTTACAGCATCAATATCATGTATATTTAAATAATAACTAAAACAAATTAAGTGAAGGCTTAAAGTATGAGACATGTATAAGATTATTGTTTTTGAGTCTATGTTATCTTACTTGATGAAGTTACTTGAATGATAAATGTTTTAATTACTTACTATGACTATTGATTTTTTTATGTTAATAAGTGTGATGGTTCATGATAATATTTTAGTAAAAATAATGCAATAAATATATCATTTAGTAAATTTTGCACAAGGTTTTGATTCTTAAGAAAAGTTAATTCGATTTAGTTTCAAAACCCTATATTAATCAATGGGGCTATTTGAAAGTTTAAAATTAGTAAGTGCTTTTATTTCTATGTTTGAAATAACTTAGCTTTAGGGTAGAGAAGTGGAAGTATCCTCACAATTTATTTGATATAAGTTAAAAATGTATGCTTTGTTTCATGCTAACTTAGATGGTATAATGATTGTAATCATCATTTGATCACTATAATTTATTATGTAGTATGCTCCTGATGTTATTAATATAGCTTAAATGTAATTTATTTTCCTAAAATTGAGTTGTATAGAGTTAATAAATTCCCATGACAATATATTACATTTACGGATTAGGAAAGGTTTGTTAAAGTGGTCTCAAGTTAGATAAATAAATTGAGATAATTATATAAGCATAAAGTACTTGAAATTATTTATAAATTAGTTTTAATAAATGGATTTTATCTTATTTTCTTACCTTAATTACTTTAAATGGATATCATGGAAAAAGGGATAAATATTTTACCAAACGTGGAAGTATGGATTCCTTTTATGTAATGCATTGAAATAATGTTATTTGAACAATTATGTGATTAGTTTTAAGGATGATATCACCTTTCATTGACCCTTATGTAATCTCTTGTGACTAATTAAATTATATATGATGTTTCTAAGGGAGTAGGGAATTTATAACATTGATTTAGGTGGATTAGTGATAATGTTTAACCTTGATTCACATCAATAAATGTAAAAGGGTAACTTGTGTATCAAGTAGACTTTAAATTAGATTTTTAAACTATGGATTTTAAGATAAACTAGAAACCTTAGATCTATTTAGTGCAATTTGTTTGAGTTTAGTCATGGACCTAATTCATTTTTTAATATATAGTCTTGTTGTATTTCATGATGATGCATGTTGTTATTGAGTCATATTGTCAAACACTAAAGTAAGTGGATTGTGATATGATGGCATGTTTTATTGATAAATTTATCACTCAATTATATGGTATCATAACACAATTTTATACCTTAGGGATCTTTGGGAAATAATTGTTGCCTTAAATTTGGCTTGTGTATCTTATTATGATGATAAAATAAACATATAGAGATGCATGTGTGAACAACTCTATAAGAGGAAATGGAGTAGGAATTAGATTTTAAAAACAGTCAAAGGATGAGCCTCCTCCCAATTATGGAAATAATAATGTTTATGGTAACAATGTTAGTGATAATTCTCAAGTGGGGAATGATGAGGTTTTATCCATAATTATTGGATAAGTCACCACCACCCAAAAAAGGCTAGAGGTTCAAGAAAATAAGATGGCTAATATGGAATGCCATAACCATAATAATAATTAATTATAAATTGTAATGGAAGTGGAAGATGAACTTACGCAACCCCGATTTGCACTGGATCCTTTTATCAAAGAGCTCAATAATATTTATACACCCACCTTTTTTGGAGAAGAAACTTGTGATGGTGTGAGGCATGGCTTGTAATCATGTATAAACAAGTCAATTTACACAACATGAGCTCTAACATTAAAGCTTGAATTTGAGCTTATCAACTGATAGGTGATGCCAACTTGTGGTGGAATCATATTTGTGCTCTTAATAAATATGAACCTCTGATATTTAATTGGAAAAACTTTGAATAAAAAATTCATAAAGAGTTTATTAAATTCCAACTTAAAGGAGAAGAAAATCACTGAGTTTTAACTACTAAATTAGATTAATGTGATAGTAATTAAATATGAGAACAATATTCTCGTTCAATTGTGTTATTTTAATAAAAACATGATGAAGAAGCAAATGTCACTAAGTTAAAAATGGCTTTACATGAACTATTGATTCATAATATAAACATGACAAAGCCTCATAACCTTGTTGCTAAAATTGAATCTTACGATTGAGTTAAGGATAAAGAGAAGTCTCACCACAAATCCATATAAGAATCTATAAATAATAAAATTTAGTCCAAGTCTAAATCTCTTTCACCTATTGGAAAATAATTCAAAATGATGGACTCGAAACTTAAATTTTGGAAAAACAACAATAATTATATTAGATTTTAAAATCAAAATAGAGGTTCAAAACATTATAATTTTCCAAAGTTTGGCCACATAAATAGAAATTAGACCCAATCCAATCAATGTGTTCTAGTAATTAGTGATAATTCAAAGCTATTACCTTTTCAAGGATATGTCAAATGTTAGGAAAGGTGGAGATAATCAATACATTGAGGATTGACCAAATTTGATGAGTAACTAACTTGCCAATCACAAAGTGTATGCAACAGTTAAAAATTAGAATACATGTTTGTAATCTACCCCAATTGAAACCTGAAGTATAATTTATGGAGTTTCCTTGATTTTTTTAATTTATTGTATACCTATTGATGGTTTCATTTATCCTTATATTTTAGGTAAATGTAAATTGTAACCCACTATAATTGGAGAAGGATGGGTGATTGTGTTTGGCACAAGAAAGAGATCTCATATTTTAGAATGTGTGGAATAAGTTGAGTTTAATTTAAGTGTCTTCAAGATAAACAGAAACCTATAGTTATGACCTATAGGGTATTATGACCTTACTCTTGGAATGTATTGGCTAGAAAATCATCAACAAAGGCTTTATTTTTTTAGAAAAAGGTACATTTCCTTGATGATTTTGTTATCTTGGTATAAATCTAAGGAATCCTAAAACTTATGGCACACAATATCCTTTTATCTTTACAACTAAATAAAGTAGTCTGTAAAGGCTACAAGTTCTATAATGTTGAGGCTACAAGTTCTATAGTCCATAAGATATTTCTAAAGAGAGAATCTTATAGATAAATTATTTTCCAATATTAAAGAATTTGAGGATATATTCCCCTAATAAATTTTTAGTTTACCACCTTAAAGGGAGTTTGATTTTGTAATTTATATTATGGATGGATTTTACCATACATCCAAATCTCTACTTAGGATGTATATAGTATACCTATAAGATCTCAAATGAATTTATAATAGATCATGAATAATGGATTGATAAGACCAAGTGTTGCTCCTTGGGGTACTCGTGTTGTCTTTGTGAATATGTAAGATGGAACACTAAGGATTTGAATTAACTACATAATTTTAAATATAATTATGATGTGTGTGTGTGTGTGTGTGTGTGTGTGTGTGTGTGTGTGTGTGTGTGTGTGTACACACTAAGGATTTGAATTAACTACATAATTTTAAATATAATTATGATGTGTGTGTGTGTGTGTGTGTGTGTGTGTGTGTGTGTGTGTGTGTGTGTGTGTGTGTGTGTACACACACACACACACACACACACACATAGAATCTATGATCTCTTTGATCAAATGAGAGAAGTTATTTTATCTAAGGTGGGTGTGTATGTGTGTGTGTGTGTGTGTGTGTGTGTGTGTGTAAAAAATATATGATCTCTTTGATCAAGTGAGAGATGTTATTTTATCTAATATTAACCTTAGATTGAATTATTTTCAAATCTAAATCAAAGAATAATATGTGAATAAGAGTGCCTTTACAACTTGATATGGCCATTACGAGTTCAATATCATTCCATTTGACTTTACTAATACACATGCAACATTCATGAACTTAATGAATAGTGTATTCATGGATTTCTTGGACTAATTCATGTTTTTTTTGGATTATATCTTTTTTAACTCTAAAAATGAAGCTTAACATGATTAATTTTTATATTTATTCTTAAGTATTTCAAGGCGACATAAGATTCATGGAAAAATTTTATAACTGGCCCTTTCATCAAACTAGGATTCATTACTCAGGGAATGTAATATATAAATAATATCCTTCCATTTATCATACTAAGATAAAAGTTATAAAGCAATGACCCACTCTTATGAATGTTATTAATGTCTGAATCTTCATGGGACTATTTGGTTACTACTCCAAGTTTGTAGATTTTTTTATAGAGTAGATAATCCCATTACATCCTTTCAAGACAAGGGGATTAAGTTTGTTTGGTCACCTCAATCTAAATAATATATCCTAAGTCTCAAGGAACTACTCACTTATGCACCAATATTTGTTATGCCTAATCTTAATGATAACTTTGAAATATAGTATGATGCATGTATTAGTGAGTTTAGTGGAATTATAATCTAATATGGTAAAATGGTTTCATATGAGCCCTTAAAAATCAAGAAGCATGAGAATTATCATACTAATGACTAATAAATTGGCAATGGTTGCGCATGCAAATAAAAAATTAAAGCACTCTCTTCTTGATAAGGATTTTAAAATGAAATCAAACCATAACATTTTTTAGCTTATATATTCCCAAGATGATTTGATTGTAATGTATTTAATGTGGTTCTAATTTATTAGAAATTTTGATATGGATATTTTATGTGTGAAAGGTAAGGAAAACTATTTTGTTGATGCACTCAACAAATACACTTATCTCACTACACTTTTTATTATTAGATCTAATTTCATAAATTTTGTATTGTAACTATTATAATAATTAATTAGGATAATTATTAATTCATCTTAATGAATAATAATGTAAATGAGTTTGTGTTAACAATAAACCTAGGAACAATCTATTATTTGATTTTTTTATCATGTATGTATTTAATATTACTTAGTTCATAAGATAATTAGTGTATCCCATTTTTTAGTAACTATTATTAGTAAAGGGTCTTGTATAAATAATGGTTCTTGCCAACATATTTTAAAATAATAATATATGAAATTACACTTCTAAAAAAAAATTGATATCAGAGCATGTAAATACTTAGAGTTTTTGAGAGGAGGAAATAAAATATAAGAGGAGCCTCATGCATTCCAATATCTCCTTCCCAAGTGCAAGCTCCATAGTGGTACAAAAAATATTAAATGTTTTTGCTTCTCCTTAAACCCTAAGCTATCCATTATTCTATTTCTCCCTTCTTGTGCACCTTTTTATATCCATTTAAAATCAAATGAGGTAATTATGGAAGCATGAGGCTAAGGTTTCGTTAGACAATAAAAAGGAGGATGTGAAATTTACCATCAATAAAATACACCTAGAGGAGGATGTTCTAAAAAAATAGGATGACCCAAATAAGCTCAACTTGTTAGAGGTATAACATCAATTAAAATATTTTTTTATTATGCTCAAATATTTGAAGTGGATTTAGCAGAAGACAGTTATTGAAAAGAACAAAAACTAAGGTGGATTTAGTAGAAGATAAAGGTATTCAAAAAATAAAACCTAAAGCTAAGGTGCTAAAAAAATAAAATTCTGTACCTATTGGGGAGTTGTGACCAAATGTAAAAGAAATGCATGAAGATATGTAGAAGATTCATTTTTGGAATCGAAGGTGCAGATCTTGAAGAAAGAAAAAAAGAAAACATATATTCTTATAACTGTTAGGAAACCACATGAGGCTTGTTAAGAAATTGATCATATCTACAAAGTGAAAAAAAAAGCCCTTGAATATTTGAACTACACTGCACATCCATCTAACCAAACATGGTATTTTTCAAAATTTATATGATGCTTATCAAGATCTTCAAAAAACAACTTAAAATAATGTTGAACAAAGTGTGTGTCATGGTATTTATCATCACTAATGTAGAAGTGATATTAATTTATGATTAATGGTTGAAGATAAGAAATAAAAACCCCATTTAAATCCAGATGTGTATGCCTATAACACACATGCACCATGATAGTCACCTACTTAGTGTGATAGTATTATGTCTAAATATACTTATGATGAGAAAATGGATAGTTTTTAGCAAAGTTAACCATTGACACAATCGATCCTAAAGGGAATGTGTTCTTCAATTTTTTAAATTGATTTATTTGTCACTTTTTATAGTGGCAAAGTTTTATATGAGGACCAATCAATTTATGAAAACTTTCCATGAATGTGGCAACATAGACCACATCCTCTGTTTAGTCTAACCTCATAGTAGATTTCCTTATTTTTGTGTCATATATGATGTATTTGAACCTACATAAAAACACATATATGTAAATGCTAAAGACATATTATATAAATAATTCCAATTTACATTTAAATATATATAGTTATACAAAAATTAGAACTCACCGCTTCCAATTCACAGTTTGAATTGTGTCTCTATCTTCACTACTTATTAGAAATTTAGCCAAATTTGCACATGTTTCAAAAACACCTTTAATACAAGGCATGGGACCAACTGTATAATCATTGCACTCTTCACACGTAATAGATGCTATAAAGGCATTGATGCTTTTAGGGGGCACATTTTGGAAACCATACTTTGATTCCATTAACTTTATGTACAACTGAAATAAATTGTTATGCAAATACATGTAAATGAAATAATATTGTGACATTCAATCTAATTTAATCAAACATGTGATAAATTACATGAAATTTGAAATGAATTTATTTATATACCTGATAATGAATTTCAAACTCAACATGATTGTGATAAAAACATGTTTCTAGGACTTTATTCTACTTCACATACCAAGGTTTCAAAATCTCAAACATTCATTGCCCAATTTTAACATACAAATTTTTTACATAAAATTTAACATACATCTCATGTTGTGTTATATCAATCCAATGTTTATCATGTTCTTCATAATGTTGAAGATCAATCATGTGTTTAATAACATCCCTAACATTTGAATAAGCTCATGTATTATGATTCTAGAAATAAAAAATTAACCTTTAAACACCCTCCTCAATCTTATCAAAACAAGGAGCCATGATCATTAGCACCCAATTGTCTTATACACTAATATCATCTAGGACCTTTATCCTCTTCACATATCTAGTAATTGTTTTTCTAGAAACACCTAATACATTTGACATTGCATTGACATGTCAAAAATTTTATGTTTTTCACTAACAATTGAGATCAACGTCAGTCCACGTGAAATGTTTTTATCAACTGAATGAGTGTTTTTACACACTGAATCCAAACCCCCTGACACATTTCCCACTACTTCTTCTCCAAGGTTTTGTATTTTGTTTTATTTTAAATTCACTCCTAATATCTCTAAATAATCTTTCATCCCATCATGATTTATAAGAAAAATTAATAATTGAGCATGACCAATTTCATTCAAATGTTCAAGGTATATTGAAAATATGCGGTTAGAATATCTAAAGATTGTCCTTTGAGGTTGCCTCATAGCTTCTACATATTTTTCCAATATCCATATTTATTATATGTTTCACATTCTTCTTAGGTAGTCATTTCCACACTTTCTCAATAACTTTTGCATGTGATTCAGGGGATAGGGCATGTTCTTGGTCATGAATCACATTGATATTGATACACCTTTCTTCTATATCTTCTTCAATCATATCAATATTGGTAGGTTCTTCTATATCTTCTTCAGTAACTGTAACAAAAATAATTTATTGAATAACATCAAATGTAAATTATTATTCCTATTTTTACAATGAAATGTACTCTTATTAAGTCATATAGTTTAATCATGAAAGTAAGTCACGAAGTTTTTAAACAAGTGCAGATACCAATTAAAATGGTTTCCTCATTCACGTGAATATTTTGATCAGATTCAACATCAGCACTCATACTTGTAACCTCCATTTTTTTCTTCTTATATAGTTTACATCTTAGTCAAAAAAATTTAGCTTTATCTTCGGCAGTTAACTTTCTTTCCCTCTTACTTTGTCTATTCTTTTTATTTTCCATCTTATAATTTCTTAACTTTATCCCTGTACAAAACTCTATCAAAATGATTTATATTGTATTTATACATCCTATTTTTATCTATATAATATTAGATGGACACAGCTTTTAAATCTTATGTTTTTTTAATTATTTTATTTTATATTTTTAAAATTTTAAAAAAAATAGAAAAATGATTCTTTAATCCATAAAATATATATATATATATATATATATATATATATATTTTAAAATATAAATTTTATTATATAATAAATATATACTTTTAAATATAAAATCATGTATACTTATAAATTATCTATTATACACCATTTTATATATATCCTTAAAAAAACTATTCATACATAGTTAGAGTTTCACCTACAATTACTTTTATAATTTCTATTTAATTATCCATGCATGAATTTATATTTATTATTTAAATTTATTTACTATATTAAATATAAATTTATTTACTATATTAAAATAAAAAAATTGTGATATTTTATTTATTCATTTTCGAATACAAGAATGCAAAACTTGCATGAAATTCTGGAAGACTAATTCAAAACTTTTAATAATGAATTAATTTTATAAGTTTCTAGACACTCTGCAGGACTCATACATGTGATATTAAATTGAGCATCAAATGAATATAATTTATTTATATGTTATATGTCATAATGATTATGGTAAAGTATCATGTTAAAGATTTATTATATTTTCTCCAAGAATGTTTCTTTATTACGAGACAAATACTCTTATGTCATATTGTGAATATGAATATTTTGGAGGCTGTTCCCGTTTATATTCTCTTTGTCTGTGTTATTTCTCTTTAACTATTGCTTATACTTTTAAAAATATGAATTCCATTAATTGAATATAGAAATTAATCTGCATAATTTTTTTTAATAATTTTGCGTTATTTGGTAAAAATATAAATTAACATCAAAATGATTTGCAAGTTCAAAATTTAACCATCATTCGTATATATGAATTAAACATCAACAAATCATTTTGATGATTAATTTATATTTTCACAAATAACACAAAACTACTAAAAATTTTTAAGTCAACTAAATCATTATACACAACTTGCATTCTTTTATAACAATGTTTTCCCTTAAAAAAATTCTAATTTCATCTCTATTTATTGTAAAATTCTGTACAGTCACTTGAAATATATGCATGAGAGAGGAGTAAATATAGAGGAACAATATTAAAATCCGTACTGAAGTTAACCTTTGCAAGATATAGTGGAGGCGTAGGGGAATATGAACACCGATTTCAGCAAAGAGGAGAGGCGTAGTAGAATGTCTGTTTGAACACACATACAAAATTTAGCTGGATGTTATGCTATTTTTATCGAACACAACTAGTTTTATCTAATGGTATTTGGTTAGTATGGTTCATACAATTTTATATATTAAAGATGCAAAGTGGCGTTGAAGTGGCGTTATGGTGGATGAAGTAGTGGTTCGTACAAATTTTGAAGGGTTCGAATAAAGGGGGTTTGTTCAAACGTCTTTTATTCGAATTTCATGTGGTATCAAATCTTATTCTTTTCAAGTGGAAAGTTTTTATTGGTGTCAAATTATTTAGGATTAAAAAATAAAATAAAAACACGTAATTTCACATGTGAATAGATTTATTTATGAGCTTTTTAATAATATATATTTTTTAAAATTTAAATCATATTTAATATTTATTTTGATTTATTTAATAATATATAGTTGTTTATAAAATAAAGTACCGTCCTTTTAGGGTACTAAGAAAAATCTCACTCTAAACTAAAATTTTGAAAAAATATCAATGCACTTGATTTGTATGTCATTGTTTTAATGGAGAAAAAATTTAACCATCATTTGTAAACGTTAAACACTTAAGTCACAAGATATAACTCAGATAAACAAGTCCATGCAATAAGTAAACCTCCAAAAGCATCGTGCATAGATTTCCAACAATCATGATTACAACTTGCAATCACCAATAACTTGACATATAAATATATTGTCAATAAAATAGAGTCAAGAAATTGACAGTCCACATTGACCCAAAATTGAAATCATAACCAAATGATAAAATAAAATCAAGATCTTAAGTCAAACCCTAATGAACCATCCTTCAAACTTTCCCATGAAATGATTGCAGACCATTCAAAATGTATAGCCATGCTTCATCAAATAATAATGATCTCATTTATAATCAAAATGCACTGATTTCCAGAAACTAGTGCAATGATAACCCAACAAAATAATGACATTTGAATGGTAATAATAACCCAACAAAATTCATTTCCAGGTTCACCCAAAAGCCATATAACCATTGTATTCAAAAACCTAGGGTTATATAAAAATTTAGTCCACAAAATAACCATGGTTGTACAGTCAACAATAATGCATCAAACCCAAAACCGATGACATACTATGCACAATAAACCCTATTATATAAAATGCAAGGTAACATATTAAATAAACTATTTGCCATATATTTTGCATGCCAAGAATCACAATTCAAACCCAATAGAATCAAGAAAGAAAACCAGAAGCTCAAGAGTAAGCTGAACACCTATAGGTGTTTGATGAATTGATAACAAAACTTACTTGGATGTCTACAATGAATTGTAATAGATTTTTCTAGTCGCCTTTTCTTCTATTTTATTTTTCTTTTCTCCTTCTTCCAACTTCCCAACTCACAATCCATTTTCCAGCTTGTTGTAATGAAGAAGAAAACCCCAACAAACTCCAAGAAAAATCTTTTCCCCATGGCTGACAAGTAGATCCATAAGTTCTTAATTTGAAGTCCCCGTGAAAACCTTCAACTATAATAGCTACATAAATTCCCACTATAATTTTCCATGGTGGTCACAGGGCAAAAAAATTGCAAGAGTTTCCTCAAAGCTAGGGCTTCTCCAAAATGGTTAAGCTAAACCAAAAGAGCCAAATAAACAAAAGGGAAGGTTCTCGACTTAATTGTCTTAAGGGTCGAGCTAATGCCATCTCCCAAGGTCAAGCCTTGTAAAATAAAACAACAACTAATGCCATATCCATGAAACCCATGGCCCCTTCCTTGTCTAGCCAAAGGCTAAGACCAATTCAACATGTAATGCCACCAAGAGTCCAAAACAAACATGCCACAAGACCTTAACAAGGCATTCAAATCCAAGTAAAACACATTGACCACACCAAGTCCCAGTTTGACTAAGCCAAATGTAATAGAATGACGGGCATGGCACAAAGGCACAAATATGTTCAAGCTACACAATATTAAAATAAGTTTGAGGAGAATAGATATACAAGTTCAAATTTGAATAAAATGGGTTGACATAGACAACACTCAAAATGCATTCAAGATGATTAATCATGCACGACCATGTCCAATCAAGCAATAATATGATAATGACAACTTACAATAAGTAAATCAAGGAAAATACAACACAACTCAAAACAATTTTAAATCTCACATTTTTATTTTCTTTCTATTTTTTCCATCTCACTCAGTTGCTTATGTCCAAATACAACCTAACTCATGTGCATGTCCATGTAGTCATAGAACATACCATCAGTAGTATCTAGGAATATAAAGAGCAATAAATGCACTAGATAATCATAACAAAATTAAATAGTAATCCAACTAAACTAAAATAGTAAATCAGTAACTTTAGTAGTATTTTATATCCACATGTAACATAAATGTTTATAACATCAAAATGACCCATCAAAAACATAATAACTTAATAATCTAACAAATTATACAACTAAATCAAATAAACAATAGTAGTTGAACATGTTTTTTAAATATTCCAAAAGAGGAACTACTAATCATCCAGCTCAAGTAAGTACAGCAAAACAAGGTCATTACACACACCTTGCTTTTACTTGAGCCCCATTTTAGTTTTCTATTTTTGCATTACCTGCAACCAAAATCATGTTATAGTAAAATTAATGCATATAATCTAAAAATTGAATAATTGAAATGCTTTAAATTAAAGAGAGAGAGGAATTAATACACATTTGTGTTGATGCAACCATGTTTCCCTTTGGTTCTTTTATTTAGTGATGATGATTCCTGGTTTAATCATTAGAGAGAGAGGGGTTCATGAGTAAAGTTTGGAGATGTGAAGAGGATATATGTAGGGTGATCATGCCCTGAATCTAATGCAATATCATGTTATGCCAAGGCCATTGAGAACATTAAATCTCAATTGCATAACCCAAGTGTAAATATAGTGTAACCAATCTAGCCAAGGTCAAATGGTGTAACCATCTCAACCTAAAAATGGGAGTATTTTCAAGGGTGTCGAGGATGATAAATCTAGATATCACTACTCAAAAGAGCCAATTGATATAGATAAATAGAGGCTCAATCAGTGTGTCTTGGAAAATTTGGTTAATCAATGTGTGGTGAGAAAGGAATGAACCATGTTTATGCCCCCTCATCAAATCTATTGTAAATGATGTATAATCTAAATATTTATCTATGATTTGGTGCATTTACATGGCATGTCCACCTTTAATGTGTCTCAAATTGAAGTATATGTCAAAATGTAACCTATTATTTGTAAACTATATATAATATGTCTCTAAACTAAAAAAACATTGTCTCCAAATTTGTGAAAATCTATGCCAAATACATAAGATTAGTCCCAAGTGTATATCTGAATCATGTAAATTATATCGAATTTTGCCAATTATGTGTGTATGGACTCATGTCTCAATGACATGCCCCCATTGATATGCCCCCCTTTTGATGTGAAAAGAATTCAACCTAGTAGTCACCTTATCTCAAAAGGATAAGATAACTATGTCATTTATGTATCAATCATGTAGTAATCAAACATATAGTGGTATCATGTCTAAGTAGATATATCAATGAAAACTGCATTATCGAATCACAACAAGGCTTAAAATGCATGATATGGATCATGGAAATGTCTAGGAGTAACAAGCACAAGCTTAAAAAATAATCAAGCACACACATAAGAGCACTCAATATCACACAAAAGGGGCCTTTTGAGACCACAAAAAGGAGGCATCTTCAAACACCACACACTCGAGGAGAGGTCGTATTCAAATGTCTACACACCAAAGAAATAACACTCAGTGGCATTGTTTCCAAAAAATAAGGAACATGTTCAAATGTTCCACAGTCAAAATAATGTAGAAAGCAATAATTACACTCAAGTATACCAGATGTCACGACCTCTCTTCCTGCACTTTAGACTCATGCTCATACTCTAAGTTGATATGGACCTCTTTTAATATTTTATTGTTAGAATGAATTGATTTTTAAGTTAACTTGTGTGTTGATTTCAAAAGAGCTATCAGGGCATCGACGGGGTTTCGCAAGAAAATAAATCATGATTTAATTAAAGTTAATTCCTTTCATAGAAATGTATATATAAAATGTTTGCAATTATGAACGAGGAAATTTTAAAGAGATGAATGTTTAGTCCTTTTCGTTACTCTCTTTACAAAATAAAATTTATGAATAAATTTAAAATTAGACAAAAAATTTATTCAGTTCGATACTATTGAAAATACGTCAAAAGTTATTTTTATTTTAAAAAAGAACTTTTCTTTTATTTAATTGTTTTAATTTTAGAATTTTCAAATAAACTATATTTCGTAAATAGTTTTAAAAAGTTCAAGTATTTTAAATTAATTATATTTTTAAATAATTTAAAGGATTATTAATTAATTATAAATTATAAATAATTTTAAGTTGTTTTAAATTAATGAAAGGATTTTTATTTTATTTTGTTGATAATAAATTATATTATTTTAAATAATTTAATATTTTTAAATAATTACATTTAATTTAACCTAACAAACATTAAGTTAAGACCACTCTAAGTTCACCACGTAAGCCATGGTTAATGCATGTTAATGGAGGGAGGGTTTTCTGCCATGTTAATGTTAAAAAGTAGAAATGGGGGGCATGGAGAAGATAGATAAGTAATTTAAGTGGATCCACTTTCCATTTCAGTCAAAATTTTCAACGACATAAGGTAAGTAATTTAGTATATTTAAAATTGTAAGGTAAACAAAAATTTTGTTTTATTTAAATTGTAAAATAAATACTTTATTTAAATTGGAAGTAAATAACTTAATGGATATATATATAAATATATAATTTTATTGTAAAATAAATAATTTATTTTATTTAAAATGGATGATAAATAATTTATATTATTTAAATTGTAAGATAGATAAATATTATTTTATTTAGAATTGTGAAATAAATAATTTATTTTATTTAAATCAGAATGTAAATAATTTATATTATTTAAAATGTAAGATAAATATAATATTCTATTTAAATCGTCAAGGAAAATATAATGTTATTATTTATTTTTTTTAAATTAAAATAGAATGATTTTAGTATTACTAGAAACAAAATGATACCGTTGCTTGTTGTTAGGGAAAATAAATGATTTTTATAGCAAACAATAATGTAATAAATTAATTAGAAATTCAAGAGACATATAACATATAACAATATGAGTTCATCTAATATTAGTTGATATATACAACTTTACAGTATGTATCTATTTACAAACATTAACATTATCTCTATACCTAGTTCGGTGGGAAAAAAAAGTAGAATATAGCATTAAATAAATGAGTTTTGTTTTCTATATACTTAGTTATAAATTTATGAAGTACATTTGATTTAGTTTGTCAAGTTACATGCGTAAACCTAGATTGTGAGAATATTGATTAGATACACAAAATTACCATAAAGCAATCTAAGTTGTCATAAACAATATTTTGAGCAGAGCCTTACTTTGATTGTTGTTGAGCTTTGATGATGAATTCGATTATCATTAAGAATAGTATGAAAATAAATATTCTCCATTCTAGGGTTGAACCTTTCTTTCAAGCGTATAAAGGATTTATTTAAATTCAAGTTCAAAATAGTATTCTTAAAACTCCATGTGTATAAGTTATTATTTTTAGAAAAGATTACCTAAATAGACTAAAGATATAATTGTCTAGAATAAACATGGTTAAAAATCGACATGATGACAAAACTAGGAGATTATGTTTTCTACTTTCCTACTAAATATTTCTGCTTTTGAAATATAATGCATTAACTTATTTTAAGTATTCTTTACTTTTCAAATCTCAAATTTATATCAAGAGTTTAAGGTTAAACAAAACTATGCATCGTTTGGTATAAGTGGTACCTCTGACTTACGTTTACGGGTAATGCCATTGTATTTAAGCTACTACATCCATAGCCTAACATAACTGCAACAAGGACTTCTGGGCATCATCCTTATAAACCATCAGGGAGAAATAAGGACCATGTCATGTCATTAAGACCAAGGGGTGGGATAATCCCTCTTAGTCAACAACACTAATCAAGATAAAAATAAATAAAATCAACTACCTTAGATGATTCTGACTTGTGAACTTATGAAATAGAATGGAGAAAGTATATTTCTTACTCAAAACTCAATATCACTGAAAAAGAGTAATAAAAACCAGAATTAAGAATGTTAAACCAGTTATTATTAAGAAACCACCAACCATATGGCACTCAGATAACGAAACTTTTGCAATAATAATTGTAAAGATTAGGTTGATTAAAGCAAGGATCAAAAACATTGTTGATGTAAATAAAAAGTAGAAAGGGGATGTAGCTTGTAAATATTCATTTCTATTTCTTGTTAAGATTTAGGACTAGTTTAGTTAAACAAGTATTCAGTCACTTTAACTGATACTTTTTATGCTCCCATTTGGGTAGCAATCACAGAGGAATTGTCTGGAGAATTAGGCACTAGTAAGGGATACATACCCAGATGCATAGTTCACATGAAACTTAGAATAGAAAATAGAATTACATGCATACTACACGTTGATCTTATTCAAAAGTAAATATTAGGCACTCTGGGAAGCGAAGATTACTTCCATTACGTAGGTGAATAGGATAGGGTTTGGGGTTGTGTGCTAAATAAGAATAAAAGTTAAATGAAAAGGCAAGACCATTATAATAAATCCCTAGTTTAGATAAACAAAGCAAAGATAAGAAATATGTGATATACTCAGAAGGATCCCAGTTAGATCATCATAGTTCCTGAAGCTTTAGGCTAAATTTTGAGGTAGAATGCAACTTTTTGATATATGTTTTATACATGCTACTATCAAAATGACCTAGGTGTTTATCTAGTAGAGATGAGTAGTGAACAGTGAGAGACTCAATATCCAATTGATCTCAATGAGTCAAGTCTCTGATCAGAGCATAACCTACTCATGTGTAGATGCCTAATCCATTTGGTTAGATACTTACCCATTTGGCAAAGGAATGTCTAACCCATTTGGTTAGATGCTTGCCTATTTGGGAAAGGAATGCCTAACCCGTATCGTTATATGCTTATTCATTTGACAAAGGATATCTAATAGGATAAAGTATACACAAGTTATATTCAGAGACAAACATTAATTTAAAAAAAATTGTGTTTTAAGGTAGGATCTGTGGTCTCTACACCATATGATAAGATGAATAGTTGAAATATAAGCAATGAACATAAGCATATCATACTAGTCCCTATATGCATGTGTTAGCAAAATGTCCTACAACATAAGTTATCTAGAAAATTATGTAAGATGTAAGCATGAGTATAGACATGTGTAAGTGTTAGTATATAAGTGCAACATGATAAGTAAAGTGGTCATAAAATAATGTAACATGTATCAATCATTATTAATATGGCAGATGCCCCCAATGTAATGTGTCATATGGGTGGAATAATAATTCTAACATTTATATGATCATGTATCATGTATCCAGTGTATGTATATATAACATTCAGGTACCCATGAAACATATATATGTATATAAATTAAATGATATGTTATCTACTAACATAAATTAAACAACATATATGTAAAATCTAGTAAACATGTGAATGCTAAATATGTTTGTATTTTTTACTTTATTTGAATGTTTTTGTATTTTCTTGATTATTTAATTTTTTTTGAATTTTTTTGCATATTTTAATTTTAGGGAATAAATGGTTATTTGATGATTCCATATAAGGGATGTTCATAGGGTGTTCTAGACTCAAGATAGGGTACACTAAACTGATCATATTACCCAGGATCCTTTATATGTGTTAAATAAATAATTGTAGAATTTGTAATATGTTGCATATGCTTCATGGAAATATTTTGTCATGAAACAGTAGTAGAAGTTGTAGTTGTTCATGGATCCCATTTTCTAGTGCTCTGTGACTTTTTTGGTGTAACTATAGTTATGGGTCTTTTTACCATCTCTAAAAGATGTTGATCTATTCTTAACAACTGATTGGGATGTATAGGTGTATATGAAGGCTTTGTGGAGTCTACTATATATCTCTGATGCAATGACATCTCAAGTATCAACCACCTAGGAAAATGGATTACCTTTTATTTACCCTTTTTCATTATTAACCTTAATAAGTTGTATAATTAGTTGTCTTGGAATAAATTTCTCTTGTTTTAGTGGATGCTCATATTGAATCCTTGAAACTGTGCTTACTCTATTTTCATGAATATACTTGAGAATCTATGCACTGTGGAGGGTATTGCATGGAGCTTATAAATCCAAGGTCTTCCCAATAACATATCAAAGACTCTTGTATGTGGTTTAATTAAAAATATTGTAGTCACATGTGTTTGACCAACCTGTAAAGGTAAATCAATCTGACTAATAATTTGTTGTGCCTTCCCATCAAATGATTTGATTGCATTAGTCAAAGAGTATAAATAATCTTATGTGTATTTGAAATTTTTTAGTAAGGTCATGTTACATTAATTATCAAAAGAACCATTATCAACCATAACATTGTTATAATTTTATGATCAATATGTGCTCTAATAAACACTGAGTGGAGATCTGAGTCATCATCTATAATTTTAATGTCATCAAGTGAAATAGAAGGCCTATGAACCGTAAGAGGTATTTTATCTGTAAGTGTGTCAATAATCCCATCTAATGGATGTCCATAATGTGGTAGAGGAGGATGTTCATTATATGTCATTTTCACTTCCAGTGTTTTATTATAATGATATTGTAATGGATTGTTGAATATGTTTTGGTGTTGATGATCACCAAGTTATGACCTAGAATCCTTTATAGGGTCATCAAAGGTGATTTTTTCTCTATCAATGAGATCTTGTATATTTTGATTCAAATTATAATATAAATTTTTAGAATGCCTAACACATTGGTGATATTCATAATAAGCATTTACATCATATATTTTTAGTAGAGGTTGACTCATATAAACATCTATGGGAGGAAGGAGAGATATGAGATGACACTCCACAAACTTCTTAAGGAGCAAAACTGGAGAATTAAGTAATTATGTAAATTATCTCTTAAGTGTAATGGATAAGATGAGCTAATTAGGTTGTTGTGACATTGTATTGATCATTGGTGTTACTTCATTTTTAGTCTCTGTAATTTAACTTTATAACTTGGTTTGATATGAAACATGGTAGTAGATGTAGTCAGTGTGTTTGATACATAATTAATATTTTTGAATGTAATAAGTTTCATCTCTATCTGAGATAATATGGTGTAAGTCATCAAAATAATTAAACTTTTTGGAAATAATATACTCATATAGTGGGATAATCAAATTTTGCTTAAAGATATCTTGAAGCTATTTATCTGCCATTGGATTTGTCATTTTGGTCAACATGTCTTGTACCTCAAAAAATATTCATTGATAGTCTCATTGCTTCCTTGATTTATTTTAGTAATCTATGCATATAACATTTTTGTAGTGATTTTAATTAAGAAATGTGCTAGAAACTAATCTGCTAGAGGTTTGAGTATTTTCATTGATCATACTCATAGATCATAGAACCATTTTAAATCATAGTCCTTAAGTATTATTAGAAATAACTTTATCAAAATTTTATCATGTGAAGAATAATCAAGGCATGTTGCATAAAAATATTGGAGATGTTACTCAAGGTCATCTTTTCCATCATAAAGTGTGAACTTGGTTTTATAAAACTAGTTAGAAAATGGTGCAAAGATATCTCAGGTTTAAGGGGATTATGTAATACATCTTGTGAATCAATAGCATGAGTAGAATTGACAGCATTTTTCTAAAAATTTGTAACACTATCTTCTAGGGTTTGAATAACATGGAGAAGATATTGCATATTGGACCTAATGGGACTAATTTTTGATGTTTGAGAAATCACCAAAGGGGGTGTAAACATCACTCATGTTAATGTAGGCATTAAAATTGGTATATGAGTTGAAGCATTGATTGGCCTAATGGAATATGTATCAATCAATGGTGTGCTCGATGGGAGGTAAAATGGGATTGAATCTTTAGTAGTACCACATAAATATTCATCATTACTAGATGTCAATCCATTGGCCTTAGCATGTTTGTTGATTTAATCTCATGTAACATACAAAAATACTTCCCTTAATTTTATATTTGTATTTATATGATTAATTAATGTATCTTTATCTTCAATTTCAAAATGATCTTTTTTATTAATATTTTCCATTTATTATAAATGAAAACAAATATGCTAAAAATAAAATAAAAATAGAGTTGAAAAGCAATCACATCAATTTGAAAATGTTAGGGTTGCACAAGAAGACACAAAGGTCGAGTTCACCAAAAAAATTTAACCCTTTTTGGTGTTAAGCGTTGGGGGAATATCCTAATCAATTATATAATAATCTATTTTAAATCAATCCAATTAAATACTTTAAATTTATAATATTTTGATAAATATATTAAATTTGAGAATATGTTAAATATAGAAAAGTATAATACCAAATAATATTCTAAAAGTAGCAATGTGAAGGATAAATAAAACTTAATGTATGTAATGATGTGTAGGTATATATGGCATGCATAATTGTGTAAGAATATAGTTTGATGAGTCACCTTGATTCACTAGCTACTTTAAATTAGCTTTATGTCAATAGAGACAATAGCATTAGACTGCAAACACTAGCGTTGACACTTATATCTTGATTTCAACACTTATGTCCATCTTAGCATACTAATTCTTTTTTTTAACAACACATTACACATGTTATAGTTCTCTGTTACCTTTCAAGTTATCAATTCATATCGAATGCATAAGTTCTCAAAATTAGTCTTTTACTCAAAACCCTAGGTCCTCCAATTAAGGCATATCACCTTTAAAAATAGAGGATAGTGGGCTTAAGTGAATTAAATCTCACCTCAAATACCCATCTATTAATGAGCATTTCCTACAAAACCATATACTTTGAAGAGGCCCTCAGAACTGATGTAGTTGTCCCCATTATGTGAGATTATATGTGAACAATTGTGCAATATGATATATGTGAGTGCATCCAATGATCTAACTTGTAACTTAAAAAATATTTATCATGGGATGTTCTTTGAATGATTCAAACTTGTAATAATATTTCTCATATAACTAATTTATAAATAGGAAATAATAGGGTAGTATAGCTCATTTTTGAAAGTGATTTTTAGCAGTGTATTATGAACTTGAGAGGTGCTTCCTTAGAGATATAATGAATGGCCTTTGATTTGTATTTATAATACACATTTTGGAATAATCTCACATCAGGTTTGAAGAAGATAAAAAGGTCGACCTGTACATATCAGTATATTTTCAATTTGATAGTTGAGAAAGTAGGGACACTAACATCAGATTTGGGACACTAGCATCGATGTTAATGTCCTAATCTAGATGCTAATGTCTATAGGGTAAAATCTATTGAGGATCTATAAATTTCTTTGCAATATATAAATTAGGTTGTATGTATACTATAGGATACATGGGATCTATGTCATCATAATGTTAGGGTTAGACTATAGTATAAGTAATTAGACATAGTGAGATGGTGAACGTGAGCTTTTTGACAATGAGATGGTCATAAAATTAAGGGTTGAGCCATTACTGATATTTGTCAAGTGTACATTACTAGTATGTCATATAAAATCATATTTTAATATCTACAATTACAATTTCAAAATGAATGATATTGAATGAGGCAAAAATAATAGTTAATACAATATCATAGCCTACTAATTTCCATGTCTTGCCTAATCAACAAAGGAGGAAATTTCATGATTACCTTAACCTCCTCATAAGATTTTTTATAAGTTAATTGAGTGAAACCTTATATCTCTCCCTCCACCAAATGACGTTGATATCAGTAATCATCTATCCAAAATAAATTATAGTAATGCATATTATGACTATTATAGATATGAATGACATTCTAAAAATAGATGCTTTTGACTAAGACATAAGATTAAAGATCTCATTAATGGCAACATTATTGAGCTTAGCACACTTATTAATAATCCAAGACCACAACCAAATGTGAATTTCAAGTTTAAAATCATTTTTTATTCTCTGCAAATAACATGGCATTAAATACTAAGGATACTTCTCATGTGCATATGACATACACTACACATCCTCCTCCTTCAACATATAATCAACCATTGGCTGGTATTATCAATACACTTATAAACATTTATGTTTAATGACCTAGAATTACATTTCATGACATTGAGATTATGGATGATGATCATAATTATATAACATTATCTATAAGATCATATATTGATTCAAATCCTATATAGTGTCATTGGAGACAATGGTTCAAGTGAAAAAAATTCCAATGACACTTCTTCATAGTCTTGGATATACACATGATGATTTGATGGATACAACAAATATAGTTATAAGATTTGATAGTGAGAAACAGAACCCTCTTCAGAGCTTTGTGTTATCACTTGAGGTACACCCTATTGTAGTTGCTAGTTTATTCTTAGTATTGTCAAGTATATCAGAGTTTGACATGTTTTTAGTATGCCCTTATATATATAAACTTTGTGCAATACCATCTTTAATACATAGATATCTCAATTATATGCATGGTAGTAGGATGGTCATAGTTTTGAGTATGCCATATGAGTATCTATTTATTCAAAGGTATTTCCTCCTCCACCACTATAATTAGTTATTAAACCTAAGTATGTTCATTCTTCATAGTAAATTACTCTACATATTTAAGTTAATTATATGAAAATAGTTCATAAGAAATTGGTTGACTTTCCTAGATGACCAGCACTTCAATGCCCATTACATCAAAGTTATCCAAGGCTAATTGCAGTCAATATCTATTACACCACATCATAATTAGTGTCATTGATAGATAAAAGTGTTCCACCATTAACACAATTTCATGTTTCTCTTGCTATGTAGTGGATTCCACATGATATTATGCTCCCTAAAGTTACCCATCATACGCATGATCTTATGAGTCATGTTGATGATGATGGTTACTTTACAACACAATATCAATTTTTAAATCCAAATGTATATACAAATGACACTACTTTATCACCATAGGTGAAAATACTCATGTTCAATACAAGTCCTAAATGTGACTACCCCCTTAATGGGATAGTTGGTTAACATGTTTACATAATCAAAAATATAAGAAAACTAAAATATTCAAAAAATCTAAAATTAGGACCTAAACATACATATTTTCTAGCACATTTCATTTATATTATTTATCACATATTTTTTAGATTACATATCCATTTTTTATAATCACATATATTACATGATGTATATGAGTGAAATGTAGTACATACAAGTTTCCATGATACATTGATACACAAGCGTAGGACATTCCTATACCCAAGGTCCATGCCAATGTTGAGGGAATCTCATTCCATAGGTTACATTTTTAGAGGTAATATATTTATATGACCTTTTCAATTATCATGTCGATCTACATTGATTGTTTACACATGCCTTTCTCTTGCTTATTTTCTTTATAGTAGTACTATTACATCCTGATTTCACCCTAAATTTTATAACTTTTGAATTCATGGATTGTTATGGTTATCATTTGATTTTTATTGTTTTGATTTGATTTTTATGACATATATTGGTTATGGGATATTGATAAGTTAATGTGTTTACATGATGTGATAGATATACTTTCTTATTTATGTACATTATGGATGTATATTGGTTAGTTATGCATCACTAGTTGGCATATATGATGACTCAAACTAATTACCTACGTGTTGTGAGGTGGATGCATGATTGATCCTAACCTTAGAGCTTGATAAGGGAGAGCATCATCAGAGAGGATGGAGTAGATGGGATGATTGGGGGGATGTCGTAGGAACTTCCAGTGGCCCAATTGACACACCACAATATAATGACTTGTTAACTCTTTGTGTTCGATATGGTTTTCTAGTTGTGTGGTTGTGAGTGCCTGAATATTTTTGTAGTGATCATATTTCAGTTTATGCATTAAATAAAGTGATTTCATTATTCTATATTGTTTAGATATATTTCAATATGTTTGTTGTGATTATTAGGTTTGTGAGATGTTAGTAATATGTGTTATTTAATGCATCTTTTAAGATAATCCAAGACAATAAACTAATTTATATAGTTGACTTGGTAAATAAATTAGTGTATATATCATAAAAATGTTTGAATAGATGTTTGGAAATTATCATTATGATTATCATTTAATATATCATTCATGTTAACCCCAAGTGGACTTAAGTTAGAATTTAACTCGATATTAAACCCAAGTTTTAAACATGCACAGTATAAATGTTATGAAATTGAAAACAAATATTAAAACATGCATCATTATTAAATAAATAAAACTCAAGTTAAAACAAATAATGAAAAAAATTGACTTATGCATGAAGTGAAAATGGAAGTATGAGGAAATCAAAAATAAACTTAATTTAATTGGTAAAGGGGTAATTGTGCATGTAAGAGGATAAAATAAAAATTATTAGTAAGGGCGGCAACTTGAATGTAAGTAAAGAAAGAAAAGAAGAATAAGATTTTTAGAAATTTAAAATTAATAAAAGGGGAATCGATGCAACATGGAGATGAGGGGAACACAATGAATGAAAAGGGAGACACAACAAATTTAAAAAATATATAGAAAATAATGAAGTAAGGAGGAGAATAACAACACAGGGTAGAAGGAAGATAGTGAAGTAGGAAAAGGGGGATACGGCAGAGGGAAAGTATTGCACAATAAAAAACAATTGAGGTGAATCACTGAATTTTGAGGTAAGTCTATGTGTTATTACTTTGATAACATGCTTGCTGCATAAAAGACATCTTTGTATAAATTAACTCTTAGCCAAGGAAATTGGATCATTATATTCTTTTATTAATAATCCTTGAATAATTAATCATTAGTTAATTATTTTTATGACATCATCGTGGTCAGTGATTTATATGTATAGGTTGTGAATAAATATTAAATGTATGAAGTAAACTATGTTCCCTCGTTAATGTAAGATCAAATGTTGGGTGGAACTTTATTTGCCTTGGATTTATATATTTTGTGATGTTTTAGGTACCAATTAATTTTGTTAGTTATTCGTTAGTTATGTGACGTTTTAGTTTCTTTAGAAGCTAATAATTTTTAAACTTAACTATAAAATTTATTTATTTCAATGGATGCCTCAATGTTGAGGGTTGGGAATACATCAAAAAAATTATTGTTGAATATATTTTGATATGGAGGAGATAATTGAGGTTTTATGGTAATTAATTTTGAAAGTACATTTCTTTGAATCCCTTATCTCAAGACTATGTGTGATATTGTTGATGCAGTATATAATTGATCTAAGCCATATGCTACTTTGGTTTTACATTGTTAATTTTCAGTGCATTTTCTAATTGGGTTTTTTGATAGAGTATTCACATGTGTTACTACAATTTGGATTTTAACTACAAGATTATTTGGGTAGAAATTTATTTGCCTCAAATTTCCATATTATGATTGTGCCAAGTTGCACTGCCAGTGCTAGTTGCATTATTATTAAAAAAAGAGAGATCAAAATTATCATAGGATCCTTTTGAGAATCATGATTATGCAAATTTATAATTCGCCTCTTTGTGTTACCCTTGATCATAAATTAATGTTGGAATGATTTGTATACTCAGTTCAAAAATAAATTTACCCTTATTTAAATATAATATCTGGTAAGATATTATGGATATAAATCAAACCATGGTATATGATCTAATGATCTTTATGAGTAACAATGTTATTAGAGGTAGCATGAGTGTTTTAGTAAGCTATATTTTTGCAAGGAGGTGTTTATGTAGTAATGTGTATACATTAATATTAAGAATATTAAATGGTAAACATGTATTTTAAACATACACTTAGTAATGCATGTTATGCAAGGTGAAGTGATAAGAGAGCATAGAAAGTGTATTAACTCTTTGACATTTATTATAATATATATTTGATGTATCAAATAGTTACACATTGAATAAGGTTACTTGTAAAGATGAATGTATTTTTAAAGAGTTCCTAAAGGTTATATTAGGTCTATCCTATATATTAGAACAAGAATGATGTAAAAATGGACTTATAAACTATTTTGACACAAGTAATGTTTGGATCAAGGATTACCATGTTATTACCAGTTATATACATTTAAAATACAAGCTGTGATTTAGGGATATTGGTTTCAACAATTGCCTATTTATTGCAAAGATAATATAGAATCCTTAAATGACTTGTATAATAATTGAATGGTATATTAACTTTTTTATCATAGATATTGGTTAAAAGATAAACAAATAAAGGACCAATCATACTTTTGATGGCTAAGTGTGTGTTAGTAGCTATTATAAAAGATCGTATGTGTTTGATATAGCTTAGATAATTAATTACATAAACCTAGATTGTGTAAAGTTGTGACACATAAAAAAGAACTTATGAATGCCTTATATGATGGTTTTGAATTAGAGGTCATTTTCTTCTATGTTGAGAAAAAAATATGAATAATGATAATGGAATCTTGATTTGTAGAGAGGTCTATTTGGCTATAGTACTCAGGTTATATTTTAAAGGTTCATGGAAGTTTTATTTGAAAAATATTGTAAAACCTTGACTTGTGTCATAAATAATTGTTAGTATATATATGTTGTTAGTATTGAAAACCTTTGCACAGAACATATTATGAAAGTATTAATATGTAAAGATATTTAGATTTTTATAGCATAAAATAGAGCATCTAATTGTGTGCCTAGAAATTATATATTTTTATTTGTAGAAAAATCTAGGGTATATCTAGGTGGTATAATCCCATACTTTCTTGATTATACTTATAAGTGTTAGATTATTTGTTCATGTTTGATTAAGGTACTCATGCACAAAGATCTATGATATTATGGGATGTCATAGAGTTATACAGTATTAAATAATATTTTACCTAGATGGTACATACTGTAATTATTATGTCTAGAGCCACACTTAAGTAAATGTATGAGTGGTGAATAGTATGTTTTGAAATAGTTAGTAGGGCATTATGTATGCGTGCATACAAGCTTTAAGTGTGTAACAAATTTTAGATTAGATTTTTATGTTGGTGGAAACTATGACTTGATTTTTTATATCATGTTGCTTGAATTGAATTTATGTTTCCATGTATTTAAGACTATTTTATATGACTAATTGTGGAAAACTAGTAGTTAAGTCTTAGAATACTAGTTTATGGTAATTAGGTTATCACGGGGTGTAGTTTGATTGAAACCTGTTATGGTAATTATAATCTATAGTTAGATATGCATTTTACCTGGGTGGCATAAATTGTAGGCGTTATTTTTTGTTTGGATTAAAAAAAAATTTAAGATGCATTCATACGTTGATGGAATAAATGTACACTTTACCTACTCCTATGTTTAGCATGTGATATGATATGATTACTAGTAGGATGTAAATTATATGAATCTTAGGGTTAGATAATGTATAGTGAGACATTATCTTTTGGTGTGTATGATTTACATGTCAGTGTGATATCTTGAAGTGAAATAGATTTTCTATGATACATTACATGTTTAGTTTTAAAAATCATACAACACATGGGTACTTGCTTATTTTTTACTTTATTTCACTATCACTATATACTCATATGTGAAGGTAGGGTCATTCTATAATGAGATTAGTGCAAGGGATCATTGGTCTGTGGTTGGTGTGAAAAAGTGCTTGGATGATGCTCTCCCTCCCCATAGTAGTACTACATTTGAGACAACTCTTGAGATTGCTACAGATATTGGAGAGGCCAAAGAATTCATACTTCAGGTAGCCTTGTATCTTATTTTTTTACTTTGTATAGTATTTTATTAATTATTGAAAATAGTATCATGTAGAATTGTAATTGTCTATCTACTACGAATAGACAATAGTGGTTGAGTGTTGTACCAGCAGTGGCTAGATATTTGTGTTTACTTCCCTGAATATATTATGATGCATTTCATATATTGATAGTGATTAATGACTTTGGATGTCATGTACTTAGTTATAGTTATCACTCTTGGATTATTTTTATTTAATCTTCTTAGATTCTCAGGATGTAATCTATTTATAGTTAATATGTTAAAAAAAAAAATTTGCATATTTTTCTAGTTAAAACCCAACAAGGTTGTTACATGTGGTATCAGAGCTAAGGATCAAACTCTAGGATCTAATGAGTCCATTAGCATTTTTTATCTTTATATTTATCATAAAATAAAATTGTGAATGTATGTGTGTTACATTGAGTGTGTACCCTAGGAGCATTCGTACCCACTTAGAATTGTTAAAGGGTTCATTTATCATATGTCTCGTTGGTGATGGTTATATAAGGTGTTTGGGTAGGTACGTGAATTATATAGTTCATGAGTTGTGAACAAAATTTCCCTACCATATTCTTGATCTTTCATATTAAGCATCACAAGTGTGATTACATATTTCATGGTTATCAAATTACCTCCACCATTTGTGTTTTGTGTTGAGTGTTTTTAAAGGCATAGAGTGCTTCTCACTTAAGTATTTATGCTTCAGTTTTGTGTCTTATTTATACAAATCCTTGGAATGGAAAATTTTATAAGATTATTTTTTTTTTGGTACCACCTAGTGCGGTGGTAATGTCCTTGTATTTAAGTATAGATGTCTTGGTTGAGAGTACTTTGTGTTAGGAGTTTGCTTATGAGTATTTTCCTTTAAGTTGTGGAAGTTGGTTATGATACTACACTTACAATATTAATAAGTGAATGATTATTTGTAAATTTAGGTTGTAATTTTTCTTTTTACCATGTGAGGGTATGTAGGAGTTTTGTTTTTGAGATATTAGTTCTCTACTTTCCACTTGTGACTTTTTAGAGTCACTATTTTGTCTAACTTGTGAACTTGACCATAAGGAATTGAAAACCTTGAATTTATATTAATTCTAGTGATTATAATTATTATGTTATTATATGCCTTTATTTAGACTAATATTATTCTCTTTTTTAATCATGTTTCTTTGAAAATCTATTTATGTACCTTTTGCCAAGAGCAAGCAGGGTATGAGATGTACAGAACATATTAATAGTCTAAAAGGATTGAGATAGACTGTTAACTTATTGTGTACTAGTCATGAAAGCAAGGAGACATTGTCTCGCTTATAAGGTTGTAAGGATGGTATGATCCTTTTCTTTTGTATGTTATGTTAATTTTAACATTATTTCTTCTTAACTATGTATATAACACAATAGGTTAAGTTGTGAAATATGATATTAGTTATATTTAGCTAGTGGAAACTTAATACAATTTTTGAATGATTGTATGATTTTTCATGCATGTATGTTAGTACATCTAAGATTTTTTAGCATATAGCATTTATTTCTATGCTATTTTAATATATATTGTTATTTCATTAAACCTTGTGCACATTGTGGAGATCGTTAGGTCGTAGAAGCTAAAGGAAAGAGTGGTGAATTAGGAACATGATTTCTAAGCGATAGGAGTATATCCTATGTAGCCTCACATTAACTTGATTGTTATTGATTTAAATCTAATAAATAGACTTGTCTAATCTAGGATTTAATAAATAGACTTGTCAAATTTAGTTATATGGCCATACGCATGTATACTGTGAATGAGTATTCTATAATTTTGTATACCTTGGAAATGTAGTATTTCCAGTTCTATTCATCATTGTACTTGTCAAGATATCTATGGATTAGTGATAGTATTGACATGTTCTATTTATCTAAAGCTGTGTAGAGTAGTGATAGTATTAACATATACACATGATCCTTGCCAGGTTCCCTAAACATTTTTTCCTATGATGAGAAATACACTCTCTAGGTTAGAGAGATGTGTTGAGGCGCTGAAAAGTTTCATGGAACTCTCTTTGGCCATTTTTTTTTATATTTTGTGATGATCTCATATGCTTTTGGAAAGTCAATAATACTTTTTCCAAGATTTGTATAGGTTGGTCTTGCGGTTCTGGACCTCAGGGTGGTCATGATACAACCAAACAGTATTAGTGACATTCACAAAACTTGCATAATAGTAAATGTCATAGAGTAGGGTCTTGTGGGACCATTACTCTAATAATAATGCTAATTGAGAGAACCAGGATGAGTTATTCAAGTAAATTTTATATTTATTTGCTTGATTTGACACTATATACTATGTTTTTATTCTATTAAACTTTATTTGTTATTCAAAACTATTATTTAAATAAGTGTCATTGGGATGATGACTAGTTTTGGGGGGAGGATGTTGCATCCCAATTTCACCGTAAGTTTTATAACCTTTATATCCATGGATTGTTATGCTTATCATCTGATTTTTATTGATTTGATTTGAGATTTATGATATATACTAGTTATGGGATAGTGATATGTTGATTTGTTTACATGATGTAATAATGATAATTTCTTATTTAGATACATTATGGATGTATATTTGTTAGTTATGCATCATTAGTTGACATAAATGATGACTCAGACTAACTACTTACTTGTTGTGAGGTGGATGTAAGATTGATCCTACCCTTAGAGAATGATGAGGGAGAGCATCATTGGAGAGGATAGAGAAGACGAGATGATTGAGGGGATCTCATAGGAACTGCTCATGACCCAAACTCACACACCAAAGTAGAATGACTTGTTAACTCTTTTTGTTTGATCTAGTTTGCTAGTTTTATGGTTGTGAGTGCTTGAGTATTTTTTTAGTGATCATATTTCAATTTATACATTAAACAGAGTGATTTCATTATTCTATAGTTTTTAGATAGATTTGAATATATTTGTTTTGATTATTAGGTTTTTGATATGTTAGTAATATGTGTTATTTAATGCATATTTTAAAGATAATCGAAGACAATAAACTAATTTATATAGTTGACTCAAAAAATAAATTAGTGGATATAGCATTAAAATGTTTGAATATAGGTTTGGAAATTATCATTGTGATTAGCATTTACTATAACATTCATGCTAAACCCAAGTGGACTTAAGTTAGAATTTAACTCAATATTAAACTCAAGTTTTAAACATGCACGATATAAATGTTATTAAATTGAAAATAAAGATTAAAACATGCATCATTTATTAAATAAATAAAACTTAAGTTAAAACAAATAAAAAAAAAAAATCAACTTATGCATGAAGTGAAAATGAAAGTATGAGGAAATCAAAAAAAACTTAATTTAATTGGTAAAGGGGCAATTGTGCATGCAAGAGGATAAAATAAAAATTATTTTTAAGGGCAGCAACTTGCATGTAAGTAAATAAAGAAAATAAGAAGAATATTTTTAGAAATTGAAAATTAATAAAAGGGGGATTAACACAGCATGGAAAGGGAAGAGGACATAGTCAATGAAAAGGGAGACACAACAAATTAAAAAAGAGAGAGAAAATTGTGAAGTAAGGAGGAGAATAGTGATATAGGGTAGAAGGAAGATAGTGAAGTAGGAAAAGGGAGATATGACATAGGGAAAGTATTGCACAACAAATAAGAATTGAGGTAATTTGTTGAGTTTTGAGGTAAGTCTCTATGTTATTATTTTGATAACATGTTTGTTGCATAAAAGGTGTCTCTATATAAATTAACTCCCAGCCAAGGAAATTGGAACATTGTATTCTTTTGTTCATAATTTATGCTTTGAATAATAAATCATTAATTATTTATTTTTATGGTGTCGCCATGGTCAATGCTTTATATGTATAGGTTGTGAAGAAATAGAAAATTTATGAAGTAAACTACGTTCCCTCTTTAATGCAATATAGAATGTTGGGTAGAACTTTATTTGCCTCAGATTTCCATATTATGTGACATTTTAGATATCAATTGATTTTGTTAGTTATTCATCAGTTATGTGATGTTTTATTTTCTTTGGAAGCTAAACAGTTTTTAAACATAATTGTAAAATTTATTTATTTCATTTCATGCCTAGGTGTTGGGGGTTGGAAATACATTGAAAGTTTTACTATTGAATATATTTTGATATGGAGGAGACAATTGTGGTTTTATGGTAACTAATTTTGAAAGTAAATTTCTCTGAGCCTTTTGTCTTGGCTATGTGAGATATTGTTGATGCAATGTAGAATTGATCTAAGACAGATGCTACTTTGGTTTTACATTGTTAATTTTCAATGCATTTTCCAATTGAGTTTTTTGATAGAGTGTTCACATGTGCTATTGCAATTTGGATTTTAATTACAAAATTATTTGAGTGGAACTTTATTTGCCTTGGATTTCCATATTACAGTTGATCTGAGTTGTTCTGCTAGCCCGAGTTGCATTATTATTAAAAAAATAAAGAGAGTAAAATTATCATAGGATCTTTTTGAGAATCATGATTCTATAAACTTATAATTTGTCTCTTTATATTACCCTTGATCAGAAATTAATGTTGGAATGCTTTGTATACTCAGTTCAGAAAGAAATCTATTCTTAGTTACATATAATATCTGGTAAGATATTATGGATAGAAATCAAGTTGTGGTATATTATCTAATGAGCTTTATGGATAACAATGTTAATTATGCTATTTTGGAGGTAGCACGAGTGTTTTAGAAAGATATATTTTTGGAAGGAGGTGTTTATGTAGTAATGTGTATACATTGATATTAATAATATTAAGCGGTAATCATATATTTTAAATATATGCTTAGGTGTGCATGTTATGCAAGGTGAAGTGATAAAATAGATTAGAAAGTGTATTAACTCTTTGATATTTATTATAATCTATATTTGATGTATCGAATAGTTACACATATGAATAAGGTTATTTGTAAAGATGAATGTATTTTTAAAGAGTTCCTAAAGGTTATATTAGGTATATCATATATATTAGAGCAAGAATGATGTAAAAAGGGAGTTATAAACTATTATGACACAAGTTATGTTAGGATTAGGGATTACCATGTTGTTGTCAATTGTATACATATAAAATATGAGCTATGATTTAGGGATATTGATTTTAACAATTGGCTATTTATTGCAAATATAATATAGAATACTTAAATGACTTGTATAATATTTGAATGGTAGATTAACTTGTTTGTCATAGCTATTGGTTAAAAGATAAATAAATAAAGGTTCAATAATAATTTTGATGGATAAGTGAGTGTTAGTAGCTATTAAGAAAGATTGTATGTGTTTGATCTAGCATGTAGAATTAATTGCATGAACCTAGATTGTGTAGAGTTGAGACACATAAAAAAGAACTTGTGAATGTTTTATATGATGGTTTTGAATTAGAGGTCATTTTATTCTATGATAAAAAATAACTGTGAATAATTATGTATAATGAGAATGGAATCTTGATTTCTAGAGAGGTCTATTTGGCTATAGTACTCAAGTTATATCTTAAAAGTTCATTAAATTTTTATTTAAGAAATCTTGTAAAACCTTGAATTATGTCATAAATAATTGATATTATATATGTTTTTAGTATTAAAAACCTTTGTGTAGAAAATATTGTGAAAGTATTAATATGTAAAGTTATTTAGACTTTTATGGCATAAAATAGAGCATCAATTTGTGTGCCTAGAACTTACGTTTGCTTTATTTGTAAAAAAATCTAAGGTATATCTAGGTGATATAATCCCATAATTACTTTATTATATTTATAAGTGTTAGGTGTTTGTTCATGTTTGAGTAGGGTGCTCATGCACAAATATATATGATATTATGAGATGTCATAGAGTTTTACATTATTAAAGAATGTTGTACCCAGATGTTAAATACTATAATTATTATGTCTAGACCTAAACCTACGTAAATGTATACGTGGTGAATAGTATGTTTTGAAATAGTTAGTAGTGCATTATGTATGTGTGCATATAAGCTTTGAGTGTGTAATGAATGCTAGGTTAGACTTTTATGTTGTTGAAAACTATGACTTGATTTGTTATATCATGTTGCTTAAATTGAAGTTATGTTTCCATGTATTTAAGACTATTTTATGTGACTGATTATGGAAAATTAGTAGTTAAGTCTTATAATATTAGACTATGGTAATATGGGTTATCATGGGGTGTAGTTTTATTGAAACCTATTATGGTAATTAAAATTGATATTTAAATATGTAATTTACTTGGGTGGTATAAATTTTAAGCATTATTTCTTTTTTAGATTATAAAATAATGTAAGATTCATTTATACATTGATGGAATAAATGTACACTTTGTCTACTCATGTGTTTAGCATGTGATATGATGTGATTACTAGTAGGTGTAAATTGTATGAATCTTATGGTTAGATAATGTATTGTGAGACATTATCTTTTAGTGTGTATGATTTACATGTTAGTGTGATATCTTACAATAGAATGGGTTTTCTATGATACACTAAATGTTTAGTTTTAGAAATCATAAACCACATGGGTACTTACTTATTTTTTAGATTCCTTCATTATCACTATTTACACATCTGTGAAGGGAGGGCCATTACCTGATAGGATTAGTATGGGGGATCGTTGGTCCATGGTTGGTGTAGAAAAGTGGTCAGATGATGTTCTCCCTCCCCATAAAAGTACTACATTTGAGATTAGATACTAGAAAAGCTAGGGAAATCATACTCCATGGAGACTTGTATTTTATTTTTGTACTCTGTAAAGTATTGTATTGTTTATTGAAAATAATATCATGTAGAATTGTAATTGTCTATCTACCATAGATAGACAGTAGTGGTTGAGTATTGTACCGATAGTGGTTGGATATTTGTGTTTATTTTTATGAATATATTATGACCATTTTATATATTAATATTGATTAATAATTATTTATGTTACATAATTATAGTTATCACTCTTGGAGCATTTTTTTTATCTGCTTAGATTCTCAAGATGTAATCTTTATATAGTTAATATGTTAAAAAAATTCACATATTTTTTTAGTTAGAACCCAACAGAGTTTTTACAATTATATTTCATGGTTTTTATACTTTACTATGTTATACTACATTGATATAGATTGATGGTATAGACTAGTTTGACTTATTCTGTAACATCTCCACTTGGATCTACATAGAAATGCATGAAATTTTTTTAAAAACACATATACCAAAATAGATTACCCACAATAATCTAACAGAGATCAAAAGAAGTACTCAAGCGTGATAATAAAAAACAAAGCACATTACATCATAAATCACGGATCTCTAACATCATAAGAGTATATCATAACGCAAATATGGAAATTAATTATAATAACTTAGCTAAAGCTGAAACAAATTTATAGTCATCACTATCAATATACAATAATAAATAATTATAATTCTTCACAAAATATTTCAATGATAAGTATAATACAATACAATGTATATATAAAATGCATGGCTTGCCCAGAGCATAGTTCAAGAACTCAAGTATTTATGGAAATCTTTAGTGTCATCTCAATAAGTAGTATTGTTGTGGGGAGGGAAACCATCATTCGAGTGATTTTACACATCAACCAAAGTTCAATTATCCCCCTCACTAATTCCATCATGAAATGTCCCTCCCTTCATAAATGAGTAGACAATGACATCATGGGAATCTAGAGAGACAACCAAGTACCCTGTGTTATATGATTTATAAACTAAACATGTAGTGTATCATATAAAACTTGATCTATTACAAGATATCTCACATACATGTAAATCATACTCATGAAATAATAATGTCTCACTAAACATACTTTGGCCAAAATTTTAAGAACAGTAATATGAAAGTGATCTATATATCCATCAAATTCATACACACCACTTGATCGAATTGCCTTCATCTGATATCATGATGCTAATAAGTCAATGAAGTATATCTCACTCCTTACTTAGTATTAGTAATTTCGATTATTCAAATACAATTTAACCACATAATTCATATAATTTACATCATAATATCAAACATGTCATGTAACATGATAAGCATAGGATTAACCATAACATAAATTTATTCTGCCAAAAATATGAATGAATCTTACATTATTTTCTATCCCATACTATAAATAATGACTATAATTTATACCACATGAGTAAATACACAATTGACTATAGATTTCAAGTAATACAATTTGTTTCCAACTTAACTACACCTTATGATAAACCATTTTACCATAGTCTAGTGTTTTTATACATAACTACTAAGAACCATAACTAGTCAAATTAAATAGTTATAAATTCATGAAATCTTAAGTTTTTATTCAACCAAATAGTTATAAACAAGCAATTCTCAATTCATATAAAACATAGAATATACATTGCTATATTCTCATAGTCTTGTTTACATACCCTCGTAAAGCTCTAATATGTATATTTCTTTAATATAGTTTATAACCCAAGTACACACTCTCAAGGTATTAATATATACTAATAGGCATGTTTACACCCATTTTCCAAAAAAAACACTCTATTAATAACCATAAATACATAACTTGTTATAATGTCAAATTCTATTTAATAGGTTTCATATAACAAGTGATCTCAATACACCACAAGGTTATCTCACGATACTCGAATTATTATACCTACTTAAGGCACTATTACATCCAAATAGGCAAGTTTATAATAAAACATTTGTTATTTTCAAAGACATATGGCTCTATATTTCTAATTAATTATAATACAACCATCTATGACACCATAGGTGGAACAATATAACTGTGGGTTTATGTAAATCCATTATGGTTTATAACATATGATGACATCATATATTTTATTGAAGTCTATGTTTTCTACACAAAATCATATAATAATATGCACCAGTTATTGGAATAAAGTTTGTATTATTATAGAATAAAATTTGTATTAGATCCAGCTTAAAGTATATCCCATACTATATAACCACATGCGGACTTATGTATTTCTAATTTATAAGAAATTTTGTGTTATTGCCAAATTAGCACCAGTTTAGTAGTTTTGGGCTATGATAAAAATCATTTTTTCATACAAATAGTGATGACAACTATTTGTTTATACTTATCTAAATACAAATCAAATTCTAGTGATCCAAGTTTATATATATATATATATATATATATATATATATATATATATATATATATATATATATATATATATATAAGTTGACTTAGCAACTCTGATACTTGTAGGAAAGAAATATAGTGATTTGATTTTTGGGTTGTAGACATAATATACGGCACATTTAGTGACTCAATAAAGTTACAGTAAGTGACTCATTATTTTATAGTAAATGAGTCAATATATATCTTGAGTCCCAATATGAAGTGATCATTAATTAATGTGTGTGATCATATAAATTAGCATGTGATCATATTAATTAATGCATGTGATTATATTAATTGTAAGTGACTCAATATAAATTAGTGAGATATATCGGCTTGAGTTGAGCTTTATTTTATAGTGTTAATAAATAACTATATAGCAACTTGAATTATTCCCTTAGATTAGGATTTAATTATAACACATTCAACTACACCCTTTTTATTTCTAATTATAAGGCTGCCAATCGACTTCCTATTATAGTCGATGTCATGCTTATTACAATGATCCTACATTATTAATAGGCTAGAACAATCAATAAAATGACTTCAGTAAAACTTGCTACCCACTCCAGTAATAGCATTATGCCTTCACAGATTTTCAAAACCAAACAGTTCTTTTAAATATTTATATAGTTGGTTAATTAGTGAATAATGATGCCAACATCATACAAATGTTTTAGAAAGGATGCAGCAACTCAAGTGTTCACAACTGGCTGAGAGTTACTATAAATCAACCTCTATAGGTGATAGCAAGTGCTAAAATAGTGTTTACAATAATTTGTTCTTTTTTTCTTATACAATCTCAAGAACTACCAAATAAGAGCTATCTTTCATTGAAAATATGTAATGTCTATGTATAATATATTTGAAACATTTAAAGAAAAAATATAATGATTCTATCATATTAATATTTGTCATGGATAAATACCAAACTACATGTACCAATTAAGATGCCTTTCTAATAGTTGCTTTATTCTTCCTTTGCAGGTGTACTTATACATAATAGTTATTAAGTATATTAGAATATGACAATGAATAGGGAAAGTTATACCATGGCATTATATTCAAACCTTTCTATTGCATATTTCACTTCTATAATTTTTCATAGACAATTATACAACCAATCCATAATATTAAGTTGTTTATCATAATCATGAGAATTTAAAAACCACCCCTCCCTGATATGCTTATTTGTCAGTTCCTCCTATGCTATGCCTCCTGAGTCAACTCCTTTCAATCCTCTTTTTTTTTCCAACCCTTAGAACTCATATGATATGCCTCCTTATAAAAAATTCCTTCCTTAATAAAAGTGGCATAGCCCTTACTAAGCTTTGGATTTTTGTTTTTTTTTAATTATTATTTTTAATATATTAAACTCTCTTTTTAGATTTTCTAAATTTAATCCTTTCTTTTTGCTTTTATAATTCTAGTCTCTAAATTTTCTTTTATTTTATTCCTTTGTCTTTTCTTATTTTTTCTTTTTCGAGTATAATTTCTATTTTTTTTAATATTTAGCACTAAATGTTAAAATTTTATGATTTAATTAAATCAACTAACATACACAATGTTATGACATTTTAATGATAATTCATAATTATTAGTAATCTAGATTTTTAAATCTATCCTTGTTAATAATATTCTTACTATCATTAATGACAAGACATGTCGAATACATAAAAGAATTCATTATGATATTTACTTATATTATCAAATCATAGAAAGCAACACTCCAAATCAAGTAATAAATACATCATAAGCAAACTATTTTTAAAGCATTTATACCATGTGATAACTATTGTGGTGTGTGCAGGGTTTTCACTAGATCTCTATTGACCTTCAATGTCTCCATCTACGTCACTCTCTCTGATGATGATCTCCCTCCAGCACACTCTAAAGGATGACTTCTCCTATGTCCACCTTACAACACATAGTAAATTAGATCATATTACATGATAAATATATAGCATAAAATGTAACTAAAACAATACAGTAATATGATCAAAATGTAAACTCATACATTAACCAACTCATGGTAAAGCAATCATTAACCATCATGTATCTGAGTAATATTCTACTATCTCATAATAGTATAAATTTCAAGATTAGTCAGAAATATAACCAGTATTATATGTATCCACTATAAATATTCATGAATAGTCAAATGGTTTGCTTAGCGAGGAATTAGGATGCAACATCCTTCCCCCTAAAGCTAGTCATCATTTTGGATGACTCTTATTCACACAAATGCTTTAAAATAAAAATATTATTCAACTAAAAATAACATAGTATAACAATATATAATCAAGAAAATAAGTGTGTAAATCTCTTGAATAACTCATCATATTCTTCCCATGTATCACTATCCTTAGAGTATTGGTCCCATTAGATCTTGTGCTATGACATCTTTTTGTTACACAAACAAAATTTACATGTATCAATTATCCTGATTGGTTTTATTGTAATTACCCTTGGATCTAGAACTTACAAAGCATTCCAATCCAACACATGTAGGATCAACTATATACTTCTTAAGATATGAAACATGGAAGAGATTATGTAAAATAGCTAGGGCTGGTGGTAAAGCAAGCCTATACGCTATAGGATTGACCACTTCTAACACCTTGAAGGGTCCCACAGATCTCGGTGATAACTTTACAAACTTCTCAAATTTAATCATTCTCTTTTACAGATTTACCCATAAAAATACTTTATCACCTACTAAAAAGTGCCTTTATATCCTCTTCAGAACTACATAACTCTTTTATCTATCATTGGCCTCGGCCAATATCTATCTAATTAGTCTAACTTGATCTTCCATCTTTGAGATCATCTCGGATTCAAAGACTACCATTTCTTCTAATATGTCCCAACTAATGGGTGTCCTGCATCTTATCCCATAAAGTGCATCAAATGGTGCCATCTTCAACGTTGATTGGTATGATTTATCATATGCAAACTCAACCAATGGAAGATAATCTTCCCACTTGTACTTTTGATCCATACAATACATTCAAAGAAGATCATTAAGCACCTGTTTAACTCTCTCCATCTATCTGTCAATCTTTGGGTGGTAAGTTGTACTAAAATTAAGTTGCATACACAAAGTTGAATTCAGATTCATCCAAAACCTTGAAGTCATATTTGGATCACGATCAAAAAAACCATGCAACCTATACACTTCCTCAATGAACCTCCTCACAAGGATAGGCACATCATCCATTAAATTTCCTGGTATGAAGTGAGCCACCTTGCTTAGTTTGTCAATGACTACCAAGATCATATCATGCCTATTCCATGATAGCAATAACCCTTGTAAAAAGTTCATACTAATTATATGTAATCAAAATTTTATGGTGCACATGAATCAATCCTAGATCAGATAAGATATATTGCACCTACACTTTTGATTGGGGCACACACTTGTTAAGCGAGAGCATGACCAATATGAGGATCCACTAGACCTGATTAGGGGATCACTTGTATCATCTGTCACAACACATCATGTTAGGTAGGGTTCCAAAAGCTATAGTCTAACATAATCACATAACAACCCTAAAAGAGTCCTATGGTTTCTATGTTCACTTATTATAATAAACAAGAAAGTAAACTAATCTAGTGATCACCAAAGCTTGTGGCACAAAGTGGGGGTTAAGACAAATAAATAAAAACTAAACTAAACATGTATAGGAGACATATAATTACGTCAATGTATATGGAATCCTAATACATGGAAGAGAAGAGTACATACTGCATTATCTATCTACTCTTATAAAAGGAGAAATAAAGTTAGGAATACTTACCTTTGAAGATGAACCTATAGAGTCTCAACCTCTCCTTTGGCCAATGGTGCTTCACAAGAGATTGTTGTAGCTTGTATGGACAACCAAGATAAATCAGCTCTACGTTACATGACCTACCTAAGCATCCAAAATACTTCTCCACAAGACAAGATCAGAGCTCCAAAAGAAAGTATTAAATCCTAAATCTTTATTCCTCAAGTAGAATGGTCAATAAACATATGTTCATTTGCACTTCTTTGCTTCATTTAACTCTCTTATGAAATGATAAGGAATGACCTTATATATATAATAGCATCTCACCCTAAAGAATTTTGGACATGTTGGTTGTGCTAGATCAGTCGTGTTGACCTAGCACATTATCGAGTAAGTGCCTAAAGTCTATGTTATTTGGTTAGGATGCAAGGCAATAAGGAAAGGTAAAGTATCCCCAAAATAAGCTAGGTTGACCAGGTCGACCTAGCTTACTGAACAAGTCAAAAGGGAAATAAGGTAATAAAGGAGGGATAAGACATGACAAATGGTGGGAATATATAGGAAAGAGAGAAATAATCTTAGGGTTCAAGGTTTTAGGAGACAAGAGTGTAGATAGCAAGTGGCAAAAGGAAAAACAATCTTACGAAGCACCAAAGGTCTGCCCACCCCTTTTTTGTTTCACCCCTTAAGGTATGCACTTAGAGAGATTGAGACTCAATAGTTTCCTACAAGATATGAAGTTTTAATAATCAATAAAAGTGTAAAAATATTATGTATATATGTATGCCCCAACCGAAGCTCATCACGTGTCATGTAAGTGCAACATGGGATGGTCTTTTAGGATAGAATATGATGACACATAATGATAATGATAAATAAAGTGTAGTAAGAAGCAAATATGATAAATGAAAGTACATAAATGAAAAATGCATACCTTTAACTTACCTTAGTGCTAGAGAAGAAGACTGAAATAAAGTAAAGGTGTCCAATGTAAATTACATTAGATGAACCTGTAGAAGTTAGTGCAAAAATAGCCAAAAATCAAAAAAAATCAAGGATAGGCATATAATAGTGGAAAATAATCTCTATGTCATCATGAATCTAACACATATTATGGTTTGTAAAATAGATGAATATAAACAAAGATATGAGAAAAATAAGGAATCTAAAGGAAAATAAATGGACTTGAGTTTTTAAAAATTAGTTTTAAGTATAAAAAGAGAATTCATTTTGTTATTTTGCATTATAAGAGAAGATAAAAAGAGCTCTAGGAAAAGAACAAGCTATAATGGTGAGGGAATGACATGCTAGACAAGAGGGAGCTCCAACAGTGAGAGTGGGTGCACTACATGTATGCATCTAAGAATCTCAAACCAAATTTTGAAATTTGAAATGAATTAAGTGAATTTTGATAAAATTTTAATTTTAAGAATTTATATTTGATAAAATGAACAAAATTAGATTCTAAGGGAGGGAAATGGGTTGGAATAAATTAGGAAAAAATCCAAAAAGGGTAAGTTTTTGGCAAAATGTGTTAGGTCAACCTAGTAGAGTAAATCAAGTTAAAATCCATGTGGTCGACCTAGAGGGTATAGGTCGACCTAGCACATTTTGGAAACCAAAAACCTAGTATGGCTATCTAGTTGATCTATAAGGGAAAAAATGGAAATTTAACACCAGAGAAAAGAGAATAAGAAGGAAAATAAGAAATGTGGAGAAAATAGGGAAATGTTTGGTCAAATTAGGTTAACCAGGGAACTAGAGAAAGCACAGAAAAGCATACAAAAAGATGAAAGAGAGCTAGAATAGTCTAAAATGACCAAAAATGGCAATGGGGAATAAAACAGGCTAAAATAGATAAAAATGAATCAATTTTACTTGTTTATGATGAAAATTAGAATGTATAAAGAACATATGGTGATTATACATGACATGGAGGAACTAATACATCCTTTGTTATTTCTTGATTGCAGAGATGATGATGATTCTAGAGATTGTTAGATTTTTCATGGATACCAAATTTGTTGGAGAGATTGACAGACAGAGATAGGGCTAGACTAATATCTATAGGTCTAGGAGGTATAGTAGATATGTGTAGGATACCTCTAAACACATACCTATTAGTCATGTTCCTTGGTTGTTGGGAATGATTGACTAACACCTTCAGATGGGAAGTGGATGGGATGTGATAGAGGTGCCTATCACACTAGAGGATGTCCATTCCATCCTTGGGATACCTATGGTAGGAGCACCAGTGACCATAGGGACACCAAATAGCAAATAAGAGAGGAGAGCCTTAGCCATGTGGGTTACAGGCTCAGAGATGATAGTATTGGGGTAGAGAGTGAGCATGGATGATGTTTATATATCATAGATTTTTGATCTCTAGAAGGTGGTTATAGACCTTGTGACATAGCAGGTACTTTGTCATAAGTCAGATGGTAAGGTACCACTATACGTGGTAGCCTTGAGTAAGATGATGTTGGAGGAGGGGGTGATATATGATCTAAGCTCTACCATCTAGGTCTAGCTCGTACATGATCTTATGACATATTAGTAAGAGGGTAGAAGACTATGAGACCGATCATACTATTGATAGCATGGATATATGAGAGATTTCTTATGTATTGATCAGTTGGGTTGCCCCATGCAGTCAATGATAGGTTACCTTGAGTGAGGAGATGGAGAGAGGACTAGGTAGTGTGGGTCATGCCCCATGTGCCAACACTATAAATGGTGAGATGAACCAACATAATATGGCAACCATATGAGTAGCTAGTGACTACCTGGGAGAGCTGACACATAGTTGGACTAGTGCTAGATAGGAGAGAGGTGATAGGACACTATACATGGTGAAGAGAGCCACATCTAGTGGCACAGGTGCCAAAATAGATGGGTCTACCTCATCAAATGACACTGATACTCATGCCTAAGTAGTGGATTCAACATTTGAGGTAGCCATGAGGGAAGAGGAGATTCAGACCATTGATGGTGAGGTGAACACTATAGCCATGCTGAGAGCAACCATGGACTCATCAAGCATGATGATGGGTAGAGTAGGAGGAGGAGGTAGAGGTAGTGATACCAGAGGTACCACCACAAACTCTATAGAGATATGACTTACACCATCAAGGACATAGCATCGACAGAGGTAGGAAGAGAGAGTAAAGACCATCATCATCCTTGGTGAGTGAGGAGAGGAGCCAAAGGAGACACAAATGAGTGAGAGATCACTCAGGTGTAGGTTGAGATGGACACAAGCCATGACAGCTAAGTTTGAGCTAAGGAGGTGACCTATAGAGGAGGTATTAGAAGGTCACACAGATGGGGAGACTGTGTTAGGTAGTCAGATAGATGGAAAGATTATAGTAGCTGAGACATAGATAGGTAAGAAAAATATGATTAATTTATTGCTTAAGCTTTAAATTGAAAGATAGATAGATAGATATTATGATATATGATAGTGATCTAATATCCATCTCATGTGATTTTTTAGGCATACCTGAGGATGAAGAAGAGAGATGGGGGTCCCTGGTTAAGGGAGTATTCCATGACATTATAGATGAGACTTTGTAGCCATACAACCCCATGACACTAGAAGATCTGAGTGTACCATCTGCCCTAGCTCAGGAAAGCTAGTTTACACTAGCAGGAGAGGCTACAAGGTAGATATGAATGTAGAGAGATAGGGTATAGCCACTAGTAGAGATGGAAGCAGGAGAGAGATAGGCTTGGAAGGCCTTATTTGATGAGACATCTATGCATCTAGAGACAATGACATATATGATGTAGGCATATACAGTGATGTAAGCCCAGTTGATGCATACACATGTAGTGACCCAGACTGAGTTAGAATAGGCATAGGTGCAGATAAAATGTCTACAAAGATAGGTAGAGGGATTGAGATCTTAGAATTCCTTATTATAATGTACCATTTAGAGGATTCAAATTGAGGCCTCAATAGGAAATGTGGCTAGGCCATGAGATAGATAGGATGGATCCTAGCCCTAGAGCTGGAGTATTACTTATGGTTGTATATGCTGTATCAAACTCTTGAGATATATATATAATGTATCATTTTGGCTTACTAATGTGATTATTTATATGGTCACTATGGATATATTGTTATCATTTTATTGGTTGTGTATGTGGATGCTTTGGATATATTTCTTTCTATCACATGTATTTAGCTTTGTTGTATATGTTATTGGAAATATCTGAGATGTGGTTTCTTTTCTATCATTATAAAAAACACATGCATGGTTAAAAAAATAGAAAAAAAGACTTAGAAAAATATAATAAATTAAAAATGCACTACACACTAATTCAAGCTGGGAAATGCATAATAACATGAAAAATGACTAAGTATAAAGAACCAAGAAATGGCAAACAAGATGCTAAAAAGGGGATTTTTTTTCAAACCAAAGATGAAAGATTTTTGCACCAAATTAAAACAAGTAAAATCATACTATATCACATTGGGAAGTATGAAAAATAAATTAATAAAATGGAAGGTATGTAGAAGGTCACACAAGGTAAGAAAAATAAATGAAAAGTCAATGAAAATTTGGTCTTAAATTTATCACACTAATTCAAGTTGGGAAGTATGACAAAATTCAATAAATGGTTGAAATCTTACATGCACTCAAGAAAACAAGAAAATAAGAGGTGAAAGAAAAATGAAGTATAAAACATACTAGTTCAAGCTAGGAAGCATGTCAAATGATGTGTAACTTCATAATCAATCGAATCATATAATTAACTTGACACATTTAATTTGATGGTGACTTGATTTTTGGAAAAATTTGTGAGGAGGGTCAGGTCCTATCTACAGTCTTAAACTACAACTCAACAAAGGGAACACTAGATGGGGTGGAATAAGCATGAACAACCAAGTACATGGGGAATAAGGGTAATAAGATAAAACACTCATAAATGAAAAACCAAAAGGATGTCAAATTAGCATTGGCAAGTAGAATAATAATGTTGGATTGAAATACAAAAGGGATGGTAATTTTGTGAGGAATTGTTGGGTCCTATCTGTGGTCTTATGTTATAACTCACAAGAGAAAAACCCAAAGGGTGTGATCAAAAAGCAACAAAATATTTCTCAAGAGGAAATATGAGGAAAGGGAATGAAAAAGGGAGTGTAAAAATCAAAGACTTAGGCATCTTAAGAGAAGGCCTTAGGAGATAAGAGGCATACTAAGAACATGAGAAGACACTAAGTGACTAGTGGTCATCTATATACAAAGGAAACATATTCCCTATAGACACAAATCTTTGTAAGTAGATAAGTGTGTTACTAAGATCAGCTCATGAAGGTATATTGGTACAATGAAAAATTAAAATGGACCTACCTCCCCACGATGTGTTCCCCACTCCTCAGGACCCCTTACAAAGTCATCGGCCTACTATGGAGATTGGGTACTTACGTGAGAAAGTAAGTAACACTAGAAGATTTTTTTGAATTCCCATATTCTAATCTACTGGCCTACCACACCCTGAAGGACTTCAGCTCTATGTGAAGCCGACTGTGGAGTTTGAGCTTTGATTGGAGATAGGAAATGTGCTCGAATCATGTCTTTTAGTGTGATTTGAATTTTAGTAATATTTCATATTTTTACCTTTTGATATCATTTCCTTTTTTTTAAATGATTTGGATTTTAACTTTCTTTTGAAGGCTTTTTGGTTTTTTGGTTTTTTTTTTTTTTAGATTCCTCCATACGGATTTGGAATAATCAAGCATGAGAGAGATAGTGATACACATGAATGAGTTATAGGCTAAGGCTAAAGGAAGCTAAGTGACCAAAGATAAAATACCAACTAGGACACTTAGGCTTGATAATGAATAAATATGTGATCTCAAATCTCAACCGTGCATGTGCTTAGTTTGTGGAAAAAAGAAGGAAAAGAGAGATCCACAGATGGACTGGTAAAAGGAAATAATAATGAGAAAGATTGTTTGTTAATTAATCACATGGTAAAAGGAGACAATAACCAAATGGAACAAGGTAAATACAACCAAGTCACCATGACAATTATCTATGAAAAGCAAGGATAAGAAAACAAACAACCATAAATATACAAGGCAATAACAAGCTAAATATGGTGATTTTGTGAGGATTTGTCGGGTCTTATCCACAGTCTTACAAATCAACTCACAAAAGAAATATCTAAGGGATGTAACAAGAAAAAAAGAGAAATATAAAGCAATGATTAAGGAAAAATAAACATATGCAACAAAAAAAGATAGAATATATAAAATTAACAAGAAATATAGTACAACAAAGAAGATAATGATATAAGATAATCAAGAATTTGACACAGTGTCAAATGATATAATCAAATATAGAAAAAGAAATAAAGATGGAGCACATGTCCAATCCAAATATAAATATAAAATTACCATGATTGTGCTCATAAGTACTGGTAAATCTATCCACACACATTATCTAAGACATCAGATAAATCTCTATGAAGCTAGATACAAACTATTGTTAATGTGTCATCAATCTTTGTTGAATACTAGACAAATACTTATTTTCTAATCTCCTCAAATTAAAAAGTAGGAATATTCATTAGATCATGCTGAGGAGGGAAATCAAGAAAAATATGATCAGAATAATGTGTGTGAATGGGATATACAGAAGGAGGAATCAATGTTGGAGAAATATCCACAGGGAAGGAGGGTCCACAGGTGGAGAAGAAACCACAAGTGGAGGCACATATGGAACCACAGGAGGTATAACTATGGGAGAAAAAGGGGGAACCTTCTTGAAAGAATGACCTATGATAGGAATAGTAGTTGGTCTCGGGATAGCTATAAGATGATCCTTAAGATGTTGTTGAAGTATATGATAATGATCAGTATGATGTATGCCACATTGGTGCCATATAAAATACCTCTCACCATACTTAGGTATATAGTCAAGAAGAATCTTAGGATGAGGCATGGTAGTGTCTATGGATGGGGAAGAAGGATTCAAGGTATCAATATATTATCACAACTTATGACAATGGTTAGAAGAATGAGTATATGTCTCATGAAAGTAACATATATGCATGTGAGTGTGTTTAGGAGGAACACTCATGGGAGAAGGTGTAACAGGTGTGGAAGAAGAGGGAGATGAATCATCACCCCAATTGGTGGGCAAAGGATCCATCTTAGTCAAAGGAATTAAACCATCACCAAGAGGAGGTGATGATGGAGAAGGAATAGAACTAGTCTTAATAGGAAGAGAACTAGTGAAAGAAGAAATAATAACTAGTTCTAACACAAGTTCCACTATGGGAGAAGCAGGATCAACAAAAGGTTTTAAAATGGTATCACTAACCTTAGGAGTAAACCAATGATTGGAATCAATGAACCTATAAAAGTGGTAAGGTTCGGTCATAGCATGATCCATGAGCATAGTCCTACGAGGTTCCTCAGAAATTGGAGGTGTTGGTGCCATCTCTACTTTAAAATAAAGAGGAAAAATACAAGAATCAGGAACTAAAAAATTTATAACACGAGAGGATGCATGAAAAGACTCAAGTAAAGAAGAATTATAATGCACCATCTCAACATCATGAGCTTGGACAAGACCGCCTATTAAAGGATCACCTATGAAATAGCCATCATCATAATCAGGCAAATAAAGATGGATAACAAAATTCAGAATAACTTTGTCATCTGAATGAGCATGGTGAATAGAATGATGAGTCTTGGATAAGACTACATGAATGTCATCACAAGGAGGTTTTCAATAGTGAGGTTGCAAGGAAGTAGGAAGTTATGAGATGAGATGAGGTGTGAGATCAAAAGTTTTGATCTTGAGATTAATCTCATCAGGCTCATCATCATCAAAGTCTAAAATGTTGGGAAGAATAGTACCAATAAGGTTGGGATGCCCAGTATATCCTCTGGTTGAGTTGACAGGAAAATTTAGATGTTGTGACTCATGAAATAGAACACTAAGTAAAGGCTCAAGAGTAGGAATCTTAAAGACACAACAATCTTGGAATTGTTCAAAATTTCAAGGGTTAGTATCTCCTTGAATCCTATAAATGGCTCCATTATGAGGGAATTTAACACATTGACAGGCAGAAGAGGTGATAGCTCGCATATGATGAGTCCATGGCCTACCAAGCAAGATGTTATAAGAAAGAGGAAAGTTAAACATCATCACCTTCACATAAATAGTGACAAGTGGGACGGTAATGGGAAGCCACACACACCCAAGAGGAGGCATTATCCTTATATCATATCCTTGGTGGGTGTTATGTGTGGACTTAAGATTGCATTTAGAATATCCAAAGGTTTTAATGAAATCAAGAGAAGCAACATAAGTGTTATAACCCTCATCAATCAAAGCACACTTAACTTGAATATCATTAATTTGGAGGTTAATAAATAGGGGAGGATCATCTACACAAAGTAGAATCTCATCGGGAATCATAGATGTGATGGGAAATTAAATGAAAGAGAAGTGTTGATAGTTTTGTCAACATTGATGGACATTTCTTCACATTGTTTCAAGATACTATCCTCAGAACCAGATAAGGATGCGTCTTGTCTTGCTAAGGGAGGACGAGGGACATTCATCTCAAATAAAAATTTCATAAGATGGTTCTAATGATGGGGAGATGTTCTCATGAGTTCAAGAAATGGAATTTGAGAAGTGAGATTAGTGAGTTCCACAATGGGATCCCACTCATCATAACCCATGAGAATTTTGTTAGATATAGGTGCATAATGGTTAAAGAGGTCTTTGGAGGGAAAAGCCGAAGAGCATTGAAATTTGTGTTGATAAGAATGAGAAGGTTTAGAAGAAGGTTTTAAATCATGTTGAGATTATGAAATAATAGGTTTAACTTGATTTTGAGGAGTATAAAAGGTGTTAACAGAAGGTTGATTAACATTCAAAGGAGAAGATGATGGAAGAGTGGTAGAAATAACATGGGATGAGTTATCCAAAGGAGAATCATAAGTTGGATCTTCATTAAAGGTTATAATTTCTTCTTTCCCTAACTCATTTAAATGATTTAGAGAAGAATCTTGGATAACACGGTATGCTTGAGAAGGATACGGGGTGTAAATAGGTTGAGAATCAATGAAAGCCACTACTCTTCACATATTAGTCATGCTAACGACATTTTCTTCAAAAATTAGTTTTGCAAGACTTTCTACATTATTTTTGGAAGAGATGGGCTTGACTTGGTTATCTTGAATTGGTTGATGATTAGGTTGATGATTAGGTAAAGGATCCTTATAAATAGATAAATGAGCATTTGCCTGATTCAAGGATTGAGCTTTATCATGAGTTTTGTATTCTTTGAATGCATGCTCGTAAGCTTATTGGCATTGGCATGTGATAAAATCATATTCAAAATTAGGTCCAACAAGAAATTCCATAGCTGAATTACAAATCTATCTATAGGTCTCATGAGAATGACCCCAACTAGCATGAAACCAATAAAACTTGCCAAGATCATACTAGGTTTTCATAGGATGAGTAGGGTCAATTTCACGAGGAAGAGGCCTAAGTAGATGTTTAAGCAATTTAACTAAGGAAAGAGGTTTATGAGCATTAAAGTTGTTTGTTGAGAAATAAGGGTAAGTAAATAATTGAGAAGATGAAGCTAGTTCTGAAGAAGGGGTAGGAATGATAGGTTGAATATGGTGAATGGTACCATTTGAATCAAAAACACCATCACTTGTAAAATTATGGTTTTTGTTTTTGAGTAATATATGAGAACATGTGGAAGTTTGGGGTGGATTGAATTGACACAAGGAAATCTTGTCATTAAGTTTAATCAATAGCTTCTTCCAAAGTGTGTGGAGAAAGGGTACGGACTTGATATTATAATTTGGGATAAAGAGCATTTGTAAAGAGATGAAAAAGATTATCATTGGCCATGTTATGTTCACATTTATTTGATAAAGTCTTCCATCATTTAAAAAATGCTTAGGCAGTTTCATTTTCACTTTGATTGCAATTGATGAAATGGACCAAAGTGTTTTTAGGAAGATCAATAGTTTGGAACTCTTGAACTAAAGCATTCACTAAATCTTCCAAACTGGTAATGGAATGAGGTCTAAGTTGGTTGTACCAATCCAAGGCATCACCTTTGAGGGTCTTATCAAGGATCTTGGCAGTAGAAAAGGCATTTAATTTACCCCAATGTTTATAAAGATTCCCAAAGGTTTTAAGATGAAGAAAAGGATCAGTTGATATATTAGAAGAGATTGTAGGTGTTATACCTCCTATATCAATGTTAGAAATTTGAGTAGTGAGAGGTTCATTTTGTAGAAGCTTGATAGTTTTATTGATTAAAGGAGTTTAAGGAATAAGATTTCCTTGAGAATCTTGAAGAGGAAGGGGAGGAACACTTTGGTTATGTGTGCCCCAATCCATTGGTTGCAATTGCATTTGAAGATGAAGAAGGTGATTTTGCATTCTTATCATTTGATTTGTGTTATGGGATTGGAAAGCATTCATTTAATTGAGAGTTTAAAATAGAAGTTGGTGAGTTTGATTAACATTATTAGAAGATTTAATGTTAGTATTAGTGGCTTGAGTACCACTATTGGTGTTGTTGAGAGCTTGAGATGAATGATGAGAATGAGAGGCACTAGTGGCAAAGTTTGCTTATGTATCAAAAGATGGACTAGTGAATGGAAGAGAGGAAGAAGCACTAGAATCATGAGTTCCTTAGGTAGAAAAAAATGAACTAGTGGAAGGATTAAGGGTTATGGATCTTAAGGGAGGTCCACTAGATGTAGAACCAGCCATGGTAGTTGAAATACTAGGCATGGACGTAGAACAAAAGAAAGAAGAAGAAGAAGCATGAGAAGAGATCATGATCGAAGCAAGAGGTTGTGAAGCAAATAAATCAATACTACCAACCCCATTTGAGAATGTAGAATATGGTGAATGAGGTTCATTATCTTGACCATTAATCATGAGATTGTAAATGGTAGATGGATATTTCCCTTTATGTTGGGGAAATTGGTTAATAAAGAAAAGCTATTCATGAGTATACTCTAACTCAGGTTGGTTTTCTAGGAAAAAATAAGGATTATGATGCAAAGAGGTATCATGAGGGAACCCATAGTCTATTGTGTGAGTTACAATATGGAAATTACTAGCATTTTCAAAAGGAACTCTACTTTTTCTATGGGAAACACTATTAGGATTGGTGAAATTCATCATGCATGTTAATTGAGACTCAGTGTTGTCACCTAATAGGAAATCCATGATGAAAGAGGAAGGAAAGCAAGATGAGAAAACAAAGGATTCATAAAGTGACAGAAATAAAGCTAGGTCAACCCGGTCAACCTAGTGAAAAATAGGGACAATAAAGCTAGACAGGGTCCATAGAACTAACCCAGTCTAGAGAGTAAAAGCTGATAAAAAAGGGGAAAAGGCTTGAAAATTATGCTAGGTTGACTTGATCAACCTAGTGTAGTGCACAGGAGATACAAAAAATGCTAGGTCAACCAAGTCAACCTAGTGCAATTGATAGAGGTAGCAAGTAGGGTCTGGGATAGTGTAGAGTCGAGTTGGTTGATGTATCACAGTAGATAGGAAAAGAGAAAATATTGCTAAAAAGATGAAAAATGAAATGAGACATGCTTGTAGCTAGTCTAGAAAAGCAAATGCTAAAATGAAATACATAGTCAATTGAACTGACATTGGTCACTCTAAGTGGTATACATAAACAAATTGCAATTTTGAAAGAAAAGTACAGAGTAGAGTATAAATAGAGAAATAAAAACTAACCTTGGTGTTTTGGAGATGAAAATAGAATAGGTAACTGACCTATAACTTTGGAGATTACTAGTCTAATATGTAGAATTGAGTCAAGTTGATCGACCAAGTGAGACAAGAAACTACTACAAAAGCTAAAAAAGTGTGCTAAGTCAACCTAATCAACCTATTAGAGTGAATTAGATGTCTCGAAATATGCTAAGTCAAGCTGGTTAACCTAGTTGACTAGACTATAAATCTAGAAGTTTAGAATCTGGAACCTACACTGTGAATCCTAAACAATAACCTACTGCAAAGTGATTGAAACTATGCTAGGTTAACCTGATTGACCTAATAGGCTGAATAGAAAGTCTAAAAAGTGTTGTAAACTTATGATGGGTCGATTTGGTTAATCTAGTTGCCTATTTCTACACATAGATAAAAATATCTGGTCAACAAAATCTAGCAAGCAAGTCAAAACATATGATAAAAAAGATGACAAAATGAATAAAAATAAGTGAAAAAAACCTATCAGGGTTTGATTCACATCAGGTTCACCAAAATGTATGTAATCAAAATTGCATGGCATGCATGAATCAATATTGGATCAGATAAGATAGATCATACCTACACTTTTGATTATGGTACACACTTGTTAAGTGAGAGCATGACCAATATGAGGATTTGCTAGACCTGATTAAGGGATCACTTGTATCATCTATCACAACACATCATGCTAGGCAGGGTTCCAAATCCTACAATCTAACATAATCACAAAACCCTAAAAGAGTCCTATGGTTTCTATATTCACTTATGATAATAAACAAGAAAGTAAACAAATCTAATAACAAGAAAAGTAAACTAATATAGTGCTCACCAAAGCTTTTGGCACAAAGTGGGTGTTAAAACAAATAAATAACAACTAAACTAAACATGTATAGGAGACATATACTCACGTCAATGTATACAAAATCTTAATACATAGAAGAGAATAATGTATACTACATTATCTATCTACTATTACAAAAAGAGAAATAAAGCTAGGAATACTTACCTTTGAAGATGAACCTATTGAGTCTCAACCTCTCCCTTAGCCAATGGTGTTTCACAAGAGATTGTTATGGCTTATAAGGATAACCAAGATAAATCAGCTCTAGGATACATGACCTACCTAAGCATCTAAAATAATTATCCACAAGACAATATCGGAGCTCCAAAATAAAGTATTGAACCTTAAAGCTTTATTCCTCAAGTAGAATGGCCAATAAGTAGATGTTAATTTGCACTTCTTTGCTTAATTCAACTCTCTTATGAAATGGTAAAGAATGATCTTGTATATATAGTAGTATCTCACCCTAAAAACTTTCAAACATGTCAGTTGTGCTAGGTTGATCGGGTCAACCTAGCACATTATCAAGCAAGTGCCTAAAGTCTATGCTAAGTCGATCGGGATGCAAGGCAATAAGGAAAGGCAAAGTATCCCCAAAATAATCTCAGTTGACTAAGTCGACCTAGCTTATTGAATAGGTCAAAAGGGAAAAAAGGTAAGAAATGAGGGATAATACATGATAAATGGTGGGAATAGATAGGAAAGAGAGAAATAATCTTAGGGTTCAAGGTTTTAGGAGATAAGAGTGTAGATAGCAAGTAGAAAAAGGAAGAATAATCTTATGAAGCACCAAATGTCTGCCCACCCCTTTACCAGTGCACCCCTTAAGCCATGCACTCAGAGAGATTGAGACTCAATAGGTTCTTGCAAGATATGAAGTGTTGGTAATCAATAAAAGTGTGAAAATATTATGTGTATACACTAATCACCTACCATTTCTATTCCATAATATCATGTAAATATAATAAATCGGTCAATTACACATGCTCAACTTTCACTCACTAACACTCCAAATAATGTGACAAATAATTTGCTACATCCTTCTTAATTACTTTCTAAAAATATAGTGGTCTAAGCTCTGCCATGAGCATGATTACACCTGGATGTCCTAAATATGGGGCAATGTGCAATTTTTTTAGCATCATGATTCATAGATTCTCTAAATCTAACAAATACATTTGTTTTTTTTAATGCAATATACCATCACTCTCCAAATTGAATCCTTTATACCAAAGATTCTAAGCAATATCTGATAATGCTTTACTAACCTAATCATAAAATTCATCTCTTAAAGAGAACTCAATCACGTGATCCCTAAAAGTACTCCTATTAGTAGCTAAATTTACTATGTACCTTTTACACATAAGGGCATTAGCTACTCTATTCTCCTTGCCTTTGATATAACTAATGTCAAAATCATAATTAGATAATAAATCAAGCCAATATCTCTAATGAGCATTCAAATTAGGTTGGGTAAAAATATACTTGAGTCTTAAGTTATCTATCTTGAGTTTAAAAGGTTTTCCTAATAAGTAATGTCGTTACACTTATAAAGCATGAATAATCATTGCAAGCTCAAAATCATGAAGGGCATAATTAACCTCATATGGATTTATATTCCATGACTCATAAGCCACCACTACACCATCCTACATAAGGACTCCTCCTAGTCCATCCCTTGATGCATCCATGACTACTAAAAATTTCCCATTGGGGTCTGGAACCCTCAACATTGGTGTCAACATAAGTCTTCTTTTCAACTCTTATAAAGATGCTTTGCACTTATATGAGCAAACAAATATGTGGTTCTTTCATAACAAGTAATTGGATTAACTATTTTTGAGAAGTTTAGAATGAACTTCCTATAGTAACCTATTAACCCCATGAAGCTTCTAACCTCATGCATATTCTTTGGTGTTGGACATCCCGTGATGGCTCTAATCTTCCCTAGATCTACTGAGATGCCATCTATAGAGATAATGTGTCCCAAATACTGGACTCTTTCCTATAAAAATACACACTTGGATAACTTTCCATACAGATTATGCTTCTACAACCATTACAAAACCAATTTCAAATGTTGGAGGTGCTCCTCTTCATTCTTTGAGTAGATAATAATATCATCCATAAAAACTAGCACAAAGTGATCAAGGTAATCTCTAGATATGTTATTCATGGATTCATGAATGATGTTGGAGCATTAGTCAGTTCAAATGGTAACATTGTAAACTCATAGTGACTATATCAAGTTCTAAATGCTTTTTTAAAATGTCCTCATCCCTAATCCTCAATTGATGGTATCCTGATCGAAGATCTATCTTAGAAAATATTTTTTCTCCTCACATTTATCAAAAATATCATCTATACAAGGTAGTGGATTACTATTTTTGATGGTTGCCTTGTTCAACATTCTATAATTAATGCAAAATCGAAGGGCACCATCCTTATTCTTGACAAAGACAACTAGTGCACCCCATGGTGACACACTTGCCTTGATTAACCCCTTATCTAATAATTCTTGAATTTGATCCTTAAGTTCAACTAACTCAGTGGTTTTCATCCTATTCGGTGCCTTAGACTATGGTTCCAAACTAGGTGTAATATTGATAGAAAAATTAAGCTCATGTTTAAGAGGCAAACCCAATAACTCTTCTAGAAACACATCATGAAAATATCTAAGAAATGGATCATCTTCAAGAGATGGTTCCTTAGTTTCCTCTATTTCATTTATCTTGACAATAAATGCTTAGCACCCTTTTCCTTGAGCCTTCTTAAGTTGCACTGTATAAATTTATCTCAGCTTCAACTCTCTCTTCTCACCTTTAATTTTTATCTAATTCTTGAAGTCATCAAAACACTTGACCTTCTTCAGGTAACATTCAACCTTATATTTATGTTGTGTAATCTATTTGACTCCTAAGATCACATCATATGATCCTAGAGGTGCTACATACAAATCTAAAACTGTTATGAATTTGGGAAACCTAATATCTACTTTGACTAAACACTTTTCAACCATGACTTTTGAGTCATTCCCTTATTGTACTGACCATGCATTTTCCATTTCACTAGCTTTTCTAGTTAATTTACTAAGCATACTAGGATCTATAAAACATTTTGTGTCTCTTTTATCTACAAAAATGTAAATTGGATGGTCAAACAAAGTACTTGATAGCTCAATAGGTAATGCCTGATATTCAGCCTATCAATTATCGATTGCTACATGATTTCATTGATGAAAACCACCCTACTGAGGATTAGGACCCTTTCCTTTTAAATTGTCTTGAGGAAAATAATGAGCATAATGGTCCTCTCTAAAAATGAAACAAACTCTTGGTGGTCCTTTCTTATCATTCTATTGGTTTCCCTTGAAACTATCTTTGGATCCATTGCCGTATTTCTTATTGTTTGAAACATTGTTGAGCTTGGCATCTGATTTTTAAACTATTTCCTAGAGTCTCCACTCCTCTATTTCCAATTATTCTTCTTGAATGTTGACTTAAAATTTATAAACCTTTTCTTGAACTTATCATTGGCCTATGAAAGAAACTTCAAATTCTACTCATATTTGACCACCTTTTCAAAGACCTGGTCCATGGTGGAAGGTCCATGAACATCTACCTCTCCACTGATCTGGGGCCTCAAACCCATGATAAACTTTTTGAACCCAAACCACTCATCTCCCTAAGAATAAGGTACGTACTTCAGTAGTTTAGTGAAATATTCCTAGTAATCATTCATTGACATATCACCCTCTTTTAAATTCTAAAAATTTGTGAGCTTCTAATCAAAATAAAGATGTGGGAACCAACATGATTTAAATAATGCCACAAACTAATCCCAAGTGGTGGTGGTCAAATTAATATTCATTTCCAAACATTTATTATCCTACCACATAGCTTCCTCACCAGCCAACTGGTATGCTCCCTATACTACCTTGGTGACATTGAAGTAGTTTTGAATTTTAAAATACTTCTCCATCTCTATTAGCCATGCCTTAGCTTCATCACCCAAAATAGTCCTTTCAAACTTATGTGGATTCAATTTCTTCATGTCTCTAGCTAACTCTATAGTAACCTAAGCTTTAGCATCTTGAGGATTTTCCTACTCAACAGGATGCTCTTCAGGTTCACCTTGTTGTTCTTCTTCTTAATGACCATGAACCACCTACTCCAGAGTTGTAATCCAATCTCTAGTCTCATTCATAATTGTAATAATAAGGTCCATCTTTATTGACTTTTAAACATCAAATCAGCTAGGATCAAATGGAGGGTTGATATCATTAGCATTTGAAGGACCCTCTCTAGAAACTCTCACTTTCACCATCCTTTTTTCTATCAATAGAAGGATATAAAAATGTTAATGGAATCATTAGGTCCTATAGTTTGAGTTTTAGCTCTGATACCACATGTAACATCCCCATTGGGATCTACCTAATAATACATGAAATTTTATATAAAACACATATACTCAAATAGATTACCCATGAGAATCTAATAAAGAGCAAAAGAAGTACTCAAGTGTGATGCTAGCAAACAAAGAAAATTACATCATAAATCATGGATCTTCAACATCATAAGATTATTTCATAATACAAATATATAAAGTAATTATAATAACATAGCCATAGATGATACAAATTTATAATCATTACTATTAATGTATAATAATAATTAATTACAACTCTTCATGAAAATTTTCAATGATAAGTATAATACAATATAATGTACATATATGATACATGGCTTCATTGAAGCATATTTCTTAAACTCAAGTATCTATGGCAATATCAAGTGTCATCTTGATAAGTAGTACTATTGTGGGGAGGGAGATCATCATCCAAGTGCTTTTCCACACCAACCATAGACTAATGATCCCCTACATTAATTCCATCAGAAAATGGCCCCTCTTTCATAAATGAGTAGATAGTGATGGCATGGGAATCCAAATATACAAGCAAGTACTTGTGTGATGTATGATTTCTAAATTAAACATGCAGTGTATCATAGAAAACTTGATCTATTATAAGATATCGCACATACATGTAAATCAAACTCATGAAATTATAATGTCTCACTAAACATACTTTGAGTAAATTTTTAAGAATAGTAATACCAAAGTGATCTATAAATCAATCAAATTTATACACACCACTTGATCGGACTTCCTTTATTTGACATCATGATGCTAGTAAACTAGTGAAATTCATCTCACTCCTTACTCAGTATTAGCAATGCAGACTAGTTAAATATAATTTAATCATAAGATTCATATAATTTACATCCTAATAACAAACATGTCATATAACATGCTAAGTATAGGATTAACCACAACATACATTTATTTTATCAAACATATGAATGAATCTTACATTATTTTCTATCCCATACTATAAATAATGACTACAATTTATACCACCTGGATAAATACATAATTAACTGCAGAGTTCAAATAATACAATTTATTTCTAGCTTAGCTACACCTTATGATAACCCATTTTACCATAGTCCAGTGTTTTTATGCATAACTACTAAGAACTATAACTAGTCAAATTAAGTAGTCACAAATTCATGGAAACCTAAGCTTTTATTCAACCAACTAGGTATAAACAAACAATTTTCAATTCATATGAAACATAGAATACACATTGCTATATTCTTAGTCTTATTTACATACCCTCATAAAGCTCTAATATGCATATTTCTTTAATATAGTTTCTAACCCAAGTACACACCCCCAAAGTACTAATATATACTAATAGACATGTTTACAACCATTTTTCAAAAAAAACACTCTATTAATAACCATAAATACATAACTTTTTATAATGTCAAATTCTATGTGGTAGGTTTCATATAACAAGTGATATCAATACATTGTAAGGTTATCTCACAATACCCAAATTGTTATACCTACTTAAGGCACTATTACATCCAAATAAGCAAGTTTATAATAAAACATTTGTTATTTCCAAATACATATGGCTCTATATTTTTAATTAATTTTAATCCAACCATCTATGACACCATAGTTGGAACAATCTAACTATGGTTTTCTATAAATTCATTATGGTTTATAACATATGATGACATCATATATTTTATTGAAGTCCATGTTTTCTACATAAAATCATATAACAATACGCTCCAGTTATTGGAATAAAGTTTGTATTATTACAAAATAAAATTTGTATTAGATCCAACTAAAAGTATATCAAATACTCTATAACCACATGCGGACTTGTATATTTCTAAGTTATAATAAAATTCGTGTTATTGCCTAATTAGCACTAGTTTAATAGTTTTGGGCTATCACAAAAATCATTTTTTTCATACAAATAGTGATGTCAACTATTTTTTTATACTTATCCAATACACATCAATTTCCAATGATCCAAGTTGATATGTTATAGGCTGAATATATATATATATATATATATATATATATATATATATATATATATATATATATATATATATATATATATATATATATATAAAAGTTGACTCAACTCTGATACTTGCAAGAAATAAATACAGTGATTTGATTTTTGGGTTGTAGACATAATATATGGCACATATAATGACTCAATAAAGTTACATCAAGTGACTAGATATTTTACATCAAACGATTCAATATATAGCTTGAGTCCCAATATAAAGTGATCATTAATTAATGTGTTTGATCATATAAATTATCATGTGATCATATTAATTGATGCATGTGATTATATTAATAGCAAGCAACTCAATATAAATTAGTGAGCTATATAGGCTTGAGTCAAGATTTATTTTATAGTGTTAATAAATAACTATATAGTGACTCAAACTATTACCTTAGACTAGGATTTATTTCTAACACATTCAACTACACCCTTTTTATTTCCAGTTATAAGTCTACCAATTGACTTCCTATTATAGTTGACGTTGTGCTTATTATAGTGATCCCACATTATTAACAGGTTGGAAAAATCAATAAAATGACTTCAATAAAACCTTTTACCCACTCCATTAATAGCATTATGCCTTCATATATTTTCAAAACCAAACAACGCTTTCAAATATTATATAGTTGGTTAATTAGTGAATAGTGATGCCAACATCATGCAGATGTTTTAGAAAGGATTCAGTGACTCAAGTGTTCACGACTGGCTAGGATTTACTATAAATTGACCTCTACAGGTGATAGCAAGTGTTAGAATAGTGTTTATAATGATTTGTTCTTTTTTCTTATACAATCCTAGGAACTACCAAATAAGAGCTATATTTCATAGAAAATATTTAACGCCTATGTATAACATATTTGAACCATTTAAATTTAAAATATAACGATTCTATCATATTAAGATTTGTCATGGATAACTATAAAACTATATGTAACAATTAAGACGCCTTTCTAACAGTAGCTTTATTTTTCCTTTACAGGCATATTTATACATAACGGTTCCTAAATATATTAAAATATGATGATAGCTAAGGAAAGTTAGACCATGGCATTATATTCAAACCTTTATATTGCATATTTCACTTCTATCATTTTTCATAGATAATTATATAACTAGTCCACAATATTAAGTTGTTCAGCATAATCATGAGAATTTAAAAACAAACCCTACCTGATACACTTATCTGTCGATTCCTCCTATGATATGCCTCCTAAGTCAGCTCCTTTCAATTCTCCTTTTTTTTCAACTCACAAAACTCATATATATGCCTCCTTTTATAAAATTCCTTCCTTAATAAAAGTGGCATAACATTTGCTAAGCTTTGGATTTTTTTTTTTTTTTAATTATTTTTAATATATTAAACTTTCTTTTTAGATTTTATAAATTTAATCCTTTCTTTTTGCTTTTATAATTCTAGTCTCTAAATTTCCTTTTAATTTTTTCCTTTGTCTTTTCTTATTTTTTCCTTTTCTAGGATAATTTCTATTTTTTTTATATTTAACACTAAATGTTAAAATTTTATGATTTAATTAAATCAACTAACATCAACAATGTTATGAGATTTTAATGATAATTCATAATTATTAATAATCTAGATTTTTATATCTATCCTTGCTAATAATATTCTTACTAGCATTAATTATAAGATGTGCCAAATAGGTAAAAGAATTTAGTACAATATTTACCTATACTAGTAAACCATAGAAAGCAACACTCCAAAGCAAGTAATAAATCCATTATAAGCAAACTATTTTTAATGTATTTCTACCATGTGCTAACTACTGTGGTGTGTGCAGGGTTCTCATCAGATCTTTATCAACATTCGACATCTCCATCTATGTTAATGGCCTTTTATTTAGGTTCATAGCCTTATTATGTGATATTTTATTCTCCATTATGTGTGGCACTTGTCTTGTGTGATAGTTGGTGCTATCATGTGTGTTTCATATCCATGACATTGTGTGATTATGAGTGGATAAATCTAGGATTGTCTATTAAATTTTTGGTGTCATGATCCATATCATGCACCTCCCTATTTTCATTTGGTTCCATAATCTATACCATGCACCTTCTTATGTATTATATTACTCAATGTTTATATCAATGATTATTCCTACTATGTGGCTAATTTTTATATCTATCTTGACATGACACTTGTATGCTATACAATACAAGTTTTATATATTCTTTGATGATATATTCATTACTATGATGACATATTCTCCAAATGTTAGGACATGTTTCTAAATGATTACATATTTCTAAATAACATGATGTTGTTAACTCTTTACTTTTGATAGAATTAATTCATAAGGTACATCTCTCAACTTAAAAGTGGGAAAAGTAGTGAGATTTTCATAGAGATTTAAGCCTCCTTTTACAAAAAACTTAGATTTTGGGATAAATTATGTCTTTTATAAAATTTTAATTGGTTCAAACTATCAATTTGGTTCACATTATGGGATAGATGTTTGTATATTAGAACCGATTTTGGGGGCATATGAGCACATTTTACAAAAACATGAGTTACATGTTTTTGTATTTTTAATTTTTGGTACAAGATTAGATATATATTTATAGAAATATATATCATGTTTTAACTGATTATATTAGATTATAGAGCATGAATATTCTTCACACACACACTATTACAGTTGTATATTTAAAAGCATAGCATTGATATGACATTAATGATATTGAAGGTAACATTGAATATATAAGTCCATATACAATGATTGAACTCTAAATGAGCCTAGCGTAGGATTCCAATTTCCTCTTGATTTTTAATAGTAGTTAAATGAGTAGTATGGTTGAGGTTCATCATCACTAAATGGCCTAACACTACTCTCAAGGGTTAAGGCATTTATATTCCCAACCCATTTCCCTTGCCTTAGTACATTTATTCATTGGGGCATGATCACCCTTGATTCTTAAAATGCTTCAATAAGAATATCAATTCTCCAAATGATTCAATAGGAATCCCACTTCTCGAATGCTTCAGTAATAAGCATCATCTCTGACAATATCATATAAAACACAATTCACCCACTTATGGGTGTAATCCTTCTTTTCTCTTTAAGTTTAATTTTTTTCATTTTCATTTTAGATTTAATTTTAGATATGGACATGGATTATTATGTGCTCATTGTAGATATTATTAGAGCAAGTTGCACACCTAGAGCCTTCTCCCAAATATAAAATGTGTTTTACACACTTTGATACATCTCTTTATCCATTTACTCTAACATTATTTTTTATTTTAATACTATAATAAATGGGGGAAATTTTTAGACATTAAAATCTAGTATTAGACACTTTAAAATATCAGTTTTTACCTACCTTCACCTTACATGGCCTGTGTAGACACAAATAGATCTTGCACCCTCTTCTCTTCTATTCACATTATTTTTATGGGTCTGACCTTCTAATGTACTATCATTCATCTATAAGAATTCCATTTTTTTCCTAACCTATTTAAAATCATACTCAAATTTTCTCCAAATCATCATATTAGTATTATTTATCTTAGGACAAATCCATCAAAATCACATGCCGACATAATTCTAAAGGTGTTCAACTCTGACAGACCTATCCCCATACCAAACAATAATCAATTTTAAAATTCAAATTATATTTATGGGTTGGCTCATATGTTGGTGTAATGAGAAAGTACCCAAACATGCCCATATAATTACATAGTATGTCTAATCTTATTTGATCATATATAATTGTCTAGCAAGAACTGACCAAGCTTATCATTTCACTTTTACATTCAAAGGGACTACCCCAAACTTTAAAATTAAGAAACCAGTCATGATGAGTAGGCCCTAGCCAAGTTTGAAGCACTTAATCCAAGTCATTTTTTTCCATTTTTTAAGTGTTGAAAACCATATTATAGGTTGCACTCATAAAAGAGCACCATTTCACACATACACCTAATGGTGAAAACTACGCAAGGTTTGACTTCCCTCTTAGAAGTATTGGTTATGTAGGCAGTGCTCAACAATTCATTGGGGAGTTGTTGAAGTTATCTCAACCCACCTTCTTCCCCTTTTGTATGCTAAACCTAGTGTCAAAATTGTACCTATATTTTCAAAGAGAAGAAGATAGGTTTATCGATATTACATACACAATGAACCCCTAATATCACACACAAAGACATATTACAAATAAGTGCAACATTATGTACCAAATTAGAGAGGCATGGTCTACAAAGATGAATCTCATAAAGGATAGACACTATCATTGGGCACAATTTTATATATACTAATGGATTTCTCCATGTGGATTTAGACATCCAATTCCTTATTTGAGTGACTCATTGTCTACTTCCAGCCCTTCTTGTCACATGTACACTATCTCAGTCCTGCACATAACATAAACAAGACAAGTATCTAAATCAATTTTGGTCATTCCCATTTATCATAAGTTTTAATTTATCAATCATATTATTCTTTATATTTCATATTTGGGTCTTATTGTAATATATTAAACATTTTAAATAGTTTAAAAGTTGTATACTTGTTTAGATGCACTAATGAAAAATAATATTAAAAAACTATTCCAAATTGAATCTCAATGGGTCACGAAAAGGTGATTTGAGAGTTTCTAGATAAAGTGGTATTATCATTGATGAGTTTGTAAATGTGATTCAATACCTCTCCCTATACATTCCATTTGGCTATGAATAATGATCCTGAAAACACAATGTTGGTCCAAGGTTTGAGGCTAGCAACAAACTATGGTTGTGATAATCTTATTTTCAAAGGAGATAAAATGATCATAATTGATGCTATGGCTATGCAAGAAATCCCAAATTAAAATTTTAATATGATTATGGGATAGGCTTCAACCTTAATGAACCAATTAAATATAATCTTTTAAAAAATAGTGGGAGAATAACAAATTTTGAAACGTTCTAACCAACAAACCTCACTAAATTTTTCTCCCCTTATCTCACTCGCTCTCACCTTGGGTTGGCCTATGGATGCCCATTCCATTTGGTTTTCTGACCTAGTAAGCCCCAAACCCACTCCCCCATTTTACACCTCCCCCCTTTTTCGTTCTTACCCCTGTCTCCCTTCTCCTTAATTTTATTTTATTTCAATTCCTATAAAAAAATACAATTTGAACTCTAATTCATAATCTAATTTATAAATATTTATATTTATATTTATATCTTATAACTTTTAATTTATCATTTCATAGTTATAATTGGCAATTTACAATAACTTTTGTAAGTAGTTCTTTCTTCTTTTTTGAAATTCACCTCTCACAATAATTTAGTAGTTGATTATTAAGTTTTTTAGATTGTATAATTTATAATTTATTTACAACATTTTACAATTTGTAATTTTAATAATTATTATTTATAATTAATCTTTTCTAATTATAATTTAAACCCTATTAACCTAATTACAATTTAATAATTTATACTTTAAAAATTTATATTTTATAATTTATATTTTTATTGTGTTGTATAAATTATATTAGTTTTTATAATTTTATAATTTGTATCTTTTAATTTTTAATTGATTATTTATAATTAGCTATTTGTAACTTTACAATTTATAATTTAGACCCTAATAGTTAAGCTAAAAATTACAATTGATAATCCATACTTAAAGAGTTTTTTTATATAATTTATTTTATAATTGATCTTTCATAATTTATTATTGTTAATCCATAATTCACAATTTAGGTTAATTAAAATTTTAATTAATTCATAATTTATATCTGTCAAATCACAAATCAAATTGATTATTTATAATTTTAATGTTAAGGTTTCAAAATTTTTTTAAAAAAAAAATTCTAATTTATATTTTGTAATTTTAATATTTAATTTGTAATTTTAATCTCTATCTAAATTCAAAATTATAACTTTTAAACCTTACCATCTCTTTTTTCCCCCTTTGAGGGTCCCACCCCTCTGACTCACCTAGACATTATTGGGTTTCAATGTTATATTTATAAAGGAATAGCTTAGTCTGCTATTTTACATTTTTCATTCTCTTACCCTGATGATGATTCATAGAGTGTGAACCAAAGCATCAGTCAAAAACTTAAACACAGTTTTGTCCAGAAACTCTCTACTCTAACAAAAGTGTTATAAAACAGAACCACCTAATTGTTGAAATTTCATATAAGAATAAAATTGTAAATCACAAGAAAATAATAATGTAATACTTGAATCTCAAATTTTATTCAACATTGAATGGGTAATTATACAATAGATTATTTCTTATAATTTATGATATGTTCTTATCTCAATTCACTCTTCCTTCAACCTCTTTTAATTCTATGTGGGTATTGTTACACCCTCTCAACAACCCAACAATCCTAAACTAAACTATAATATATTATATACATATATTATAATGTGATAATTAATAACATTACCCTATTATTATATTATTGTTAAAATTATAGAAGTGAATTAACTTTGTATATGAAATGAGGCATACTCACAATTCAACATACTTTGTCTATGAAATGAGGCATACTCACAATTCAACATACTTACAAGTAGTAGTGGGAATGGCCTCAATATACCTCCTTAATGGGTTACAACCTTAATGATCAATACAAAAAAATGGGGACATGTTCTACCATTCACCCTACAACATTTGTGTAAATTTTCCTCACAACACTTATATGAATATGGATATATTCAAATATCCATAATAAAATAATATGTGAATGGGTACACTCTCAATTATTCTCCTAGAAACAAAATTGAGACTAGGCTTCATTACATCTCATCAGTGGGATTTGGATTCACTAAATAACCGCAACATCAGTAGTGGGAATTTGCCACACCACATCCTTAGGTGGGACTAGGCCTCACCTCAACTATTTCTCAAGTTGGACGGGACCTCAGCTAAACAACATTGCTCTCATTTTTTGTATAATAAAATTATTATTTTTGTCATCACCTTCACCAACCATCACCATATTTGAATTTATGCTATTTTTATATTGGTTTTCCACTAAAGTAATTATCTATTTTACAAATTAATTATTAACTCAAAACTAATAGTTTTCCTCCATCATCTTGTGGTACTTCATTCTCCTCTAGAACTCAGTTCACTTAAGCAAGTCAATATTGATAGTCTTATGGACCACATATTACTACATGAAGTCTCTAACAAATATAACTTAAAATAAATCAATGTTTTTATCCTTAATTAGAATAAGCTTCCCTCTCAATCAAAAAAATTTGTAATAGTTTTGGATATGACAAAATGCACCCATACGCAAAAAACTTCAACTTAAGGGATTAGATAGACAACTTTTGTTGAAAATAATTTAATATTTAAAATTATAATAAATTAATAAAAACCCTTTTTCTAAAAGGTTTAAAATATAATTATACATAAAGTAGAAAAAATTATCAAAATTCATCTCATGAATAAAAATGATAGAATCAATACTAATTTTTTAGGCTAAGAAAAAAATTAAACTACATTATGGCAGTATAAAAACAATTAAATATAAAAAAAACTATAGGATATAAAGTGAAATCCTTTTGAGATATGCTTAAAAACATATTCTACTTATGTGGGTGAAATCTTTGGAAAAAAATATTAATCTTTGAAATATTAAATTAAATCTATTTTAGCATGTTTCAAGGAAATATTTAAAATAAAATTATGAATTTTAAAAAATTTAAAAATAAGTAAAATTAAATAAACTTTAAAATAAAAAAAATAATACCTAGTCAAAGATGAGAATGGAAGTAGGCAAAGTGAGGAAGCTACAACTAAGAAAAAGGAGAGATTGGTACAAGGGCAAGGGATCACCCCAAGAAATAGACAAGACTGAAAGTGAATATCCATATACAAGAGTCAATAAATAAATCAAACCCACCATTAATGTACTCAAAGAAACTATGATAATATAAAAATTCATGGGTTTTTATCTAAATGTCATGGATTTACAGAAGTGGTTGAGAAAAATGTATAGGATATGAATAGCCAAATAGTTAAAACTCCTCCCTACTAGTTTTTTTCAATTCACTTATAATTCCTCAAAATATAAGAATGGGGTATTTATAAATGGACCTATTTTATGGGAAGGGTCAATATGTGCATGTGTCCATGGAAAGAGGGTTTCAATCCAAAAATATAAGATCTTTATTTTGTCTTTGTCTGGATGTGGGATAAGTTTTTTTTAAATGGTGAGAAAGTAGCTAGATGAATATATATGTATGGTTAGGTTAACAAAATTCTGAGTTGTTGGTTTTATATGTTAGAATTTGTGTCAAGATCGATCTTTCTAAATCGTTATCCAAAGCCATAAAGTAAAAATAAGAATATATTTAGTGGGTTAAGGATATTTATTTTAAAAATAATCCTTTCAAATGTAGGATATGTCATGAGCATGAAAATTTTGATAGGTATTTCCTTGAAATGTTTAAAACCCCTCTAGGAAAACCAAACTCATACATCCCAAAAATAAAATGGGAAAAATAAAGTAAAAGTATATTAGCTAATTCCTTCTCCTCATAGTAGAGTGGCCCTCCCCCAACTCCAACCTTCTAAGTAGGTCATATGACCTATCTATATATGGTCATATCTAAATTTTCTACTCCTAATAAGAAGAGGCTTGAGGTAAGGGGCTTAAGGCCCATACCATATAAGAGGCCTAAGGAGGAGGAAGCACCTATTGATCCTCTTAAAATATCCTTAAAGAGGGTTGGTCTTGAGTCTAAACATTATCTATAATTCAATTAGTACCCTTATATATAAGCTAATAACCTCTAACCCATCCCCTTATATAGATATGGATAGGTCACTATATATACATAGGCTATGTTATATCTTGGGGGGCTTGGGGGGGAATCCCCATATATAGATTAATATTATCTTCTAGTATAGGCTGTAGGGAGTTGACCCCTATCTATACCTGGCATGTTTTTTTCTCTACTCTACTTTGTTCCCTATATATATACCTATCTAAATAAATGGGGGGATGGCCATACCTAGCAGGACAACTATTTATATCCTTAGTCATGAAGGTTTGAAATCCAAAAATAAATATGATGCATCAAACTATGTAAGTAATGTAGAGGGGCCTATTGACTAAGATAGTTTTATTCTATTAAATAAACCCTACCTAGTCAAAATCTACCTAACATTCAAGACTAGCCTCCAAATCTTGGAGAGTGGTTTTGCCTTTATAAATCCCTAATTTATCATCAAAAATATTAACTATTGAGGAAGGGTAGGAAGAAGATAGTTAGGATGATGAATGGTAAGAATATTTTATAGGATTCGAAGAGATTTCTCAATCTCTACTCAAGGAGCTACTAATACAACCTAGAATGGACAAGATTGCAATCAAAAAATTATCAATTGAATTGGCTCATCAAGGCAAGAATAAACTAAAAAGACCTCCTTAATGAAACACGAGGAACTTGGAAGGATAGATATATATTGGGAAAGGTAGTCAAAAGTATATCTCAAAAATTATTTCAAAATTAAAGGGAAAAAATAAAATATAAAAAAGAGATTAGTGTGTGGTTAGCATGATAGAATAATAAGAAGAAAATAAGGAAAGGAAAAATGATCTTATTAAGTAGAATCAGAAAAGTGCAAACAAATAATATTTTTCAAATAGGGAGGTTAAACCCTTCACCTATAACAATGGGATGAAACCCCCCTCATGTTAATTATCACCTAAAATATAAGAGGTTGAATGCCCCAAAAAGCATAAACTACTAAAAAAACTTATCTTGGATAAAAAATCAAACATTCTCTTGTTTCAAAAAACTAAAATGGAATAAGCTCTCTTAAGCAAGACTTTGAGAGCCATTTGGATAAATGGTAACTTTTATCCACTAATGCAATCAGAGTTTCATGAGGTTTGGAAAATGACTAGACTTAAAATATAGTTTTTCATTTTTTTTCTTGAAGACTATGTTAATTGGTAAGAAATAAGATTTGATGAAGTAGGTTCAAATAGGTCATTCATATGTATCAATGTCTATGGTCCAAGTTCTCACTAAGGAATGGATATTTGGTGGTAGTCATTGCATGTGCTAATGCATATTAATAATAATGACAAGTGGATTCTTGGACATGAATTCAATGCAATTACCTCTCCTTTGGAAAAATTTGGGATTTTTGTTGGTTGCTATCATAGTTATTTGAAAATTTTATTTAGTTTATTGAGTATCTTTCCTTTTCCAACATCAAGCATAAATATGGCCTTTTCACCTGAAATAATATGAGGTTAGAACAACATTATATGGTTGAAAGATTGGATATATTTTTCATAAATATTTATTGGAATCAAATGTACATGATGTTGTAATCTAATATTTTACTTTGTGTAGGCTCTAATCATTGGCCAATCAACTTAAGCAAAGTTAAAGATAAATATCCAAAAAAAATGACTTTCAAATTTGAACTTATATGGGCTAAAGATGACTCTCTTAGATATAAAATCAAGGAATGATGTAATTTTACCTTTGTAAGATCAAAATTACATTTTTTAGATCAAACGATAAAAAGAGTGAAAGGTAAATTAAAATAATGGAATAAGGTAGAGTTTAATAAGCTTTTAGATTAAAAAAAATTAGAGATCTAAGATAATTTGGTCAAGGTGGAATCACTAATTCAATATGGAGGTTGGATCCATCTTTGAAAGTAAAAGAGGAAATTTTGATGAATGATTGGAACAATGTCCTTATGTAGGAGGAAATTTATTAGGATAAAAAATATAGAATGAAATAGCTAAAAGAAAGTGAAAAAAAAATGTTTTTTGCTTTTAAATTAGCCATCATGCAAATAAATTTTCAAAAAAACTAAAAAATACTACGATATAAGTATTGATGAGAGATTGAGAAATGTTCCTTATTTATAAGTGTTTGTTTTGGTTCTCTAAACATTTTTTAGGATTTGAATGAAACACTTATATAATCTCATCTTTATACTCTGATATAATATAAGATGAGATAACATAATGAGAACCAAACACCTATCAAATCTCATATTTATACTTTGATATAATATAATGGTTTGGTTCTTTATTATAAAGATGAGATAAGTGTTGATATAAATGTTGAAGCTTCTAGAAACTTGGAAGAGATGTTTGCAAAACTACATTTTGAAATACCAAGAGCTCAAAATAAGATCTTGGGTATAATCCTGCAATTGATATAAATGTTGATAGCCTTCCTCTCAAAAATCCAATCTCAGAAGAATTTGAAAGCGTTATTCACTCTTTCAAAAGGAACAAAACTCCTAGTTCTGATGGTTTTCTAGTAAGGATTTTTCAAGAGTATTGGGAGATAGTTGGAAAATATGTTATTCTTATTATACAAGAATCAAGTTTGGGTAAGATAGTTCTTAAGGAGTTTAAGTATACATTCATTTCCCCCATCCCTAAGGTGGAATCTATCTGATAATTTCACTCAGGGATATATTTTTAGATGGCATTATAATTATTCATGATCTCAATAACTTTGTTTTAGCTCAGAATCAAAAAAAACATGCTAATAAAATTGGACATGAACAAGGATTTCAATCACTTTAAATGAATGATCTAGAGGAAATTTTTGGTTTGGATAATTTATTATAAAGATAATTATCTTTAGATCATAAGTCTTAAAAGCAAGCATTTAGACTCATGGTACCATAAAAAAAATTCATAGTTCAAGAGCACCTAAAAAGGTCACTTATTTGAAATTTGATAATAAATGTCATCAAAATCCTAAAGAGAATGCTCAAATGGAGAGTTTTAATAGGTGCCAATTTAATTTTTAATAGGAACCCTAGGTCTTCTCTCAACAACTTGGTAGAATGAGTCAGTTTTAAAATATTCAAGTTTAGTATCTTCATAAACTTGAGGATAAGGTTGTTCATTACTTTATTTTTTTTTTAAATGTATGGAATGACCTTAAATTCCCCACCCATTTAATTATTTTTTCAAAGGATATTTCATTCCTTATTATATCCTTCCACTTTTTTGAATGCACATAGACTAGTTTGGATGAGTTCCAAGTCTAGTGCTTACAAGCTTAAGAATGCTTACAAGGCCATTTTCACTTTGGATTATCCTTTATGCAATCCATTTCTTTCTAAACATATTTGGAAAAAAAATTGGATCTTTAATACTAATTCATTCCTTTAATGTGCCACTTGAGAAAAAATCCTAACCCAAATAAATATGAGAAAAATCGTGCTAGTCTCTATTGGTCTCAATTTATGACCCACAATAGAAACAACTATTGGATTAACTATTTTGATGAGGACAAGGGGAGGTAACAGCACATGGGATGAATTTCCCCTTATTTTTAGGATTTAGTTATTGAAACCAAGGGCTGAGAACTTTCCAATCATTTAGTTAGGTGAGTAATGGCAATTAACCACCAAAAGTTCAATCCACTCCGTATTTCTTGAGGATTATTATTGATGTTTGCTTCAGGTAATTTTACTTCTCATTCACATAGGTATCAAACTATAATACAATTGGTAGGATATTCATCACCAAAAAAGGGATAAAAAGAGAGAAAAAGTAAGACAAGAAAGTAAGTGGTTTCTTGATGAAACAAGATGTTGATGTTAAAAATTAAAAGTATGTTTGATCACAATTATACCATTGTGTACCAAGTCTAGCTATAGCACAAATTAAATTAACTCAATGGGAAGTATTATGAGTAATTAATTGAACATATTATCTTGAAATTATATTAAATTAAATCATATGAAGGGCATGCAACTACTACACATAATGGCTTGACACAACGTTAAGTTAAATAGAACAGAAATGTTACATCCCGATTTCACCCTATGTTTTATAACCAAAAAAATTCATGGATTGATATGGTTATCATTTGATTAGTATTGATTTGATTTGAGATTTATGATATATATATATTGATTATGGGACAATGATATACTACTTATAGTACATGATGTGATAGCTATATTTTCTTATTTTGTACATTATGGATATATATTGGTTAGTTATGCATCATTTGTTGATATATATGATGACTCAGACTAACTACCTATTTTTTACAAGGTGGATGCAGGATTGATCCTAACCTTATAACATGATGAGGGAGAGCATCATCATAGATTATGGAATAGATGGGATGATTGGAAGATGATAGAGGAACTACTAGTGACCCAAACTGACACACCATAGTAGAATAACTTGTTGACTCTTTTGTTTGGTCTAGTTATCTAGTTAGTATGATTTGAATACTTGAGTATTTCTATAGTGATCATATTTTATTTTATGCATATCTTAATATTAGTTTCAAATATTGATTACTTAGTGATTTTTGTGTTTGTGAGGCATTTTTACTTAACTAGTAATTTGTATTATTTAATGCATCTTTTTAAAGGTAGTTAAAGACATTGAAATTAGTCTTTTAAAGAAAATTCGACAAACAAATTCATAGATATAACATTAAATATTTGAAATATAGGTTTGGAAATTATTTTTATCCTAACATTTAATGTTATATATAGTTGATCAAAACCAATAATGACTTAGGCAACTCTCACTTTAAACTAATAAATAGATTTTTGTTAAATTAAAATGTTAATTTCCCTATGTAGACTATCCTAGTTATATGTTGTAATATTTAGATAATAAATATATTTATAAATAAATTATAAAATATTAGTTAACTTTAACTTTGTCAAATAATCGGCATACTTAACTAGTCATTGCATGAATTCAACTTCGAATAAGAATGACTTGTTTACTAAAGAAATGTTTAATTAATTGAACATGAGAAGTCTATTGATGATCTTAAGTTTTGTAATTTGAATTAAAAATTTCATGATTATGGATTTTAAACTAAAAGGCTTGGTTACTTCAAACACCATGAAAACTAGAAATAGCTTGAGTCTTTGCCATAAATTGATGAGTAAATAGCATGCAAACATAGACTAAGCTTTAGTTAAAGACATTAATTGATGATTAATTAACATGCAAAGAGGAGGGGTGCGATAAAATTAGAAGGGAAATGGATTTATAAAATAAGTCATGGAAATTTTTAAAGGGATGGAGATAGAAGGAATAAAGGATATGAAAATATAAGAGATAGGAGGATTTGGAGAGAGAGTTGAAAAAAGAAATAAAAGCCAGACATATTTTCCCTTCAGGAAATAATCTTACAAGATTGGTTCTACAAATTACATTTTTGTGTGTAATATGGCTATGGTTTTATATTTTCTATAATCAATAGATACACAACCCAAATTCTATTAAAAATCAAATTCAATATAGAAACCAAGAAAAATCGATGGTATTTTATTTTTTGAGTGAATAAGGCAATGGTTTTTATATTTAACATAGATCTATTGTAGGTTTAAAGTATTACGCTTAGCTCAATGAAAATCATGTACAAAATAATTAAGAAATTAGTTGTTTGGTGTAATTTCAGCATGTGAGTACAAAGATTAAATAGGCATAGTAATATATATAAACATATGAGAAGAATAGCCACGAACCATGCTCAAAACTGAGTCAAATTATATTAGTTCCTTGTAGTTATGTAAGTCAATTTATGCCTAGGTATAAAAAATTGCGGTACCTATTTTTTTAATGTGAAGAAAGAAATTGAAGTGTTGAAATTTGAATTAAAATTCTAGATTACAATGAGAACAATTTGAACCCAGAATTATGTCTAGAACATAGCGAACTGTAGAGTTTATTTGTTTTGAAAGAATCTTATTTATTTATATCGTAAACATACTTTTATTTTGATAGCATCTTACATTTATGGGAATCATCTTTTATACATATTATATCAGGGGTAATATGACTACTTCTTACCACTAAAGGACTACGCTTAGTTAGAGAACTGAATTCTATAGTTTTATATAAACAACCAATATATATTATTATTCTTATATATGGATACTTCCTTATAAATATAATTGTGTTTTATTCATATGAACAGTGCCTTATAATTGAAAACTACATTTTGATTTAAAAACCAAATCTTGGCTTTTATATAAGTGATTTATCAAAATTCCAATGATTTATTTAGAGTATTGGGATAACATAATAAAGCACATGCATTCCACGGCTTGATTTTTTCTAAGGGAAAGGTGGCATTATGGCACTACATTCATGGATTTAAAAATAACCCTTTTTCAATTGTTATAAAGTTTTTTAGGTCTCGATAGGACAATCGACTGATGGGTATTTGCTTGTGTGTGAGATCAACACGTGCTAACAAATAGTGCACTAGTGTAGTCACGTGTGAGGAGTCAGTATGTAGTGTGGGTGTTGTGGTCCACTAAATCTATTACACTTCATTCCCATTGGGCCCAAGGCCTATCCAATAATAGATGCTAAAATACCATTATAAATACCTTTCATAACCATCGACTATGTTGAAAGGATACAGATTAGAACTTGAGATATCAAGTTGAATTAAATTGATACTTAGAAAAGGCCAGAGCTAACCGAATTATGTCATATACCTTTACTAGTGAAAACCATGTTGATTAGGTATACAAATAGATAGATTGCATAATAATGAGCCATTTTATTTAATATGTATAAACCATGTATCAATATACACTCCCGCCCTGTTACATGTAAGTTAATATGGGTACATATGGATATGTTGAAATCATCAGGGTTGTATATTAGATATATTTGTTTAATTTTTGTGACAATTCAAAGTGTAAATAGTGATATAAAATATAAAATCATTTGTTATTGAATGAGCTTGATGTTGAACTATTAAATATTAAGTTGGACAGTAATTTTGTTGGATGTATGAAATTATCAATTGACATATTTCTAGTGATATAGTATTTGATTTAATTTAATTCTTTATGAATTGATTGAATATGGATTCATTGCATACCATTGTAAGGTTTAAAGGTATGTATTTATATAGTTACATAAATAACTTGTTTATACTTCTATTAAGAATATTTTGATTAATTCCATTGGTTGATAATTTAATCAGTATGTTACTTATGACATGCAAGTAATCATGGTCCTTGTTTAAAGCATACCTGGATGGCATGATCTTGTATAGACTATGTTTTATTATATAGTGTTATATATATAATAACATGTTTTAGATTCACAATATGCATTTGATGGACAAAATTTAAGATTATGATTATTTCCATACTTAGTATGTTCACACTTCTATTTTTTATAAGGTAAGGTGGCAAACCAGGGGCCGAACTCTTCACAGAGCAAAAAAGACAAGAAGGCAATCAAACAAAATATGCCTTTAGAGAGACGATGGCACTGGCCGAGAAACAACAGACACAGAAACAAAACATAAGAAACGAAAAGACCAGAGTCAGAGAGGACTCTCCTTACATAACCATTGATTTGAGAAGATCATTAAGTTTCTTAGTATTCTCCACATTGTCAGCATGCCCAGTATTACCCACCTCTTTCAGCATAGACATGTTCAAGAGAATTGTATTCCGGAGTCCCTTGGTGAAATTCTGCTCCAGCCTCTGAATACGATCCTTTAGGGCCCCAATTTAAGATTTCCAATCAGTCTCATTTTCTATTTCCTCACCAGCTTCCTCGACATACATTTTCCCCTTATTGTCAGCAATTTCCATAGTGTCAGCACCATGCTCCTCAGTAACCTTAAAATCCCTAGTCTCCTACTTCCCTCCAGTGTCCTCAAAAAATTTCTAGATTTCTAGCTCCTTAGACTCTTCCTCCTAGGTTGCTTCCTCTGAAGCACTTTTTGAGTAACCAATCAGTCTAGCCTTTGGGGCGGGTTTACCAGCAATCCACCCTAACCTTCGAACTCTGGAGGAGAAGCCTTCCTTATTAATTTTGGAAGACTTATAAGATTTACCACCTTGGCCCCCCGTGGCCCTACCTAGATTTTTGTGGGTCCCCTCCATGGTCTCTCTAATATTCTCTTCCTCCTCATCAACCTTTCTCTTCTTACCCTTCTTGCTCACAAAGGAACTGGGTGTGTCAACAGGGGTCTCTTCTGGGGTGGAAAAAGAAACATCTTTTGTTTTGGTAGGAGTAGGGGAAAAATAGGACTCATCAATAGCATCGCCAGACACTGGATTGGAATGAATGTCTCCACTATCAATTCTGATAGTATTGGATGGCTCAAGGGCTCGGTGAAAGTTGTATAAGAATAAAATTAGGCCCTAGTGTAGGGGAATAGGGTTCATATCTAGCTTCTTAGCCATTTTAGCTCTCACCCTAAGGAGAGAGTGTTCTAAAGAGGAGAGCAGGTAAAAATGGAAACTAATAATAACATTGCACCTAAAGTGATTTAATAGAGGGAGGTGGTAATTGTAAAACCTGGTAAATTGACCTTCGAGCATGAAGTACTTCATGAGTATGAAGCACACTCCATCCCATGGCTCTGGAATTTTAGCGCGCTCAAATCCTCCTTGATATGGGACGAGTTCTTCTCCCTCTCTCAGATACAGTTTATGGCTTGCAAGATCCATAATTTTTGTTTTCCTTTAAAGTTTTATTCCCTGCATGGTCATTCTCATGGCCATAGCAATCACCTTTTCAGAGATTTCAAAATTGATTCCACCCCCCATGACCTGCCTATTTAACCAGGATCTCGCAAATTGCTCAAACAAGTTTTTGTCAAACCCATTAAGCCTTTCCAGATATGGGTTGATTCCCCCTTCTTTACAATAATGCCAAACCAATGGATTATCTTTGAATTCATAGCAGGAGACTGGTTCTATTCGAATACGGTCTCCTCCCATTTTGTATTTGTAGACCTAAATTGTGGAGTTCCTAAATTCAGCCTTCATCTTTGAAATGGTTACTAACCCTTGTTTTTGTTTATGCATAATGAAGATGTGATGGCTCATTATTCGAAATACCCTGCAGAGATGACATTGTCTACTCCCATGCTTGGAAATTATTTACCATTGATTTTCATAATGAGACCCACACACCTCAACCTCATGATACAATGAATCATGAATGATTGTCAAACAAATACCAAAGTTATCATGTTCTAAAATCCACAATGGCCCTCTCCAAATGGATCACCTCTGAGAGCTATCCTTGTCATAAATGTGCCTCATCCTTGACAAGTCATCTCCTTTTGAATAATATCCCTAATGTTTAAGGGAATATGAACACCTTGTCACCACACCCTCTAACCTAAAAATTCTTGACCAAGATTGGCATAAGCATCAGTAACCCTATTTCCCTCTCTATAAATATGGGAAATCTCTACTCCAGAGAACTTCTACAAAAGAAATTGAATATCTGTAATGATGTCTTTTAGCTTAATTCCCACATTTGATGCTTTATTAACTGCATCTATGACCATTTTAGACTCTCCTTGTATACTCAAGTTCCTTATTCCTATGGATATAGCCAACTTTAACCCCCATAATAGAGCCATTGCTTCACCATAGTTGTTGCTCTGGCATCCTATTCCACTAGCATAGACAGCAGTCATCCATCTTTTATCATTCCTTATAATTCCTCCTCCACTAGCTTTACCATCCGATTTGGATGCCCCATCAAAGTTGAGTTTCATCTAGTTAGGCTATGGGGGGATCCATTTAGTATTTAATCTCTGTAAAATTTTGTTGTTATTATACCCAGGGATCTGGTTTAAAACCTTCCATTTGGCTGCAATTTGGTTTTCAATTTGAGATAGGGGTTTCTTCACAGCATGGATATGAGCTATTGTGACACTTTCCATAATTGTCTTAACAAAGGAGTGAAACACCTAAGATGCATTTCTAGCAGTGTCCCTAAAAATTCTGTGGTTGCGCTCTTTCCATAAAATCTAGCTCAAACATGGTAGAGTTTGCTTCCATAATTCCATAAGCCAAGGATGTGTGAAGGTTGGATTCTAGCTGAGGATTACTTATTTAAGGTCAAAATTATAGACCCATTCAATACCAAAGTTATTAAGTATTGTGCCCCATAATTCTCGGGCAAAATCATAGTGGATGAAGAGGTGTTAAATTGATTCCTCTTTTGAACCACACAAAAAACATATGTTAACCAGGGTAAACCCTCTCTTTTGAAGGTTATCCTGTGTTAGGATTTTGTTATGAGCAGCCGCCCACCAGAAAATGTTAATTTTTGGAATAAGTTTATAATTCCAAACCTTTTTCCATACATCTTTATTCTGAGCTTTAGGAATGAGCAGATGGTAAGCAAATTTGACAGAGAATGATCCATTCTTATCTAGCCACTAGTATTGTTCATCTTCACAGGGGAAGAGAGAGATTTTGATCTCCTGAATGCATTGTTGGATCTCTCGCACTCTAGGGAAAAGCTCAAGCTGGTGATCATAGCAGTCCAATAGATATTTCTAGCTCTGCATCCCATTGTTATTTTCCATATAATCACTGACTCTATCTCCAAAAAATGAAGTAGCCAAGTCAGAAATCTCTCCATAGTTTCCTTGTGTGATGAGAGCCTTATCCTTTAACCAGATATCATCCTAAAATTTAATATGCCAACCATTTCCAAGTTTCCATCTAATTCCCTGTTTATGAAGGCTTCTACTTTTTAGCATTTTATTCCATATCACAGATCCCTGGGGTAATCCCATCTATTGAAGAAAGTTGGAATCATCAATGATATGCATGTATTTGGAATACATTATTTCCCCCATTCATTATTTTTATGGATCAGGTTCCAACTAATTTTTGAGAGAAGGGCTTTGTTCATGTTCCTGATAGACCTAATATTAAGTCCACCATGAGATTTTGGAAGACACACTTTTTCCCATCTGACTAAATACATTCTCTGTTTGTCTTCCACCCCCATCCATAAAAATTTTCTTTGGATTTGTTCTAGTTTATCAGCAAAATATGCAAAAATTTTAAAAAGAGATAAGAAGTATGTAGGAATACCTTGCAGCGAGGCCCGAAGAAGTTGCAGTTTACCAACACTACTGAAGAGTTTCCCTTTCTAACCAAGAAGTTTCCTCTGTCCAAAAACCAGGGGATACCTCTTTGACCATGAGTGGGAGACCCAAGTAGGTAGCTGGTAGAGCAGCTTCAGCACATTCTAATATATCAATGATTATATGTCTAAGTTCATTAGGAGTGTTGAAGAAATACACATTGCTTTTTTGGAAATTTATCCTTTTTCTAGACTCTATGGCTTAATTATTTAAGATATTATTCCATCTTCTATCTTCAATTACCGATGAGATGCCAAAGAAGATGGTATCATTCACAAACTGCTACACCACCATAGGATGAAGGGAGGAGGCGGGTTTGATGCCCACTATCTTTTTTGAGGCTATATCTGCTTGTATGTATCTTCCCAGTGCCTCTGCCATAATGATGAATAAGTACGGGGAGAGAGGGTCTCCTTGATGAATTCCTCTTGAAGACAAGAAAAACCCTCTAGGTACACCATTTACTAGCACCAAGAATTTTGCAGAAGAGACAGCGTTCCATATCAAGTAAGACATTTTATCATTAAACCCAAATTTTTTGATCACTTGAAATAGAAAATTCCATGAGACTCTATCATATGCTTTAGAAATATCTAGCTTGAGAGCCATACCAGGGATTCTGCTCTTATCCATGAAGTGAATAGTCTCATGTTTGGTGATCATAGCATCAAGAATCTGCCTGCCTGAGATGAAACCTTTTTGTGTAGGAGAAATAATTTTGTCTAGTAAAGGTTGAATCCTCATAACCAGCACTTTAGTACATAACTTATAAATAGTGTTGCATAGACTAATGGGCCTGAAATTAGTAAGGTGTGTAGGTTGTGATTTTTTAGGAACAAGTACTATGAAGGTATTATAAGCTTGTTTCAAAAGTTTACCTGATCTAAAAAAATCATGAACAGTAGCTGTAAGATCCACTCCTACTATCTCCCAATATTCATGAAAGAATATAGGAGGAAAGCCATCAGGACCTGGGGCTTTGAATTCACCCATGGAGAATAAAATAGCATGGACTTCTTCCTCGGATATAGGCTTTAACATCTCTAAATTATCTTCTTCCATTATCAAACAGGGGATTTTATCAATGAATTGGTTCATAGGTCTATCATTTCCATCATCATTATTTTCTTCAGTGAGCAGATTCTGAAAGAAAGCCCTGGCTTGTTTCCCTATCTCATTATCCTCGGTTATAATGTTTCCATTATCTAGAACTAGCTTAGTTATTGAGTTGGCCTTCCTATGTTTCATGGTTGAGAGATGAAAGAAGGCAGTGTTTCTATCACCTTCTTTAAGCCACTGAACATGAGATTTTTGTTTCCAGAAAACCTCTTCTCTTTCCATAAGATTCTTCCATTCAGAAGACAGGACATTCTCTTCTTCTAAAGTGTCTTCAGAATCATCCCCTTGAGCCATCAATTGCTGAATATCTTTGAGTTTTCCCACTATATTTTTATTCTACTGAAAGACATGCCCAAAGTTGTAATTATTCCATCCATAAACTTCTTGTTTAATATGCTGAAGTTTCTTGACTATTCTGAACATAGGAGTGCCCTGAATAGGAATTCTCCACCATTGGGCCACCATTTGTCTAAAGTCTTTGTGTTTGATCCACATATCTTCAAAACAAAATGGGGAAGGTCCAGATTATCCCTATTCTCTCCAACTGAGGAAGATCAGGCAATGGTCAGACATGGTTCTAGGAAGAGCCTGCACATGCATATTATGATAATCATTCCAATTACTTGAGATAAAAAATCTGTCTAACTTAACCTAAATCATTTTATCTCCTCTTCTTCTATTGGACTAGGTAAAATTTTGGTTTTGCAGTTCTATATCCAATAATCCCCAATCATTGATAAATTCGACAAATTCAAACATGTTGTCTGAGTAATCCATGATCCCACCCTATTTTTTAGAAGGGTATAGTGGAGTGTTAAAATCTCTAGCTAACATCCATCTAGTGTTTTGGGGATTATTCTTGAAACTGCTCAAGTCTATCCATAAATTATGCCTCAAAGTTTTGTTATTCAGTCCATAGACATTGATCAACGACCAGTTCAAAGATTCCAAAGAGAAATTGATAATCAAGAAGTGCTTTTTATAAGCCATAAGAGATCCCTAGATTTTAGCACTATTCCACATAGTTACAATCCCTCCTAAAGCCCCTTCAGCTGGACTAATGTAAAAAGTTGCCTTATGCCATATGTAGTCAACAATTTTCCTAAAACTCTCCTCTTTCATCTTGACTTCTTGGAGTAATAAAATATCTAATTTATTATCTAAAATGTAGTTTTTAACCTCAAACTATTTTGAGGGACTATTAAAGCCCCTCAGGTTCCAAGATAATATTCTCATTTAGAGGGTTTGAGGGGTTAGGTCTCCAGTGTTTTATGTTTACCACTGGCAATCTCCCTAGCAATCTCTCTTTGTCTTGTTTCTCTTAGGGTTGGTCTCCCTTGTTTGGGATCAGTGCCAACATCTATAGATTTTTTACCTTTTCAGTTTTTTATCTTTGGGGTAACCCATTCCTCCTATTCATTACTGTCATTTTGTCCTGTTTCACCTATTACTGAATAATTTCCTACTTGGTCTCTGACTTCCAGAGCATGGAGAATGTTTGTGTTTAACTATAAGTCTACTTCTCCTGTAGTAGGATATATTTTTGGAGTTACTTTTTCCTGTCCATCTCTTGAAACTTTATCTTTTGCATTGTCTTCCTCTATCAAATGGGTACCTATTTCACCTTCCACAGACATATTAGTCTATTTGTCTAGAGGGTTGGCTGTGTCTAATATAGCCTTCTGACTATCATCTGATACTATATTTTCTTTTAGGATAGCTTTTCCCCCACTACCAGTGATATCTTCCTTACCTGTCTCTTCCTTTACCTTTCTGTATTGTCTGGTTTTTCTACATTGCTCCCCGTTCCTTGCTTGTTATTCTTTTTGTGGTTGAGAGACTGATCCTCCCCTTCAACTTGGGAATCATCTTTCCTTCCCGTTTACTTTGCTTTGCATTGTGTCATTAAATGTCCCTTTCTCTTACATATTTGACAGAAAGTGGTAGGATTTTCATATGTGATCGGTTGAGTCCAAGTCCCATATTTAGAGTTTAGCTCTATGGACGTAGGGAGAGCCCTATTAATTTCAACATTGACACATAATCTAGCATACACACATCTGGACTTTGTTTTGGTTGTGTGATCTATAGTGACATATTGGCCAATAGAATTGCTAATAGCTGTGAAGATTTTTTCATCCCAGAATTCCAATGGGAACCCTGGCAGTCTTACCCAAGTAGGAGCAGACTTATTAAGGTCCGAGTTAGGATCAAATCCTAGTTTTCACGAGCATAAGGCAAGAGAATGTGGGCCATACAGCCATGGTCCTCTAGCAAGAGTAGTTATTATGTCCTCCCTATTCGTAAATCTAAAAAAGAATAGGCCTCTTGCCATGGCAATGATCGATACACTACCCTTAACTTTCCACCTAGACAAAACCCATTTCCTAACCAATTCAATATTAGGACAGAATGATAAAAACTTACCTACCAATGCAAGGTCCATGGATGCCATGATTTCCTCCACCAGATCATCTGGGATATTCAGGGTCGTGCCCTCAGAGGTAACAGGGAGGCTCGACATGTTTTTTGAGGGACACATCTTTTCACCTGTTAGTGTTTTCTTCCATCCATTGGATGGAATATCCTCTATCAAATTTCTTATCAGGTCCCCAGAGGCACTACCACTGGTAGTAGCCTCCATTGGATCTGTGATCACTTCGGTCGCACTCAGGGGGCCCTACTAGGCAGGAAAAAACCAGTTTTAAATTTTTTGGCATAGGGGGGCCTAGATGGTGTTAATTTGTTAAGTTATTTTGTATGATTCTTTAAGTTGTATACTATGTTATATGTTATAATAGATCCTAAATTAATGATGTTAAGTAGGTAGTGAGACAGACTTCTCTAGCCTAGGTAGTACCACTAATGTTAGATGTAGATGATCTGATTGAGCAGTGTGTTATATAAATATGTCAACAAGGTTAAATTTGTAGAGTCGTATAAAGATGAAAACTCATGTGCAATATATATATTGTGAGAGTATTGATAGGATCAAGTGATTAGACATTTATAAAATAAATTAGTGCATTGTGATGTGTTCCTAAAGATTATGTTTTCTTATAATTATTATTTTATGGTATAATTTAGAGTATACCGAGGTAGTATAATCCTGTACTTACTAGATTAATATTTATAAGTCTTAGATTGATTGTTCGTGTTTGAGTGGGTACTCATGCACAAATATCTATAGCATTATATGATGTCATAGAGTTCTAAAATATTAATGTATGTTATACCCAGATGGTCCATACTAGTTTTGTTATGTCTAAACTCACCTACGTAAATATATGTGTTGGTTATTCTTGAACAGAGTGTTTTATGATAATTAATAAGATATTATGTATACATGCATATAACCTTGAGAGTGTAACAAATTCTAAGTTAGACTTTTATATGTTTGTATGACTTTCTTTGTTATATCCACTTACTTAAATAAAAGATTATAGTTTCATGTATTTAAGACTACTTTGTATGTTTGATTGTGGAAAACTAGTAGTTATGTTTTAGAAAATTAAACTATGATAATATGGGTTATCATGAGGTGTATTTGTTTGAAAATAATTATAGTAGTTGGAATCTACAGTTATTTGTATATTTTTACTTGGGTGGTATAAATTGTAGGCATTATTTCTAGTTTAGGTTAGATAATAATGTAAGATTCATTCATACATTGATGGAATAAATGTATACTTTGCTTATTCCTATGTTTAGCATGTGATGTGATATGATTGCTAGTAGGATGTAAATTGTATGAATATTAGGGTTAAATAATGTATGGTGAGACATTATCTTTTGGTGTGTATGATTTACATGTTAGTGTGATATATTGCAATAGAATGGGTTTTTTATGATACACTACATGTTTAGTTTTTAGGAATCATACAGCACATGGGTACTTTTTAGTTACTCTAGATTTTTGCACCATCATTATCTACTCATCCATGAAGAGAGGGTCATTCTCTAATGAGATCAATATGGGGGATCATTGGTCTATGGTTAGTGTGGAAAATCACTCAGATGATGCTCTCCCTCGCCATAGTAGTACTACTTTTGAGATGACTCTTGAGATTTTCATAGATACTAGAGAGTTTGGAGACTCATGCTCCAAGGAGCCTTATATCTCATTTTGTACTTTGTATTATATGTTTTGATTATTGTAAACATTTCATGTATAAATGTAATTGCCTATTTACTGTGGTTTGACAATAGTGGATGGATATTTGTATTTACCTTTATGAATGTATTATGATGCATTTCATATATTGATAGTGATTAATGATTGTTATGTCATGTACTTAATTACAGTTATCACTCTTGGAATAAATTTATGTGATCTACTTAGATTCTTGTGTTGTAATCTATTTATAGTTTATGTTTTTTTTATAAAAGACTTTTACATATTTTTTAGTTAGAACCCAGTGGGGTTGTTACAAGAAATTCAAAACTAATTAGACTAGCTATGGCACAATCTAACTACATATTCATTAGTAAACAAGCACTATAATCTCTTCTCAACATTAATTAATCTTGTTTAGTCAATAAATGGACATTACTAAAAAACAATATGAACTTCAAACTAGACTAGTATTTATTTCAATGCTATTACAAAAGCATTTAAGTTTGCCCTCTAGACAGATAATCACAAGCAAAAACAAGATGAGAAAAAGAGAGGACTGAGCCTATGTATATTTTTGATGCATAAGATCCCCCCACCCTTATAAAAATATTATGGATTACCTTATATATAAAATATAATGGGACTTGTCTCTAAGTAGTGCAAGTTTCCCATCTCTTGCCATGATTGCCACTCCAGGATATTATAACCACATTTCATTTAGAATATTCCCTCCATTCTCAAAGGGAATTTGAATTCTGTTACATCTTTTTTCCATGGTTACAACACCTATCTAGCTAAAATTATTCTCCACTTATCTTTTTGGGCCAAGTATTTTAAATGATATTCCATTTGGCCCTCTTAGGAGAATATTTGGGCCCAAAAGTTGCCATCTCATTTTATGTGTCATCTTTTGACCAGTTAGGCTCCTCAAAATCCATCTCGACTAATCGTTTTGTTATCTTCCTCAACTTAGGCCATTCTAATGCCTTGATGGTACATCAAATTTAAGCATGTACCCTTTGGGTCAAAGTACAATACTGTGTCCCACTAGCCAGCCAAAAAAATAGTAAAAAAATTAAAAAATATTTAATGATTTTTATAAAAATCAGAAAAATGTAGATGCACTACATATTTGTATATATAGTTTAAAACATATTTTCTAATTAATTTGAATGACTCAAACTCAAGATATTTTGAGGAGAAGATGAAAGTGTATGTGGCCTTTTTATGCTAAAAAATGGGATAGACTATTATGGTTTGACCCCTTTATGATAACATGGCCAGTTGATGTGTCCATTAAGTCCACATGTCACTCATCCATAGTTTTTGGGCATATTCCCTAGTCTCACTTCTTGCTTTGCTAGCTCTGGACTTGTACAACCTCATCTTTGGGGTCTTGGGTGAGCAAGATTATGCCATGTGGCATGATCTCAACAACCTAGTGCTTTGGGGTTTCCTGCGGTCCCATTTACCCTCTAAGTCCCTAGGTCCCTAGGGTAATGCCATATGGTATCAGGCTGGTGACCTAAAGGCCTGAATCCATTAGTTCATGTCTTGGTTTCTAGGTCTATGGGTCATCAGGATAATGCCATGTGTTCCAAATACCCTCCACATTTTCAACTTTTAAAAAATATTTAAGAAGATGTTGACCATATTTTGCTTCATTATTATTTTAATGGGGATTAATTGGCTAAGTTAAAGTTTCCCCTTGTTCTATCTCAAACCTTGAAATATCTTATATTTGCCTATAAATATTTTCTTAGGTCTTCATCTTTATTACATATTTGGAACTATATCCCAACCTTGATTTGTTTATATGTTTAATTGGAAATTAAAAAAGATATTCAAAGGTGAACAGTAAGATTTGAACCTAATTTTGGAGGCCATTCTAAAATCAATTAAGGATATAATCAATATTTTTTTCCCAAAATATGGGAAAAAATCTCCCAAAAATGCTAATATTTTTGAAAATTGGAAGGGATTTATTCAGAGTATCCCTGATAATAGGTTATTATAACTAGGAGTATTTGCACAAAAACCTTGAGGACATTCCCTCATTATTCAGTTGTAAATATAAACTTTGATGAGGTAACCAAGGGTAATATAATTTGGGTAGGCTCAATTAGATTCTTTATAAATAATAGGGGTGTCTCGATTTTGGATTTCTATGAAGCACTTGGTACAACCACAAATAATTTTGCTAAATTAAAGGCTTTGTGGAGAGTCTTTAGCTAGCAAAAGAAATAAATATGTCAACTTTGGTAATTGATTGATATTTTTGACTTATCATTGAAGTCTTGAAAAAAAATACAATTAAATACATGTAGCTAAAAATCATCATTGAAGGATGTGTTCATTTGGCATCTTATTTCTCTTCCTTGACAATCCTTCACATGAGACTAGTCAATAATAGGGTGATTAACCTGCTAGCTAACCTCATTGTAGATCAAAAATATGAATTATAATAATTTTAATTTATTATCACCCCAAAAAATGGTTGAAAATATTTATAAAACTTTGGATTTGGATGTCAAGGGCTTCTCCCACTCAATGATTTGATGAATCTTGAATTGAAATAGATATAAGTGTAAGATTGAAAAGGTGGTGATTGGAATTAATGAGTGGTGGTAGGTTATGTGTGTGATTATGTGTGCAATAGGATATAAATCTACTATGTTTCATTTGCCTTGGACATTTTGGCCTACAACATGAGTGATGGTGGATAATGAGCCTCTCAAGTAATCCACTATTTGAGAATGGTGTCCAAAAAAAGTTTTAAGGTGGTGAAGGTTCATCCTCCCATAGGATCAACCCACTTAGAAAATGAAAATCCTCTTTTATCAACATAATAAGAGTGAAAAAACTTTAAGATGAACCACAAATACTTTGTTGATGATTTAGATACTTATTTCATGGGGTTAATAGAAAATCTTAAGTTCATGAATCTTCTAAAGTGGGATTTTTCTTAACAAATCTACAAAATGAAAACCAAGCAAGCACTAGATTTATAGGAGACAGCAAGGATAACATTAAATCTATTTCATGCTTAATTTATAACTAGTTTGGTAAAATGGGCCTCGATGGATTGCATCCTATGAGCAATGAAATCCTTGATTTATCTACTCCTAGATTGGACACTCTCAAGGTGTCCCAATTGAGCATGGTGTAGATAATGTTTTTAAGCCCATTAATTCACACACCATACTTGAGGATGTAGAATAGTTGAGTTTCAACATGATGTGTTGTCTAGACTAGGTTTATATGCTTATTGAGTTGATGGCACTGGATGATGTCTCCAAAGGGGAAAAATTAATGACATATGCACCAATTTTAGCATCAACACTTCTTTTTTATTTATACACCTACCTAAAACTCTTGGGGATTTGGTTCTAGAAGATGAAGAAAGGGAGTGTGGTCCTGCTATAATGGTCTCAGACTTTTACTTCTTACTTTTAGCCTACTATCATGGTTACACGGATCTAAAGTAGGCATCACTTCTTCAACAACATATCAAACACCAACAATAATTTAGATTATTTCAAAAAAAAAAAAAGGTCAAAAATATGCTTAACTATTTACAAATATTTTTGTCATATTTTCAAGCCGAATCTTGTTAGGATGTGGAGTTAAAAGCTTTAACTTGATGTAGATGAAGAAAAAGATGGTTGCTGAAGATCTAAAAGAACCGGCATCGGCAACATGACCGACGTTGGTCATGATCATTGCAAAAGGCAACCGACGTCGGTAGGGAGTTGACCGACGTCGGCAGCACCAGGCAAGCAGGGACTAGCGTCGATCACCTATGTGTTCTAGAACTACTCGTTGCATGAACAGTTAGTTAAGTGAATGGAGTGTTTGCATGTAAAGGCTAATTATAGTCTTGAGTTGCGTGTCTAATTATTGTAATTAAGATAGTCTAATTATTGTAAGTATGAGATCTATATAATAGACTCATGGGTTGTATTGTAAACTTGTGCTAGAGAGTAAGAGAGCTAAATAAGCTCCTTCAGAGAGAAGAGAGCAATGGGGTGTTCCTCCTAGTTCCACAATACCAAGTTTGGGTGCTGGTTTGGAGAATCAGAAGAGTTCTTCATATGTGTATGATATTGGCCAGCAAGTGTGCATGGCTTCTATTGGAGATCTACAATGGTGAGTAAGGTCTAGTGATTTGCAGGTAGCAGCAGAGAGCAGGAGATCTACTTGGAGTACGGTTGTGTGCTCAGTTGTACTGGCAGTCCAATGAGGTGAGCAACAACTCTATATTTGAGTTGTGTGTTGGGACCGAGAGAGAGAGAGAAGAAGGTCTTGAGGTGTGGCGAGCCTTTGAGGTGGAAGAAGAAGTGGCATCTTCTTTATTGTATATTCTTCTGAGTGATTATTAATACAATTGTGTATTGTCTCTCATATTCCTGTGTTGTTTCATATTTCTAGTTACTTATTGATTCTAGTTAAATTTCGTGTTTAGTTGCTAATACAAGAAGTAATCATATGTGCTCTTTTGGTGGAGCAAGATCCTGACAAGTGGTATCAGAGCATGTTTGTTTTTCTTGGATTACCTGACAGTTGGTATCAGAGCTTTTGGTTGGGTTACTAACAGGTGGTTTCAGATCTGGTAGTGTTTTTTTTATTACAGGTCACTCACAGGGGTTTTAGATTGAGTGGGAGTATAGCAATGGCAGAAGAAAGTAAGCTACGAATGGAGAAACTGAATAGCACGAATGGTCTGATTGATGGAAAGAAAGAGCAGGTAAAAGGAGATTGTTGGTCGGCAGAAGATCAGCGTGTAAAAGCATATGTTGCAGGTAATGTTGCACAGGATGTTCTGGATAAAGTAGAATCTTGGTTTACAGATTCTTTTGTCTCTTTCCATGCAGCCCGAAATAGAGCATCTTTTCATAGGTATGTCTTTGGATAGATTTATTCAGGGGTTGGAGAGCCTTGTCAGATTATTGACGAAGGGGAAGTGAAGCTAAAATTGCAGACGGATGACACACAGGTGTTGAAGGAGGTCATGCAGGTATCAGTCTTGGAGATGAGTCTAATTTCTTCAAGAAATTTGGGTGATGGGAGATGCACAGTAACTCTCACAGCGGATGCACTTGAATTAGATGGTGGTAAGAAAGTAGGTATCCTTTATCTATCTACTTATATTACTGATTCACCTTTTGTTACAGAGATGTGGCTTTGTAGGCTTGGTCACATACATAGGAGGGGAATGCATGTTCTTAAGCAGAAGATAGATGTTTTTGACAAGCTAAAGAACTGGAAAGCCTTGGTGTTCATGGAGGAGATGACGGATAGAGATCAGTGGAGGGGACTAAATTATTTTGAGCAGGGCTGTGTTAATTTGAACAGGGTTTTGATCCATGGAGAGCTCGCGGGTAAAAAGTTATCACTCACAGGCGAACACAGATACCAGCATCGGTCACATAGTAACCGATGTCGGCAATAGGAAGACCGACGTCGGTCATAAAGGAACCGATGTCGGCATAATGGATATCGGTGTCAGCAAGGAAATCGACGTCGATAGTCAGGGTCAGTGCAGGGAACCGACATCGGTCGGGAGTAGACTGGGAGATGGTCAAGATCGATCACTGGAACAAATAGTGAGCGGATAGCAAGCTGTCAATAAGTCTCAAATGCCCATATGGAGGTCAGAAAGGGTAAGTGAACCTCATATTCATTGTTCACCTTCTTTACATTGCTTACTGATGGTCAATAACTAGGAAGATGTGAAGAAGCAATGCAGGTAGAATCCAGATACAGTGGGAGCTTGGCATGGATGAGGAGTGTGAGTCCTCAGAGAAGAACCAAATAGGTATTTGTTGGTAGAGTTGTTAGCTGGAAGAAAGCACTGAGAGACGGATGGATTCCCAAGTTAAAGAAGAGAGTGGATGGACACATGAGATGGAAGGCCAAGGTATATGGTCTTGAGGAAGCTGCAGGACAGTGGTACAGGTTTTGATAGGTAGATGACTAAGCATGGCTTTAGTCAATGTCAGTGTAACTATTGTGTTTGTCTTACTAGGTGGATGATGAGTCACGACATTATCCAGTTACTGTATGTGGGTTATTTGCTAGCAAGTTTGTACATACAGGGATTTGTTGAGCTAAGGGTAAGGTTAGTTCAAAGGTATGTCAGGAAGAATTTGGAGCAGTGAAATTCTTTGGCATAAGAGACATGGAAGATCATAGGTTGATCTCAAGTGGGAGCTAATGTGAAGACGGTGTTGGTGAGGTTCAATATGCAGGATGCAGAATCAAAAAGCACACTAAGGGCTAGACAGTTCAAGCTGAGCTTAGAACAGGGTTTGAAATCACATGAGGTCTAGTGTAGACTTGAGTTTTTCCAAGCAGTGGGAGTTGTCAGAAATTTTGGAGCCAATTTGAGGAAAGAAGTACTGGAGGGCAGTTCAGTGGATTCTTAGAGGGACTAGCAGTAGGTGCACATGTTATGCAGGGTCAAGTTCTTTTCTACAGGTGTTCGTAGATGCAGATGTGGCAAGAGATTTGGATGACAGGTAGAGCATCACAGGGTGTGTAGTGGTTGGTCTTCAAGATTAAGCTTGAAGAGGGATACAAGCCAAGAAACAAATTAGATGGTGTACAAGTATAGGTACAGTTGCAGCTATTTATCTCCAAGTGGGAGATTGTTATGATGTGGAGCTAAAAGCTTCAACTTGATGCAAATGAAGAAAAAGATGGTTGCTAAAGATCCAGAAGAACCAGCATCGATAGCATGACTGATGTCAGTCATGATTAGTGCAGAAGGCAACCGACATCGGCAGGGAGTCAGCTGACGTCAGTAGCACGAGGCAAGCAGGGACCGGCGTCGGTCGCCTGTGTGTTCCAAAACTGCTCGTTGCACGAATAGTTAGTTAAGTGAACGGAGTGTTTGCATGTAAAGGCTAATTATAGTCTTGAGTTGCGTGTCTAATTATTGTAATTAAGATAGTCTAATTATTTTAAGTATGAGATCTATATAATAGACTCATGGATTGTATTGTAAACTTGTGCTAGAGAGTAAGAGAGCTAAATAAGCTCCTTCAGAGAGAAGAGAGCAATGGGGTGTTCCTCCTAGTTCCACAGTACCAAGTTTGGGTGCTGGTTTGGAGAATCAGAAGGGTTCTTTATATGTGTATGATCTTGGTCAGCAAGTGTGCATGGCTTCTATTGGAGATCTACAATGGTGAGTAAGGTCTAGTGATTTGTAGGTAGCAGCAGAGAGCAGGAGATCTACTTGGAGTATGGTTGTGTGCTCGGTTGTACTGGCAGTACAATGAGGTGAACAAAAACTCTATATTTGAGTTCTGTGTTGGGATCGAGAGAGAGAGGGAAGAAGGTCTTGAGGTGTGGCGAGCCTTTGAGGTGGAAGAAGAAGTGGCATCTTCTTTATTGTATATTCTTCTGAGTGATTATTAATACAATTGTGTATTGTCTCTCATATTCCTGTGTTGTTTCATATTTCTAGTTACTTATTGATTCTAGTTAAATTCCGTATTTAGTTGCTAATACAAGAAGTAATCATATGTGCTCTTTTGGTGGAGCAAGATCCTGACAAGTGGTATCAGAGCATGTTTGTTGTTCTTGGATTACCTGACAAATCTAAAGATGTGTAGAGGAAAAATTTAGATCTCTATTTTATCTTTCCAACAAAAAACATGACCTCAATCTAATATCAAATGAAAAATGTAAGCTCATATTACTAATAGGTATCTACTAGAATTTAGTGAGAAATTTATGTGGGATTCTTTGAGACCACCAAAAATTAATGATATGTCCTTAACACTCAATACATCATCAGTATTTCACTTCATAGGCTCTTGATAATGCTTCAAGCTCCCCTAAACTTTAAATACACAAAACCTAGTTTGATTAATTTAAAAAATTAAAATAATAATGACTACCCACCCCTACAAATACAACACAGTAAACTTTCATCAATCGAGGAAGCCAAATTCTTAATGGAGTTGGAGATACTCCTTGATCATCTTCAAAACCCTATATAACCTTCCATCATAGACTCTTACCTTTGGCTCTCACCTACTCTGATATCAAATGTTGAATTTTTATAAGAATAACAATTGTAAATCACATGAAAATGATGATTTAATACCCAACAATCAAAATTTATTTATTATTAAAGGATACTTATATGATAAAATATGATCCTATAATTTAGGACATGCTCTTATCTCATCTCAATGTGCACTTAACCTCTCTTAATTCTACATGGGATTTGTTATAACCTCTAAATAAAATGACCTATATTTTATCCTAAACAAAACTATAATATATTATGATATACATACTATAATGTGATATTTCTTAACACCATTTTTAGAGTAAGGATCAGTTGGGGGGTAGTAGTGGGGAAGTTTGGAGTGAGGGAAACCAAAAATTATCTAACCTTGACTAGATGCTTATCATATCATATTTTACTAAGACATGAGATACAAATGCTTAAATGTAAATTAAATTGGATTTTAAAATCTAATGGTAATTATGACTATGAAATTTGGGGTGGTTAATTTATGTGAGGTGTCACTTGTTGAGGGCGGTGACATGGATACCAAAGGAGACTAACTCCTCCATCCCCATATTCATCTTTTATTAAATTGATGTATATTTTGGTGGGTTATTTTTTGTGGTAATTATGTGTTCTGCCACCTTCATTTTCATTCCTTTAACTTATTATCATCTTTTCTTTCTACTTCCTATCATTCAAAACTGAATTCATTTTCCTCACCTAATTTACCAACTTTGAAACTAATTTATATGGAACCTAAACATTGGGGAGAAAATAAGGGGTCAAGTGCAAGCACTTATAAACATTTTACCCTATTTTGGATTAATGTGGTATATTAGTCCTAATAAGATAAAAGTTATGTAAATGAATTCAAATTACAAAGATATACATTCAAAGTAAAAATCTTAATGTAAAAGCTTGAAACTGATCTCACACTATAACTTACTAAATATAGAAATTACAACAAAATGGATAATATACTCAGTGGTTCATTATATTGTGCAAGATCGAGACTAATATACTTAGTGGTTCATTATAATGTGCAAGACCGAGACTATAGAAGTATGGTAGGAAAGGTAGCAAACTAGACTATGGGCCACTCAAATCAAGTTTTAGATCTATGGGTGCACTTGAACAGTAACATTAACCTCTATTTGGTACCATCAATTTTTATGTTCTAATTATGATAATTCTATCTTTGTATATTTTACCTCTTTATTTTTATATAGATAGGTGTATCTACTGTCAGTTTGGCTCTATGTGTGATCCCAAATTCTAATAATGTGTGAGACTCCCATAAATGTATCTCCTTCAATTAAAACCCTATGTCCACTTGTAATGATAGTTTTAAGCCTAAAATACAAGATGAAAATTGGGTTGATATGACCCAACCCAACCACTCCCCATTAAATATTTGATTGTTTCCTACATATCCAATGGTCTGAAGATGGAAGTCAAACTGCAAGTAGATCTCCCCTTTAGGTTAATGTGTACAATAATGCTCATTTGATGTATGCAGCCTATAATCTATCCCTCAATACTTGGCAATTATAAATTTTGGCTTGGATCTTGAGTGCTCAGATTTGACTAAGATACTCCTAGTGATTGATTGGTAAATTGGTAAGAATAGGGTAGTCCTCTTGAATGTGAAATTATTTGAGTATGTTTGGTAAGTGTTTACTAAATAAGTAATAGGTCTATACCTATTTTTTATTTATATGGGACTATTTAGATACTTTCTCAACTAACATGTGAAACATATGAGCAGACTATGGGAATGATTTGAATTTTAAATGTGGCAGTTGTTTAGGGTATGGAAAAAATTGTTAGGCTCATATGGTACTTTCAAATGGTATATTCTAAGTCTAATGTTATTGTCTAGGAAATAAGAACACTAATTTGATGATTTAGAGATGTCTAAGTATGATAATTCATGGTTTGACATAGAAAATAGGAATTATTTTAAGTGAATAATGGCACTTGGGATGGTTACACCCATAGAATGCATGTGGATGTGAGAGAATGGTGAATGATAGTAATGTATGTAAGCACGAGTCATGCAGGGTTAAGGTAAGTTAAAATTGACATTTTTAAGTATCAAATACCATATTTTAGTGTCCTAAAATGAACTTGTCTATTTTAGTATTGAAATATAATACAAATACTAGAATAAAAGGATAAATATATTTACTTCAGTGTGTACGACACACTTTTTCTTTAGGAGATGCTCCAAACATGCAACATGCTCCTAGAAAACATGTAATGAACATGTGGTAGTCAATGTCCACAAAATGAAATTTGAAAAAATGCAAAAATTGAAACTTTAAATTTAAGATCATGGAAAGAGTACACCTGTAGGTGGTTGAATGGTGTTCCCTTATAATTTGTTGGATTTGGTGCTTCTTTGTTGAATCATTGGAGAATGGTTCATCTTGTTGAAGCCATTTGGATAATTTTTGTGTGATCAAACCCTAATATGTGTAATTAAGGTTAGGCCATGCATTAGGAAGTAAAATTCCCCAACCCTCATTGGAAAAAAAAATGAAACAGTGTCAAGCTCATTTAGCATCATTAAACATCAACAACACTAACCCATGTAATTGATATTCCACTAATCTCGTAACCCTAATATGGAAGGTGGGAGCCACATATTTGTCTTGTAGAGTAATGCCTAGGCCATTCAAGAAACTAAATCTCAATTTTATTACTCATTTAAACATGAATCAACTGACACATATGGACTTATAGATTCAAGGGTGCTCACTACTAGGTGCCATAGAATGTGTTTGGAAAATATAAACTTAAAAAGTGTGAATGTGCATGAATAATATCCATGCCCCATTATCAATGATGACATTGTAAATTTTGATAATATGTATGCATGAACTATTTTAGTTCCCATAATCTAAACTACTCGATGTAAATATATTATAGAATTCCATGCATTTATATGTTATTTACATGTTCCATATCTAAAAAAATATGAAAGCATGTATCTCATGTCCTATAAAATGAGTACATATGCATGTATATGAACATGTGCATATCTAAAAAACATATAAATTATGGCCTATAAAGTGGGTGCATATGCCTTGAATATGCCCCCAAAAATCTATCAATATTTGTCCCACTCTAATATCTAAATCACTCTAAAATCTGTGTAATCTATATAGTTTGTGATAAATTTTGAATTCTCTACTCAATGAAACTTAAGTCTCTATGACAAGCTCAATAGTATGCCCCTTTTTGAGGTGAGGGATGTATCCTATGAGTCACTCATCTGAAAATAAAGTTAATTATATCATGTTATATATAAAGATGTAAGCACATAAAATCATGTCAACATGTGGATAATATGTCATCAAAGCATGTATGAAACATATATAATGCAAGGCATATATGTGGCATGTTAATATGTATATATAAATTAGGCATGTAGTAGAAAGCATCACCAATAAATGTATTCAATAATACTATGCAACAAACATGCATGATATGAATCACATCACCACACACAAGAGTAGGTGCTTGATATGGATCACGATGCCTGAAAAATCATCAATCGTAACAAGATCAAAAGTTAATTTCATGGACATGATATACACAATAAAATCACATTCAATATCACATAATTTCACATACATAAGGCCAAGGGGGCACACACAAAGGACAATAAATTTGTGCACATAAGGTTAAATATCTAAAAACAAGGGCAATAAATATCATACACAAAATTCTAAGGAGCCACAAACAAGGGACAATAAATGTTACACACACAAGGCTAAGGAGATGTAAATAAAGAACAATAAATTTTGCATACATAGGGGTAAGGAGCCACAAATGAGAGACAATAAATGTTGTACACACTAGTCTAAGGATCCATAAACAAAAAAAAATGGCACACACACAAGGCCAAAGGGCCACGTACAATAGGCAAGCAATGAGTAGCCTATTATAAAATGAAACAACATCGAATAAGCATAGAACATATAAGATGGTCTACATTGTCAAGTATGTAAATGTCACATCATAGTAAAATAACATATCCATGTAACATTACATAAGTATGGGAAATAACGATGCATGTGTAAGTATTCAAGGTAGCTCAACATGGTAAATGTAAATTTCATAAAAATATATAACATGTGATAGTGTAATTTGTGGAAGAATATGTCCCTAGCATTGGTATGGCCCCTAGGTATAGGAATGGTTGAATATATATGTGTTTATGTATCATGTGTATATGTATGTCCTATACATCATTCATGTATACCGTGCAATACATATGTATATAGAAAAGATATGTAATTTATAAAACATGTGATAAATAAAATATATGAAAAATGTAATTAAAAATCATGTCATGCTCAAATCCTTTTTTTTTAAATATTTGAATGTTTTTGTAATTGTTCAAGCTTTTAATATTTATTTTATTTTTGAAATATGTGCTTAATGGAGATGCTAACCAATTAAAAAATCTATGGGATGGCCATTGTAACAGTCACCTTGAGGGATCAAGTAGTGCGATGTGCAACTAGATGCAAATCTAAGTCTAAATATAAAAAAAGGATATTATGTTGTATTATAACCTCATCATCATTACTCATAGTGTCTTTTGTATGATAAGTAACTCAAAGTTGCAACAAATCCCATGTAATCTATTGTATCTTAGGAGAACCATGTACTTGTGTTTGTTCTGGAATCTATTGAATTGTCACTAAGTATAATATAGGACATGAAGTGAATACTATTTTTTGTGAGTCTTGAATAACCCTCTGATATAATGGGTTCTATAATATGGGATGTATAGGAAATTCAAATACTCTCTTCTAGATGACTTGCATAGAATAAGCATGAGTAGGTTGTATAACTAACTACATAGAATGAGATGGGGTATGTTGGATATTAGCATAGGTTTGTAGTATATAAATAGGCATGGTAATCTGATATAACCCTTACATTCTCCCCACATCATTACTTCGAAAGACATGTAACCAAGGGTGTATACCTAGGCATGGTAGAAATGGAATGTCTTGACACCCATGGTGGAAGTGGTACCTCAAAAATGTTGGTTAGTAATGGTAAAGGTCTCATATGGTTGTTCTTATATTGTGACCACCTTAGCTTTGTGTGAAGTGTTGAATGATAGGATTAATTGTAAAACCTTATCTAATTCTTGAGTATTTTGGTGAATTATATTTTGAGAATTTGATAAGGCTTTAACTTGACTAAGATCTACACCATTAAGTTTATTATGATTAATTTGATCTTGGTATTCATGACTAATTTGATTATGATGTTCTAAATTAGGCATGTCAACATAATCATTTATTTTCACATATTCATTGATAATTACAGCATCAAAAAAAGAGGAAGAAGAATGAGCATTCATTGCATATATTTTAACCATTTAAGTTGAAGCCAAAAGAATCCAATTATACTCAATATGAAAACCACTTAATCTAGAACTTTGCCTTAGACGAACAAGGGAACTAAACTTCTTTAATGACATAGGATGAAGTCATTTAAATATGCATAAGGCTAGGGCCCAAAAATAAATTATCTTTTTATGGGTCAATAAAAAATTAGATATCAAAAGCATATTTTATTTACATGAATCTTAAGCATTAAAATGGAGAAGGAAACCCTAAGGGAAACCTATGTTTCGGTGATGTTCGATCCAATATTTGAGTTCCCCAATATGTTTTATCCTATTTTGGATTAATGTGGTTTATTAACACTAAAAAGTAAATGAATTCAGATTACGAAGATATAAATAAATTAAAAATATGAATGTAATCTTGAAACTACTCTGGCAGTATAGCTTGGTAAATATATAAATTGTAACAAAATGATAATATAGTTAATGGTTTATTATACTATGTAGGACTAAGACTATAGGTAGATGGTAAAAAAGGTAACGAACCAAAATATGGGCTACTTGGATCAGGATTCATATCTCTATGTGTGATTGGATAGTAACATTAGACTAGGATCATTACCTTCAATCGTTATATTCCAAGTCTAACAGTTATATCTCTTTAGATTTTGCCACTTTGTTTTAACATGGTCAAGTGTGTCTACTATTCTTTTGGATCTATGTATGATCTTAAGGTCTGATGATGTGTGTGACTCTCATAAATATATCCCCTTCACTTGAAATCCTATGTCCACTTGCAATGATAGATATAACCTTGAAAAAGGGAATGAATATTAGGTTGAGTTGACTCCAACCACTCTATGTTGAATGGTTGAGTGTTGCCTATATATCCAATACTTTGAAGATGTAATTTGAACCACAAGTATTTTTCCCCATTAGGTGGATATGTGAAATAGTACTCATTCAATGTATGCAACATGTAATATAGACCTTGATACTTAGAAATTGGTAACTTTAGCTTGGCTCTTGAGTGCTTCAGACTTGGCTAAGCCCTACTCCTAATTACTGATTGGTAAATTGGGAAGAATAGGGCAGTCCTCTTAAATGTATAAGTGTTTGAGTATGTTTTTAAAGTGATTTGTAGATAGGTAATATGTCTATACTTATTTTATATTTATATGGGACTCTTTGGGTACTATCTCATGCCACTGACATGCAAAATGTACATGTTGGTCCAAATGAATGATTTGGATTTGAAATGTAGCCATTGCTTGATGTGGGATGAAACTATCAGACTAAGATGGTACCTTCAGACTATATGTTCTGAGTCTAATGTTATTATCCATGATGTGGGGACCAATATACACAATAAATAGAATAATGGTTTATTAAATATTTGTTTCAAAGGTAAAATCTTTTGTTTTTTTAATATTTACAAGAAACCCAAACTTTATAAGGTTCAAGGGTGATTTCCTACGGGACTTAATTGAATTATAAGACCAACCCATAAAATAACTACCTAATTTATTTTATTGGAAACTTTATTCTTTACTAACAAGAATAACTCTAATATATTACCAACATGTTAACCTACTAACATAGTAATTAATTATAGTACTAATATATTTCATAAGGGGGTGTCTCTCATGAGATGCATGCCCTATACAAACAAACATAATAAAAAATAATTTAGATCAAATGACCCTAAAAACCCCACTTGATGCAAAGGGGTATAAAAGATGATCCGGAGCATATGACTATGAATTCATTAAAAATATTTGTCACACCTACAACTAATACATTGTACATTGTGATATTGATCAACCAATATAGCTCCACATAGAAGCCCGCTACCCTACAAGTTGTGACAAGAATGATGAATATCTTGATGGGCATGTTCATCCTTTCTGACCATTTTTATACTAATATTATATAATAAGCATGATCACGGCTTGTTCAACTACATTGATCCTCATAATATCTCACACATAAACTTTTTCAGTGACTATCTCTTACTATGTATGAAACATCTCTGTGATGCCCAATAATGATGATTAGCCTTTACTCAACACTACCGGTGCTATCAACTCACCTTCCAACTCATCGATGACTAATCAAAGGCCATTATCTTCCCCCTATCATGAGAGAGGTGATAAGTCCATGTAACAAGAAAATAAATCCAAACAATTTCGTTTGCTCCTCATCGATGATATCAAATAACTAATGACCAAAACTAAACAACAAAACCCAAGCCAAAATGAATACTATATTAGAACCCTATCTTTGAGATATCAACTTATTGAATATGGGTTTAACTTTATGTATTAAAAATATGGAGTTGGGTCCATTTGGAACACCTACCTCAGCCATGTAGGAAGCTTCTTGATCAGATGATGTGTTAGTATAGCTAATGTAACTGAAATAACCAAAAAAAGCTCCACTAAAGTGAGGCCTTTGCTTTCCTTGCATGTTTGTGTTTCTACTTTTGATATGGCCATACATTTTCAAGGTGTCCAATACCACCACAATTATAGTAGTATGGTTATTTTTTGTATCTGTAAGAACTGGAAGATGAGGAAGATTTACTTGAGTAACCACAAGATCGAGAAGAATGTTTATGCTTATGTCGATGTTTGTGTTTGGAAGATTCTTAAGAATGCCTTGGATAATGTTTCTAATAATTCTTCTAAGAATTCTTTGGATAATGTTTCTAATAATTCTTCGAAGAATGCTTCGGATAATGTTTCCTAAAATGCTTAGTTTTTGCATGTCTTTTATCTATTATGTTCTTCTTGTCTTTGTATAGTAAATATCTTCTATAGGTTTACTCTTCTTATTATTTTTGAATTGTCACTCATGTTTAGTGATAAATTCACAAATGGAATCAAATGTTGTGTTATTAAGTTTGTCACTAAGCTACAATGTTTCTACACAATTTGTATAATTAGAATTGAGTCCATTCAAAGTGATGGAGATGAACATATCATCATCTATTTTCCCACCTATAGTAATGTAATCAAGGTTAAAAAATTTCATGTTATAAATGTATTTTAGATACATCTTCATCATCATTTAGCTTATTATTCAATATTTGCATGAGATCAATGTTCTAGTATGCAGGGTGTTTGTCGTATAGATCTTTCAATGTTTTCTAAGCCTTCCAAGCTTCAGTTTTAATAGCGTCAATGTGAATAATGAATTGTCTAGAATAAGAAGACTGAAACAATGCAAGTGCACACTTAACATGTTTTTGAAATTCAATTAGTTTTGCAGCATCAATAGGTGATGTAGTTTTTCTTTCGACTATTTCCCATAAATCATTAAAAACTAAGGTGTTTTCCATATTCATGCTTCATTATTTTTAATTTTTTTGCATTAGTCTCTCTATTTTAGAGATTAAACTTATAAAAATAAGTGTATTACTAGAGTTTTATTTTAATCTTCAAATAACAACAAATTACAATACTTGGATCCTAAGCCTTATCAATCTTTATAGACAAAATCATAAAAATCACAAAAAAAAATTTTAAAAAAAAAATTTGACTACAAAAATAATTTGATGGGTTTTGAACCTTAAACCTTTTTCTTACAAATGTTTTACAAAACATGCAATATCCAATTCCTCAAAAAAAAAAAAAAAAAAATCTAGAAAATATTTAATGAAGACTTTCTATATAAATTATATTTCCCTAAGTTTACAAAATAAAAATATATATTTGTGAAAATTCATACATGGGCCATGCAAATGAATTCAATAGTATGAAGGATGCATTTTGAGTTGAGTAAAATAATTTGAATGTCGTACAACTGATTTGAAATAACTTCAACACCACACAATAGTGCTTTTAGGTCATACAACTCAATTTTATCATTACAATATGGGTTTTGGGTCGTACAAATATTATTTTAGGTCGTACAACAGTACATAGAATGATTTTTTCTGATTTTGGAGCGGCAAAATGTCATACCATTCTAATTTTTGGATTTTACAAAACAGGTTTGGGGACTTCTAGAGCCATACAAAATCAATTTTCTGATTTTTTTTGAACTTGTGGGTTGTACACAATGCTCTCAGGGCATATAAAATAGTATTGGATTGATTTTTGTCTTGTTCAAATTGTTTTGCAGGCTTTGGGTTTTCAGGGGCATACAAAATAATTTTTGAAGATAATTAAATTTTAAAAAAATATATTCATATTGATTTGTGCCATTGATATTGAAAATGTGACTCTATATCAATGTTGAGACTATTATACAAAATAAATAATTTATTGAGGTTGTGAAAAATAAACAAAATAGATAAGTTGCCATGGCTAGGTTGGCAGGTGTAAAGAATTTGGGGAAGAAATCATGAAATTGTTGATAGCGTGATTTGTATGGATAAATTTAAGGACCCAAAAAAGAAGAAAACAAGAGGTAAACCCTGGAACAATATTTGGAAACCAAAGAAAGCAGTCACCGAGTACAAGTTTAATGCCATCTGTTTTTCTGTTGATGATGAAGGTTTCATTGAGGATGACAATGTATCCTTGGTAATAAAAATCACATCCACAACATTCTAACATTCAATACCTTGGAAAAAATATAAATGGTGATTAGAGGCAAGACCCTCTGTCCTCCCCTATTGAACAACTGGAAGAAGATGACGGATCTGAGAAGGATGACCGGTTAGCTAATGATCTAGGTTAAGAATCTATTTCCCACTTATAGCTTAAACATCTACTGAGTCATTTTGGGCTAAGTAATTTGGAGATGTCAAATTTGGATTTGAAATCCTTTCATGGGGGAAAACAAACCTGACAGGCCTCCCCTTTCAATCTCCCAGAATCACCATCGGCAAGGGAAATCAAAAGCATATTTTGGATTTCTTGTGAGATCGCCAGATCAAATCTCATCTGATCTAGGTGAGGATGACAAAGGAAATAAAAATGATGGGAATCCACAGCCAGCAAGATCAGGAAAGAAGAAGAGAATTTTTCTATGGGGGGATAAACCCGTCACCTGCAGAAATAGTGGACTGTAACACCCCTCATGTTAATTATCTCTTGAAATTTACATGGGCTTAATGCTCCGCATAAGCAGAGGCTATCGAGGCAGATTATCTTTGGAAAAAAGCTCGCCGTCCCTCTACAGGAAATTAAGATGGAAGAGTTGTTCAACTCAGGTATGAAGGATATGTGGAGAAATAGTTATTTTAATGTTTATTCTGACTAAGAAGTTGAGATTATTAAAAAATTGTCTAAAATATTGGAACTAGAATGATTTTGGGTTGATTTTTCCAATAAAATCAAACATTCAAAGGAAGCTTTCCATTATAGAAGCTCTCATTCAGCAAAATGGGATGTCATAAAGTTTAAAATTTGAGGAAGATAACTTTTTGTCTGCTTGAGGAAGATAACTTTTTGTCTGCCTAACAATCCCCTTATCTAAAATTAATTCCATTGGAAACAAGTGGTTGAAGAAAGGAGACACGAATACTTATTTTTTCTACAAGATAGTCGTAATGAAACAAAACCTCAACAGTATCACTGAATTCATCACCCCAACAAGTGAAACTATCTTAAATAAAGTTTATATTGGCTAATAGGTTGTTAAAGTATTTGAAGCATTTCTCATTGAATCCCTTAAAAACATAACTATTGTTAGGACTGAGATTTTAAGACTCATTCCTCCTCTGATCTTTGATTTTGACAATATTTCGTTAAACGTCCCAATTTTTTAGGATGAAGTCAAAATAGCAATTTTCTCTTTCAACCTTGACAAAGCTCTTGGTCATGATGGTTTTCTTATTGGTTTCTTCCCAAGTGTATTGGGAGATTGTTGGGGGGATGTCATAGCTACAGTGCGAAACCCTGACAGAAGCAAAATTATTCTAAAGCAATTACATTCCACCTTTCTTACCTTAATCCCCAAAAAATATAGCGTTAGCTACTTTGACTCCTTCAAACCTATTTACTTGTGCAATGTCATCTATAAAATTGTATCTAAAGTAATGGCTAATAGGTTTAAAAGACTTCTTCCCAAAGTCTTTTTCTTGAGCAAGGTAGTTTTGTCACTGACATTAAAATTCTAGATGGGGTATTGAAATATCTCATGAACTTACCAATTTGGTATCGTCATAAAATCAAAGTAACATGTTGATCAAACTGGACATGCATAAGGCTTTCAACAGAGTTATATGGGATTTCTTGCTAACTATCATGGAGAGATTTGGCTTTAGCAAGGATTGAATGGATTAGGTTTTGAATTGTATAAGCTCTCCAAAGCTCTATGTTCTTATTAATGGGGACATTGCAAGATTTTTTAGTGCTTATAGAGGTCCTGGGAAAGGGGAACCTTTATCTATGTACCTCTTCATCATGTCATGAAAGTGCTTGGTAGATGGCTCTCTCATCTCAAGGACTCTAGTTCCTTGAAAAGCGTCACTATGGCTAGCAATGCTCCCAATATTTCTTACCTTCAATTTCTTGATGATTCAGGGTTTGCTTCCATTGCTTCTATTTATGAAGCTCTCTCCATTAAGCAAGTTGTAAATCTTTATGAATAAGCCTTGGGGAAACATGTTAATAAGGATAAATCAAAAAAAAAAAAAAAAAAATCCTCAAAACTAACAAGTATGCCCAAACAGCCATCTGTAGAATTTTGGATATCAATCCCGATAAGCTCCCCTACACTTATTTGAGAATTCCTCTCTTTGAAGGCAAAATTCCCTCTGGACTTTGGAAATCTATCATTGATAAAATTTTGAGAAAATTGGAACGTTGGAAGGGAAAGTGGCTTTCCTTTGTTAGCCACATTTAGCACCAAATATCATGTCTTCAAGTTATTGTCATTTATATGATGTCAATTCTTTAGATTCCTTCCAAGGTTGAAAAATGCATCAAATCCATCCAAACCAGGTTTTTATGGAGTGGCACTGATGAAGTTAGAAAGCTCTTAATTGTGAAGTGGGATCAGATTTCCTTGCCCCAAAGCTAGGGTGGGTTTGGGATTCATATTAACAAGAAGATGAACCTATCTTTGGGAGCTAAGTTGGTGTGGAGACTCTACACTAAGAGCCACTCTCTATGGATTATAATCCTTAGAATAAAATACTTAGATAATAGGGCACTTAAAATAATGTTCTCTTTTACTAAGCATTTGAAAAGATCTCGTGTTTTGAATCTCATGACCAAAGCTTTGAGCATCATTTGTCCTCTTCTAAGATAGCAAGTGGGAAAAGGTAATAAAGTGAATTTTTGGACTGGAGTTTGGATTAGCCCTTTCCTCTATCAAGTTTTTTGTTGATAAACGATCTCCAAGCCTTTTGCTCTCAAAGACTTGGCAACCTAGTCAAGAATTATTTCAATAAAAGTTTTGATGAATGTAAGTTTTTGCAAGTTCAGAAGCCTTGAAAGAGCTCTTGATCTTTCTCAATCACTTTCACTTTTCTAAAAAGAGGACAAGTTAGTTTGGATGGGTTCTAAGTCTACCTAATACAAAGTCAATGATGGATATAAGGTTCTTGTAGCAATAGACCTTCATTAGATGGAACCCTTCCCTTTGCAGCAAATTTGGTTTTGTTTTGGGCTACCTAAGGAGAATGTTTTCCCTTGGACTACATATTGGGACAAGATTCTCACTCAAACTAATATGGTAAAAAAAGGCTTTCAAGGTCCTTCTTGGTATGTTCTTTGTAGATAGCATGAAAAAGAAACCAGACATCTTCCTCACTATCTTGTTTCTCATAAAATTTGGGGTTCTTTGATGCAAAAAATCCAATTTTCCTTTGTCGCTCCTAAGTCTCTAAATAGACTTCTTCTCACCTAGACTCCATCCCTCAAGTCATTGTTATTCTTTAAATATGGGATTCCATCCCTGCTCTTGTTGCATATCTAGTTGGAAAGAAACACGATAAATTTTGAGGAAGTTAGACATGAAAGTTTTGTTCTCTCACATATACTCGCCTCTATAAAAGAGTTTATTCTGGCTTGGCATCCTAGCAACAATAATATTGCCCCTGAATATTTTGGTTCCTTTCTTCTTGGAAGAACATTCTTGATAGAGTCCCTAATAAAAGGGTTGAAAGAAGCACTAACATACGCAAGAAGGTTAATTGGGTGCCCCCCTTGGACAACACATTAAAGTCAAATTTGATGGCGCTACCAAAGATAACTGAGGAGGGTCTAGAGCATGTCTTATTTTTAGAGATTGCAATGGCTCCTCTATTTTGGGCAATTGTTCAAACAACTTAATTGAAGCCAAAGCTCTTTAGAGAGGATTGAATATTGTTCTTGATCATAATTGGACCAATTTAGATATTGAGGGGGACTCCCAAATCATTGTGGATCTCTGTAAAAAAGTGACAACTTGCATTGGCAACTCTCATCAATCATTGAAGATTGTAAAAATCTACTCTTTGGCTTTCATTAATGTCAAGGTTAACCATATGGAAAGGGAAGGAAATAATCGTGGATCATCTTGCTAACCTTGGATTTGGTATCAACTCGAAAGCATTGTCTTTGCTCTTATTCAATTCCTCTAGATTTTATAAAAAACTTAAGCTTCAAATGGAAAAAGGATTTAGTCACTGCTACGCTCTTCCCCCCCCCCCCCCCCAATCCATTAAAAACCCTAATTATGATTTTATTTAGGTGGGTAAGCCTATTCATATCTAATAATTATGAAAATATGTGTGCCTTGATGTATTCATTAATACGGGATGGTAGGTAGCTCGTGTGAAGAGCCTTAAAGCTCGCCACACACCCCTACACCTACCATTTTAGACAGATAGTGACGAGCGGGCAAGCCTGAAGGACCTCACACATGTGTGTCCATGCGTCTCATTTCTTTCTTGATATTTCAATTTGGTTTACCTATTGTTTGCACCTTCATGTTAAAAATATTTTGATCTTTCTCACTTTGGTATTATGTGCCTAGGGAGTGTTGTTTCTTTTTTTTTAATTCGCACAAAAAAGAAGCTCCTCGTATTGCAAATATTCTCCTTTACTCTTCTTCAACTACTCCTCTATTGCAACATTTTCTTGAGCTTGATATCTTGTATCCAAATTTGGAATTTCCCCTGGTTTAATTTAATCTCTATCTAGCTACTTGTTCTTTAGGGTCATTTGTTGGGATGGTATTTTTTCCCATCACTCTAGAGGTTGCAGCGCATTCAGTTTCTCCTCAAGCATAATGTTAAAGGGTTGCTTATATTCTATATTGTATTCACATTATATTTGTAGCTTCTAGCATGGATATCTTTGAGAATATTACAGGGTCTTCGAAGAGGATGAGGCAATGCAAAGGGAAAATAACTACCATCAATACAATCAAAGAAATGTAGAGTGAAATGTCACGTAACTTCTCCTTGGATGATATTCACATTTCTTATATGGGTTTAGTCAATGATCTCAAGTTGAAGCGGTTGTTGAATACTTGTGTTCTAGAGGATAAATCCCCCTGTTTCACTGTTGAAGGCGCCCTAAACTTTTGGAAGAACACTCTACATGAAGGCATATAAGATGAAAAGTTACTGAAGTGGATGGAAACCAATCTCTTCAGAGCCCAATTGGATGTCAAGATGGGGGAAGATGCCTCGATGAACAATATTGTGCAATCCATGAAAGACCCTAACCAATCTACTCCTCGTTTAGATACTCTGAGGGTTGCTTAGGGTATTGGAGTTCAAATTATTTTGTTCGAGGCTAGTAACACTCTTGTCATCTATGAGGATGTCAACCAGTTGGGTCTTGACTTGCGGCTTCAGTTGGATCAGTTATGGCCCTTGGTGAAGACAATGGTTAAACAAATTTCTCGAAGGCATAAGCTTGAAGCCATGTGCTCTTCACTTGGCATTATCACTTTGCAGTTCCAAGCTTCTCAACGCCAATACACTTGCAATGATTGTTGTTGAAAATTATGTGTGTGATCGTGATGATTTCCAATGATGATGATTTGGATTAGTTCTATCTTTGATCTTGCTTCAAACTGTGGGCTTTGTAATTACTCTATCACCACTTAGTTTTTGGAAAAACCAGAGGTTCCTTCTTTAGAAGGCCTTCCTTTTTGTTGTACCAAAGGACGTCAGGGTTTTTTTTATTATAATAGATTGGATGTTATCCCTTTTTTAACTGATCAAAAAAAAAGATCTTAAGTATGGTAAAAGAATTCAATATCAAATTCTTAGTTTCTTTTTGTGATGATATTAAATTGTTTTTTATAATTGTCTCATTCATTATATGGATTTTATTCAAAATTTGGCAAATTATAAAAGAAAAAATATTAAGACATCTACATTTTCAAAAGACTAATGTTTTTTTTTAATTTCTAACAAAAAATAAAAATAAACAATTTGCCTAAAATTCTCCCAAATAGTGAGAAAATATTCTTCTAGCAGTATAAGGGTAATGGAATGACATCACCACCACCACCATCAACCATCCCTTCACACTTTCAAACTCGTCATTTATGAAACATGGAAAAGACAAGGGAGTGCCAATGTGTGTAGCATGCAAACTCAATAGCCATAGAAGTTGATTTACTTGTCCACAATTTTAGTTATGGTTTAGAAATTGAAACCATTGAGAAAATAGTGTTTGAGGCAATCAGAAACAACCCAACTCAAGGGGACAGATGAGACTAGCGCAACCCAAGTTTTAGCAAGCATTAGATGCAAGGGTAGGAAGAGAAGAGCCCACTCAAGGGCAATGTTGGTGACAAATTTCCCAATGCAACAAGCAGCGTAGGGTCCAAATATTGGTGAGAGCAAAGTACATGCTTAGAAACTCTCAATAACCCCCATCCATGTCCATGAAATGACTCAAGTGAAATGCAAAAGAAGCTAGAAGGAAGGTCTCAATTGCAAATTATGATGGTGCTTTATTAAAACCTGTATGCATTGATAACATGTAAGAATCTGATCTCAATTTGATATTGTAATGTCCACGATGTGATTTTGGGGGGATTTATGTTTTTTTAACTCTAGTTTGAAGAATTATAAATGTTTTATTGCCTCGACATTAAGACATTCTTTATTAGATGCATAAAAACAATGTACATTAAATTTCAAATATTTCACTGAAATTCATATTAGGCTCTATGATTATAATTTTACTTACTACGTGTGACACACCCTTTAAAACCCTATTTTATATTTATAATAAAATATATTTTTAATTTAAATTAACTCAAAAATACTGTGAACATAATAAAATTACATTTTTACATTCAATATAACTCAATAATCCACCATCTATGCATAATTCACATAAACAAATGGAATTTCTTTTGTTGCAATTTTTAATTATAATAATCAATATAATAACTAATTGTTGTTGATATATTAATCCAAAATTTACATATTTAACTGAATTTTTCATAAAAATATAAAAAGATAAAAAAAACTATTCTTTTATTGTGAGTTCTGATTATAATAATTGATGTATTTGAGTATAATTATTGATATAATAGCTAATACCTATTGATATATTAATTAAATAATTATATATTACCCTCCTTTTTTCATGAATATATAAAGTGGTTATTCTTTTGTCATGACCTTTGATTATTTTAATAGATATAATAACTAATAACAATTGATATATTAGTTAAACGTGCCCCCCCTATTGCTTTGTTGCTTCAGATTATGCCAATAAAAACATTTTAATTTAAGGGGCCCAACTGCATTAGATTAACATGAAATTAACAAACCTGAATCACATTATATGCACTTAATTCACACTGATATATATGGGAATTAATTTTTTTAAAATTACCAGCAGGATAAAAGAAAGCTAATTCAGATTGATTTAAATGGAACTGATATTGACACACACATATATATATAATCAGTAAGGGATAAAGGATGTTAACAGATAACATACTATAATATTTTAGGAGCATTTTTTTATTAGCAAAATCATTACTCATACAAATATGTAATATTTGATACCCTGATACCCATCTATCATCCAACAAATAAACAAGGTGAACATACACTTCAAATACTCAACTTCAAATCCAAAACATGGGAATAAGAATATGTGAAGAGGACAGAGGAAAGGCATGTTAATATTTTTCTTATAATTATGTAAGCACATGAGCATCCTCAGAATTGATAAATAGAATTTTTATATACGAAACGTCCAAGCTAAGGGTAACAAATTGCTTGTATGATGAGAGCATGACTGTTAATGTCTACGTTGAAACCCAATAAAACTTTACAAAGCAATAGAAATATAAATGCGTACACAACAAAGACAGGGTGCCAAGTAATGAATACAATCTCATCAATAATGCAAAAGTCGTTTCAAAAAAATAGTAATAATAATGCAAAAGTCTTGCTAACCAAGAGAGTACCTCCATGCAGATAGCATACACTTTACTTGGGTTATATATACCAAAAGCTGCATTCATAAAAAAAACTATACGTAGGCATAAAAGAAACAAATAAGCTTCGGAAGTTAACCTTAGCTTTTCCCTGAAAATCAGATTTTCTGTTACATGTTTAGTTGCAAAATTAACAGCTTGTGAAAAAACTACAATGGAAATTTTATATTAGAATGTGCACTATGTTTTATATTAAAATGTGCACTATGAAAATATTCTACCCAAGATTTGGAAACAGTCTTTTTCCTGGTCAGCTTCTCTGTGATTTTTCTCTTGTCAAGGAGATTAACATTTTCTTTATGTTTAGCTTTGCCAATCTACACAAATGGGAAAAAATATAGTACAACTTGTGATACACAAGAAACTCCTGGACACATACAATTCGTGTTTTGATCAAAATGGAAACTGGTAAATCCAAGTACTTCCCTCTTACCACACTCCTTTCAATGAAAAAATTATGGTATAACAGGCAATATACCAAAGAACTTTCTTCAACATTTGGAAACTGTTTTCAGTCTCACTTGCCCGCTCACACTGTTTTCCTTTTTCTTTCTTCAAGGAGCTTAACATGTGCTTTCTTTTTGGCTTTGCCCATCTCTACATAAATGAGCAAAATCCTAGTACTTCCCTCATAACACTTTCCTTTCAATGGAAAAACTATGGTATGACATGCAATATCTCAAAGAATTTTCCTCGACATTTGGAAACTGTTTTCAGTCTCTCTTGCCTGCTTTGTCTGTTTTCCTTTTCCTTTCTTCAAGGAGCTTAACATGTGCTTTCTTTTTGGCTTTTCCCATCTGCATTTATGAGCAAAACATTAGTCATGTCTACAACTATCAGATCATGGTTCATAATGACAGTATTTCTACCTCAAGCACGTTGAAACAAATTAACACAAACTGCTCTCTCATGGATCCAAAAAACCTAATAAAGTATTTTCAGCTTTCAAGCATTGAAAACAATAGGCTAAAAAAAATCATCTAGAAATGTCAAGCATGAAGAAACTCTGACAAGCATGAGCTACAAGCATAGAAAACCATATCGACAAATAACGAATATCCCAAGAATGAAGAAACTATGAAAAGTACAAGCTATAATTCTCTTTCACGCATGAAAACGTATTGACAAATGAATAGTGTGAGCTATAATCCTCTTTTACGCATAAAAATTAATGACAAATGACAAGCTTTTGACTCACTTTTGAAGCATAAAGGAACTATCACAGCCTATCATTTTGCTTTCAAACAAAGAAAATTACACATCATCATTTATCCCATCTCATGCACTCAAACCAGTAGAGCCTGATCTCTCTTTCAAACATTCAAAAACTACAAGCCACTAACAATGTTATTTCAAACACATGAATAGGCATTTTTCTCCATCACATTCATTACATATGGCAAGAATCAATTTCAAGAATTAAAATTCATTTTAAGTTTTTTGTTGATATGTTGAGCTTAAAAATATGAACAAATAAACTAAGTTGAACAATACATTTAATGTTAACAGTTATTTAGTTTATTTCTTCCAGGTCAGTAATGTTGATGGAGCACAACCTCCTTCAAATATGTTACCAGTAGCTGTGATTAGGGCAAAAGATACACACCCATCTTTTGAACACGGGGGAGTTAACATTACTGCTCTAAAGCTAGGCATAAGCTAATGCAACTGATAGAAGACAGGTATCAACCACTGAATCTCATGCTAAGTAAAGATATATTAAAATTGTGCCAACAATGGAAGCTTCAAGCTATGCCTAGTTAAGGCTTGTGCACAATTTCTCCCTCATTGTTCACTAATATTTGATTCCAACTTCCAAACAAAACAACAAAAACAGGGCAATGACAATTTCAGAAATTATAGTAAACACGCACGATAATCACTGAAAAACATTACCGAACTGGGTATCTACAAAATGCCTATGAAATGAGACTCTCCATAGCAAAGTAGACCATTAAGTTTGCGATTACAAATTGTCTGTGCTACGAGAGATCTCAAAAATAAAAAATTTCAAATGAGCACTGATAAACTCATTTAAGACATGGTGGAGCTACTTCACTTACAGTTTGAGGAAAATGAAATAAAAAGAAAACCCATTTTAGCTGCATCTCATTCGGCAAACACTTTAGGGGATAATAAAGTTCCTATTCTTGACAGATATCACACATAACATGTTTTTAAAATCACGTAAGTCACCTCAGATTGTTATTAACCTTTTTAATAAAATAATATATATTAAAACATTCCTTTCATTGTTGTTAAGATTATAGGACTAATTAGATACCAATCATTGATTGTCTAACTTGTGAGATGAGTAGTCCTAATAATCTAAACAATGATTGCAGGAAAGAGTTGCAATGGAGAGAATGGCTGCCCAAAGTGTAACACGGAAGTCATAAATATTAAAAAAGACCTCTTATTTTTGTGTGAGATTGAGTCATGATTGCTATATACATGTGCACCACCGAAGTTGCTCTTATATTTTATGCCTAAAACTGTTCGAATGTTAGTGGAACCCCCCACCTTCCTTGTTAATGGGAAATATGGTATCCGCTCCTAGATTGGCCCAAGTGTTTTATGTTCAATGGTGATAATTACACTCACAGCAAAGCAAATATCGGGAGCTATCTCACCTCTGAGGTAGAAGTAGTAGTTCAGATCAGTGTCACCATCTTTGCATTTAGATATGATTCTAATTGCAGCATGGGGGAGACCAATAACTTCAGCCCTGATCATTGCATGTGCAAGGATTTTAGCAAACTTCTCAAGCCTGTCTGGATAATCAGTTGGAAAAATAGTAGCAAACTCGATATAGAAGATGTAGCAATGGATGTCATCGATTTTTGGATTGGCAACCGTTTCAACTCAGAGGCATCAAAAAAGAAACTTCAGGCCTGCTGGTGCAGTGTCAATATCTTTCTATTCTGAAGTCCAACAAGGTGCAGTTCGATTTGCAGTTATGCAATCAGAAACAGCAGGCCATAGGGGTGTGTATGGAACAACTAAGGAATCTTTCCTTATTGTTCTCTTGCATAAAACCCATAAATCAGCAGCAGGACAGTTTGCAAATCATCAAGTTTACTTGCCTTTGCTCCCTCTGCATATACTGCCTCCTGAACCTGAGCTCCTGTTGCATCCACCATTTGTTGCTGCACTTGTTTCCTATGGCATTCCAGATCTTTCTGAACTGGGTGATTGCATTATGTACACACCTCAATGGTGATCATGGGCTCATGCAGGATGTTGGGACCCACCCAACGTTTTGGAGGCATCATAAAAACCATCCTTGTGCTGGAAGCCATGGGCGCATTTAGCTCATAGATGTTTCAGATCTGGTTTGTTGCTTTGGCCATGATCTGGGCCATGTTCATCTCTGTCATGTTTGTTTTCACTTTTCACGCGTGATGAGTTTTCTCTGGGTGGTTGCCTGTAGTTTTGGGCTTACACCTTTCAAGGTGATGTAAATCTTCCTATTCAATAAAAGAATTATTTTTAGCCAAAAAAAACGTGTAGTTTTGATCATTCTTTACTCTTCGATTTTATCTGTTAAGCATTCTAAAGGATTGCACTAGATGTTTTTCAATTAGTTTTTTCTTAAAAGTTAAAAACCTTGCCATTTTCTGTTGTCTAGATTGTTTTTGTCAGTCACCTGAAGCACTCGTTACTGGAAGTTTGAAACTTCGTACATATGTTTCTTCTTAGCTCAATACTTATTCAATTTTAAAGAAAACGAGGCATTCAGGTTACACACTCTGAAGATGATCAAAAATTACTAGCCATTAGCAAAAGCAATTTGAGAATAAAATCAATACCTGCATAGCTTCATATAGCTTTCTCTTCTTCCCAGACATCATAATCTTTGACATAGTCTTAGAGTCGTCAGTATCTTTGTCTGGCCCAAAGCTTGTATATGCAGATTTCTCCTCCTCTTGAGAAGCTTCCTGCAACTCTTCTGTGTCCGTGCCCAACAGAGATGCAGAATATGGAATGCCACGAAGTTCCTTTGCCAAATCTTCTTGATATGCCCTCTCACTTGCAATTTCCTGAAATAATTCACAACAAAGCATTCTAGCTGACCTAAATCTTATTTAAAAATTTCCTTAAACAAAAAAATCGTCAAGCTTAAACAAGAACATTGAAGCTCAGAACTTCAACCTCTCAAAAATCCTAGTTATGGAAATAGTAAATTGGCATAGATGCATCATATATATAAGAGCACATACCACTCTTTCCTTTTCTGCTGCTTCACCGGCTTCATTACGACGAGCAACAGCATCTGCAAGCATGTTTTGTGGATCATTCATATCCTGATCTTCCATACCTGGCATAGGTAAAATTTGATTTTTTGCTGCCACTTGCAGTTGCTTGATAGTCTTAGCATACTCCGGCAAGTAACCCTCCACTTCATTATTAACAAAAGGTGAAAGATGAGGTGGAAGAACCCTGGTGAATCCAGATAAGAAAAAGTATTAAAGCGCTGCATGTCAAGGACAACGGTGAAAATAGTGTTAAAGGTCTTTCAACAACTAAGAACAGCTTCAGCCATAAGCACTCAAACCAGAACAAATCCATCGTCATTGTGCAATAAGACAAAGAAGTGTGTGTGACACTATCCTGACATGACCAGGCATCAATCTTTCTAATCCTAGTGCACCCAAACTTTACAACCCTAGTACATCCAATCTTTCCCACCCTGGTACAACCAAATAAGGAAAAGTATTTCCATTGCAAGGATGCAGATGTTAAGAGACCGGTTTTTCAATTTAAACAGATTAAGACAATCATCATCATGCAATAAGATAAACGAGTGTGAGGACACTATATTGACTTGGGAAGGGATCAATCTTTTCAACCCAATAAATTCTGTAAAACCATCCATATCATTTTATGGCATGTATCCTCTAGAGGATTGACAGGGATAGCAGGAGGCCAAGGACTACAACTATTATAATCTGTATAAAAAAATGAGTCTACCTTTAATACCAATAATTTTTTTATCACAATCCACAGGATATGAGGACAAACTTGACTCTATAGCTGGGATAAGTCATGAGAGTGAATGCCAGGTCTTATTGTTCTGCTGTTTCCCTTCAGGCCTTAATTTAAGAGAAAATACCTGTAAGGAAGAAATTATCATATAGCTATTCACTTAATTTGCACTGCAACAGCCTTATTGTTCTGTTTCCACCATACAAATAAGGAATAAACTGAGGGAATCAAAAACTTCATCAGATAAATTGCTTTCTTGAAATTATAAATTAGATTGATACACTTGCTACAGAAGGTACAGTACTGTGACCACTTATCATAGAAATTTTCCAAATATCCCATGAACTGATGCACGTCAAGCAGTCAGCAGTGACCAAATTTTACATTTAGCAGCTTGCTTATAAATGTTTTTCAGGCAGCTCTAACCTAGAAAGAAAATAATGAAAATACAAAAGCAAATATATAAATCCTATTAATAGATATCATGCTTCAGAATCCCAGTAGAAAATATCGGGACATGTTAAACGGTCTAGACTCTAAAATTAATACTGTATGTACCTTCCAACCATATAATCTTCAGTAGGTAGGATAAGGCGAGCATTGACACAATCGTAAATCCACTGAGGTTGAACATAGTCCCTAGATAAATATTTGTGACCCTGAGTTGGCCGATCCACAATCTGCTCAAACACAGTCAGCAAGTCAAGAACTGAAAAATACACAACACACAAAAATTCTTAAACATACTGAAAGAACTAGCAAGCTTAATATAGAAAACTGTCAGTAATTTAAAGCTCATGCAAGACAAATTTATATATCAAAATAATTCACTCTGGATAGAGAACTGCAGTTCAAGTGTTCAGAACCTGATGTGTAATGCTTTCATCAGTTTCTTGAAAAGGAGCTCCATAACCATCCCATGAAGCCATGCCACCAAATGATGGAATCACAAAAAGTAGTGACTCTCTTGGGACCTGCAGCAACCAATAGCATCAGGTAACATTTCTCTCTAGGTCCTAGAAGAACCTTTTGAACGTTCATACAATTATTCAAGAGAAGCAAAACTATTGATTTACAGTGACATAACTTTTTTCTTAGTAACCATATAAATATAATAAAAATTTAAAATCATTGTCAAAGTTATCCATGTTTTTTCTGTGAGATCTCCAAAAGACTTCATAATTCTATACTGGAAGTAAAGGGCGCCCAGTTAATCTTATATTGTCAAGTTTTTCCGGCCGTTACATCTCTACCTCTTGGGAAAACTGTTCAACCTTAACAAGTCTAGTTTTTTACTTTTTTAACTTTGTCACTGGCAAGATGTGTCCAGGTAAACTCATATTGTCATGTTTTTCAGGTTGTAACATCTACGCCCCTGGGAAAACTCCCAAACAACTTCAATTTTTTTTAAACTTTGCACCATCCATACAAGAGACATTACCTCCGCACTAAAAGCTTTGCCAATCCGAAGTAGGGTTTGGGGTGTAAGTCCTCTCTCTCTCTCTCTCTCTCTCTCTCTCTCTCTCTCTCTCTCTCTCTCTCTCTCTCTCTCTGACAGATGCATGCACGCACACACATTATTGTTTTATTGTGATGATGCTGGGATGAATACTATGCAATGATGAAGTATATTAGTTGATGCTTGTTTCTTTAATAATAACGGTTAAATGATAACCAGTTCCACACATTTGGTTCTAGCATGGTAATAGAGCATTAAGGTTAAGCCAAAGGTTTTGAGGCTTCTTGGAAAGATCTGCTGAGCTAAAAGGGGCGTTAGGCATCCAGTAAGGGTTTCAAGCAAATTTTCAATGGTGGAAATTTGGCGCCAGATATTTCTGTTTTATTCCAGACAGTGATAGATCAGTTCATTAGAAAGCTAGAGTTTGAATGACAGCCTCCACCGCTTCAAAGACTAGAGAATAATTTTGGAATTAGAATAGTTAACACCCACATGTGCATCCCTTGCACCTCAGTCATTAACTGGGGCATTCTCGGTCCTTTGTGAAATAATCACTTTTCCTAAGTGGTCCATTTAAAAAGGGGAAAAAATATAAAATATAAGAGGTTATCCACTAATCATTTTTATGTGCTTATATTGAGGCAAGAAAGTATTATTATTGCTTTTAAAACAATTATTTGGTGAACACACGAGCAAAATGAGTACACGTTAAAGGAATTAAGCAAGAAAAGAAGGTGATGTTCTCCAATTATCCAAATAATTACTCTGCCATATAAATTTTAGTGAGAGAAAAAAGGGCAAGTTCTCTTATGAAAAAAATAAAAAAGCATGCATTTCTGGAGAATCTTCCTTTGCAAAAATATTATTTTTAAATTGAAGTTGAATATTCATAAACCAAACTTGAAACCCAAGAGACAAATGGGAAAAAGGATGAAAATGAAGCACAGAGGATGGTGGTTAATATTTTATATATTTTGAATGTCCATCTTTGAGATTATTTTATTTAAAATAAAATTCAGGCATGCACATGCTTATATTCACTATTATTTTTTTAGAAAAGCAAACTTGTGTTTTAAAGCAAATTTTTGACAATTTTTCGGCCATGGGAAGGACATGTGGATATTTAAAACTATAGCTTTTTCAGCAAGAAGAGGAGCTAGCTTGACTTATAAATAATTGCTTTGCAATCACAACTGTATTTTTTTAGCTGGTAGCTTCTCTTGCAGAATCCTTTTACAAAGATATATTATCTTTCCCATTCACATCTATAGTCACTTTTTCTTGTATCTATTAATAATTATTCAATAGGATTCCTTGCTAAAGTGCCCGATTCATATTATTCATATTTTACTAGCAAGCAGGATGTGAATTTTGTGCTAAAGGCACCTAGGGCTAACAGACCCTAGACCTTAAAAATTTGTCGGCTGAGATGCCAACTGCTAGTTGTTGTTAGCAAATCAAATTAAGAAAATAGGAAAATTTGAGGGAAATCTCACTTCTTCATCTCCAAGCATAGTCCAACGGTGTGAAAGTTAGCAAAACAAAAAGGTAGTCTCTTTCATCATTCATCCATCACACTCTTTTCTTCTTTTATCATTCTCCTCTGTTTGATTCAAACATGAAAAGGCACTACTGGGCGCACACATAAAGGCAATTTTCTATCCATAGAAATCCTTCCTCTTTTTCATCCCAAGTATTTCCTCCTCCACTTTGGCAGTTTTCTAATATTAGATTTAATGCCATGGAGGGAAAAGGATGAGTAGAAACCATCTTGCCCAAACTTTTCCACCCCCAAAAGGCCGCTAGCTCTGCTACCATATTTCCTATCCTTCTGATATTTTGGTATGAGATCTCAAAGTTCTCAGTTTCTATCTTGATTTCCTGAATGATACTGTTTATTTTCCAGAAATTGCACTTCCCCTTTTTTACTGCTTCAATAGCTAGTATTAAGTCTATGTCAGTGAAAAGCCCAGCACTCAGTGGAAGTAAAAGTGTGAACAGTGGTGTCTACCTATGTAGGTTATCACTAGAAGCTAAGTGTATATTTGTTTTGTTTCTGAAAACGTGTATGTGTTGATATAGATGTTTGTTTCCAGTATATATGGTGTGGTTCATATCCTTATGTCTGCACTATGGGAGGAATGTTAGGACTATTAGTACGTGACATATTATTTGTTGTGTGTGGAAAATTGGAAATGTATAATGAGTTGCGATAACACTCAAAACAAGGGTTTGAAGGCCATAGAAATTCAAGGAAAACCATTTTCCAAAACCAACAAAGATGCACATTGCTCATGAAAGGACCACTAGAGACTTCATAGGGGCCACATGTGTGCAACTTCAATTGGTGAGGAAATGATTTTGAGCCTTCATGATTTTTCACTTGCCTCTTCCGTACAAGCACCATTCATCAACATTCCATTTGGTAAGTTAATCAAAGGAAAAAGGCTTCTGTTGGGATTTCCTAGAGCAATTCTAGGAGGTTGTCACCCCTCTCAAATGCGAAGGGAAACTGTGATCCATGGTTTTATTCACTATTACCCCAAGTTGTTGTCACTTTTTATTGAGAGAGAGTCACATTTGATGGAAGGTTTCAAGTGACAAAATTTTGGGCTGGCAATGTCATTCTCTTCATGATATTGAGGGGACAAGAAACGCCGAGATTTGAAAGTGTGTGACAGAGAAAGACTTTAAGAAAGGCTGATAGTTATTTTTTGTAAATCACTAAACCTATACCTATAATGGCAGCATTGGGATGGGTATTATCGAGGTCAGTCATCAGTTGTATCACATATATAATATAGACATTGTACCTCTATTGCTTCAGGTCAGTCATGCACGGCTTATTTCAGGTTGCTCAAAAGGGATGGAGAATGGGAGTTGCTTGAATGGAAAGGGATGTGGAATGGGATTCTATTGTGAAGGCACACCCCGAGACCCTCGATTATGATAATTTTTAAGACCTAGAATCTAAATCAAAAAAACTTTTTTGACATTTATGGCCTGCATCTTAGTTTTTGACTTGCTTTCCTACATATGAGTTTCATTGAAAGAGTGATACGAATAGAGGGTGGTCTGCTGTCCTTATCCTTTTTCTTTGCTCCTTTGAGCTGTGGGTGAATGGATTTTGTGAGAAAATGGTATTAAAAGTGAGCTGAGGGGGATTTGGTTCTGATTTTAGTTAGATTAAGGAATGAAAATGAGAGAGGAAAGATAAGGTAGTTATGAGAATATAGACTAATAGGTTCCTTTATCCTGTGCTCTTTGATTTTCCTTCTATTCATTTGATTTTCCTACTATTCATGACCTTCAGTATGTTTTCTGTTTGGCCCAATCAGAGAGACAAAGAAAGGAGAGAACGCTACCAGTCGTTTCCCTTTCTATTTAAAAATTAAGAATGCAAGTGATAATTTTTGCATGCCTATGGTGGAGTTTCAATACTTATGTCGGCTCTAGAAGCCCTGCACATGTATAACTGAGAGAGAGGCTGAAGAGAGAAAATTTGAATATGAGACATTCTGTTTTTTTTTAGAATGCAATCCATCTGTAGTGGGAGGAAGTAACAAGAGTCATGCCATTCTCTCCCAGGCTTTCTGAATTAAATGCTAAGGTAGCAGTGGAAAATGTTGGATTAACTTGTCTATATTCATAAGTACCATGTGATATTTCATGTATGTACTCAATTTCACGCTCTGTCTTCACCGTCTCAAGCAGAACTCATTGCTTTTTAGTATCACTTTGCAGTAATTATTTCTCGGATGTATGGAAGAGACACTGTTTTTTGGTTGGGTGGTAGCATTTCAATTGGAAAAAATGTACATCTCATCTATCAAACACTCAATTTAATATATTTGTTAACACCATCTATAACTAGGAAGGGGAATCCACTGATTGATGTGATTACCTTTCAGATTCTCTTGCTTGCTTCAATTCCTAAAATTGTCACCTTTTCTTCTAATGTTCGCTACAATAAGATTATGACAACCAGCCCCCTTAACCAAACTTGGGGTCTTTCATAACCTTTTTCTTTAGCACTGCCTTAATCACCCCTTTACCATTCCCTCAACCATTTCTTGTTCCCCTTCTTTCCATTGCCACAACGGACAAATGTAAAGATTGGCTAATTTCATTCGTTAGAATTCTCTCGTTGTCTCTTGTGATTGCTGTGACTACCATTGATAAGAATTTCTACATGAGCATTTCCAAAACAAAACAGGGCTTCCCTAAATCATTTCATCCATGGTTGAGTAAGAATGTTGGTATTTCTTCTCAACCGGACACATTAGCATAATATGTAGATTTTATGAAAGATACAACATGAGTATTTTTTGTAATCAAAAAGAACTACACTTCCAGGATTTTTAATGAACGGTATGAAGCAGATTAAAACGTTTGCATTTTCTAATTTCTTTATGAAGTTTAACTTATGCATTTATCATTGATAGATTTTTATCGATTCTAATTCGAGCTTGGTTGGTTTCAATTAAACTACACAAAGAAGGGCTCAATGATTATCCTAATGTCATAACTTGCATCCTCCAAGATGTGATATAATATTTATAGAAAGGATGATCAAGTGAATATTTGGAGCATTTCCCAAATATATAGAAACCCCAAAAGTTTCCTGTGATCCAGAAAATGAATTTACAACATTTAGAGAAGTTTTGGGAGATGGATTGTGGGAAAGACTGCTTCTTCACCTCGTTGGAATAGATTTTAACTCCTCAAATTTTGGCTACTAGTTAATGCACAAATGATATCTGATACATAAGTAGTTCATCAAGTAAAAAGGCTACACAAGGTAAAAAATGATTCTCATATTTTAATGTGACCTTTATATCAAAGGCTCACAATGATGATCATTGTTTTTTTTTTAAATCCAACCTTTTGTATATGACATTTTAAAATAGAACCCAGGCATTAAAAATGCCAGGACAAATGGCCATTATTCTAAAAAGGGATGTGATTTTTCATAACAGAAAAATAAACGAGAAACACATTCCTTATTTTATGAATTTGTCATCAAGACAAAGAATGGGAGAATCAACGTATGAGAAGTGGTTGCACACATGGCCATAACAAATGAGCAAAAGGAAGAGATGATATATTCCATGATTCTCTAAATACTTATCATTGCCTTTCAAGCAGTATTTCCATCAAATGACGGGATTTATGGGTATGCTTTCACAAATTAAAACATTTTGAAAAGAATATTGGTGTAATGAGTTCATGCCCGGATATTTGGAGAAGAGCATGATGCCTTCTATAATCAAACTGCTGCCATTTGTCAATGGATCTTTCAAACTAATTGCAGATTTTTATTTCCAACCATAGGGACTTTATTCTATAAGAATGTCACCTGTTGATTTCGGCATTTTGATCAGATATTGTAAAGAGGGGCCTGCTAGATATTTCTAATCTGCTGCTACATGTCAATGGATCCCTCATTCAGTTACAGCTTCTGCTATTTATTTTCCACGTGAGAGGAATTTTCTATAGCTTCTGCCATATACTTTACCAGGAAGACTTCATTTATATCTTTGTCCCTAAGTTGGAATGCTTTAGTTTTCTTCCATGTCTCTCAATTGTTCTCGTTTGTCTCGGTAGTCTTGCTAGTCATTTCATTCATGATTGCATGCTCTTTCCAATTTCAGGTTATGGAGAATGTTGTTGAAAGACAATGGAGTCTACAGAGGACTAGAATGCTACAAAGAGCTTGCCCTGGATCTTTTTTTAGGTCATATAGAAGGGTCTTTTGGTCATCCATTTGAAAATATGTTCCTTAGTTCTAGGTGATCCATTTGAAAGTACATTGGTTAATTCTACTGTCAGACTAGATTGTAAAACCCCTTGAGGGTATATCCTACTCAAATAGATTGTAGATGTCAGCAAGTCATCTTTAGTTTTCTACCACTCGTGAGCACATTTCTGTGGACTCTTGATTCTATATTGATGTCATTTTATAAGTTTCTTTGAATTTTGTTCTTATTGAATTAGTTATAAACTTATATGTTATCCCAATGGATCAAGGCACTAGTCAAGACAAATTGAATCACCAATTTCATTAAATCTTTCTGCTTTTTTGTTAAAATAAATTTGAGTGTTGGCAAGAGATGTCTTATATGAATTCTCTTTTGCATTTATGTTTAAATCATTGTTCCACGGGGACGCGTCCCCCCCAAATAAACCGTCATTTCTGAGACGGTGACATCCCCGGGACACAGGGACATCCCCCAACCGCTACGCCACCTCCACCATGCTCCATCTCCGGGGCGTCTTGGGGGCTCTGGGACGTCCCCGAGACGTCTAGGGGATGACCAGAAGTCCCGCGTCGCCTCAAGAAACGCCTAGGCATCCCTGCCCAGGGGGACACCAAAAAGTAACTTTTTTTTTATTTTTTTAAATATTTTTCGATTTTTGTGTTTTCTAACCTAACCCTAATTGCTAGTGGGAACCACCCCACCCCAAAGGCCTCCCAAAAGCTTATAAAAAGCCCTCTACCTCATTCCAAATCACACAAAAACTTCATTGAATGAAGTAGAGAGCTGGAAGTAGAGGCAGCAAGCTAAGAGAGAAAAGTTTGCAAGAGTGAGAGAGCAAGTGAGAAAGCAAATAAGAGGATAGAGAAGCCATTGCCAAGAAGATTCAAGCCTCTTCAATTTCACTATTTTAGTATTTTGTTTTTGAATATTGTTGATACTGGATTGTAATCATGAATCATCATTCTAAAATTTTGAAAATTCAATGTTCAATCATCAATGTTTATTGTTTAATGTTCAATGTTCATTGTTAATGTTCAATGTTATAATGTTATTGTTCATTGGTTCAGTGGATTATGGGTTAAACTTGAAACTTACATGATTAAATCACAATGTTAAATTGTTGATGTTCAATGCACTATACTTAATCCTTATACATCTTTTTCTAACTAATTTTTCAAGTACTATATGTATTTCAGCACCGCTGCCCCGCCACCCCCTCCCCACCATCCCCGAACTTAGGCCCCCCATCCCTGCGTCCCCCCATCCCCCTGTCAAGAAACACCCTAGAACTATGGTTTAAATAAGAATTCTGCATTTCCCTTTTTACACTGATGCAATGCAGTTCTGGGAAGTCGTAGTTATAGCATAGACAACGTGTGTTGGTCAATAATGAGCTGAATGAATAAATTTATTACTAATTTGTGTAGATGTGAGCTAGTTTATTTGTGGACATTTAGGTTGCTAGTAACAAGCAATTGGGTGAGTAAATGTGTAGGACTCCATTAAGGCTTCAAATTTGGTAGTTCTCAGGGTGTTTAATGCTTTATGTCATGTGGGTCTTTGAGAATACACTAGCTTAGATATCTTAAATACACATATCTAAAAAACACCAAGAAATATCAATCTCAAGGTGCCCATGTTGAGCTTTGTCATATAGTTTTGCCCATTGAAGGGTTCTACATTAATTACTCTTACTCTGCAAATTTTTTGATGACTGGGGACAGATGGCCTCAATCTAGCTGCACCACTGCATTGGGCTCGAAAATAACTAATTGGCTCCAAAATCCATTGTCTGCCCAAGATATCACGATTTTTTAATCATCTTCCCCAAGCAAAAAGAAAAACTGCCCTATGACAATCAAATGGAAGTCAAATTCAAGATTGGTCATTTTTATTAACATCTCATAAGATAACAATCCCTCCTCCCACCCCGCCTTGTCTACCATTGTAGGTTACACCTCTCAGCATGATTGTAGAGTATGCCTCCCTTGCCTTGGTAGCTTAAAGTGTTGGAGATTAGGTCCTAATTATTGTATGCAAGGTTTTGTGTCACTGATCTGAGAGTCTTTAAGTATAACAAGAATTATCCAAGGATGCTCACAAGAGATGTAGAATTGGGCGCCACCACACCTCACTGTCACATGTCTTTTGACCATGGTTATAAACCATGAACATATATTTTAACCTTGCCTTAGCTTATGATCAAGCTAGTACTGTCCAGAAGGCAAGCATTCATTAGCAATGACATTATTGTTATATAGCACAACTGCATCTACTTTCCTAGAATCAGTAAATCCAATCTTTAAAGAAGCACCATAATCTGCCTAGAAATAGAATCCTGTACAGACATTAAAGTGTGCCACTGACATGCCAATGCATATTATTTATGTTTCAACAGGCAGATACTACCAACTCAAATCCAGATCGGAACAGAACCCATACCTCACGACCCAAGAAGAATTTACAACCCTTGAAAAGAGTCCTACAGGATCTTGTTTCTTCGCCTTCATCTTCCTCCTCACCAGATTGCTCTTTAACTTGAATTTCCATGACTTTATTCTGCCAGTCACTAGTCGCATCTCTTTCATTGTCCATCGATGAAAGCTGATGCTGAAGCAAGGCTAATCTTGCCTGTGACTCTGCTAATATTTTCTCTTTCTGCTCCAATTTATCTACCTCAGACTCAACAGTGTCACTGCCAAGAGTTGCATCTGGGGAATCCTCCTCCAAAGGGGTTGCCGTGTTTGAAGCAAGGCCCTTGACCATTGCATACAATTCTGCAAAGATATGAAAGGGCAGTACTGTTAACACCGCCTAGCAGCCAAATGTAAATTGGACGATGAGTACCTAGTCAAACTAAATTCCAAAAGCCGGAAATACATCTAAATATAATCTATCCCTAGTGTCTTGATAAAGCTTGTACATAAAATAGCATTGAATTCCTCAAGATGATCTAGCTATGATTTAAATTTATGGAAAGAGCTTGAGATTATTTAAAAAAACAAAACCTGCTGCTGCTGCTTCTAGCTGTGGATCAAGTATCGGTGGATACTTTAATAAAATGGAGTTATAAAGTTTGAAATTCACAAATCCCATAAGAGTCTGCAGAATGAGTGCAGCCAAGAAATCAAACCCAAGTCAGCCTCTTCTTTTTGATATGACACATGCGCATTACAAAAGACACCAAAGTAGCTCATTTACTGGTCAACTTATCATTAAAAGCTTTTTAACCATATCCAAGTCTATTTTCTGTTTTCACAAATTTTCAGTACAATCTTAAAGCAAGAAACAAAAATATATATATATATATATATATATATATATATATATATAACAGTCAGGATATGAGAACCCCAGTAATCAAGAACCAAAATCACAATTCCAGCAGAAATTAACCTCATAAAACTCTACAAAAGTCAGCATGACACGAAAATCAACATCACTGGGGAGAACTTGATGGAGAACATGTGGCGTAAGCCACGTAATACTCTGACCCTCTACTTCTGCCTGCAAAATTGAAGAAAACTAGAATATCTCAGTAGTAGTTCATAGATAGCGGAATATATATTTCTCCCAAGATGAAACAAAATAAATTGCATGTCATTGAAACATGTAGATCACACTAACCTGGTAATAAATGCCTTTAACAGACACAAATGTCTTACGCAAACAATGCTTTCTAGAAATGAAGGCCTGCCACTCGAGACTTAATCTGTCAACAAATTTAGTTTCTCAGCAACTTTTCATTATAATTTTAAACCCATTTCAAGTCTGCAGAACTAATTGTGACTAGAGTCTAGAGAGTGAAACTACATTTCCATGAAGGTCGACACACTATGAGGATATTTATAATAATTTTTAGATTTTTTTAATCTCATCCAGCATGAATATCAATTAATCCAATATACAACTTGGCAAGAATTAAAATAATGTTTTGTGAGGATATTAACAGTTGGAATATTGAGTTATCAAACTACTAAGCAGACTGAAAGTCTTCAATCCCCAAAGTAAACTAGGTATCTCAAAGTAAAAGGGAAGAATAACAAAAAGCCAAGTCCTAAGAAACAATGGACAAAACTTGGACGATTTTGTGTATCAACCTTAAATAAGTAGCTTGAAAATCAGTAAAGTTAATTGTGAAGTATGGAACTGAAAAGTTGGAAGCCATGTAGGCCAAACTTGTGCAGAAATATTAGCAGAGAGTAGAAACAGCCATGTTGAAGAAATGTACATTTATTTCATATATCTAGTCGTGACGAACAGCCATCAACATCCAGCTTCGTGGTAAGACAAAAGAACACACTTTGAGCTCAAATTCTTCCACCAACCTCAATGCATGCTCATCCTATAAGTGTCTGCAGAAATCTCTCAACACTGGAATTGTTCTCACTGCTCAGGTGTGAAACTTTGAGGCCTAGTTACCTATGAGTGCCTTTAATGTATAAACTATATTAAAGAAGCAAAATTCGTAGGTTGTGCATGTTATATCTTTCAATAAAAAAAATATTTTTTATATCAAGGGCAATAAGAAGAGGCAGCATATGCTATTTATTTCACCGACCTCAATGCATGCTCACTCTATAAGTGTATGCAGAAATATCTCAACACTGGCATTGTTCTCACTGCTCAGGTGTGTGAACCTTTGAGGCCTAGTTACCTGTGACTGCCTTTAATGTATAAAGCTATATTAAAGAAGCAAAATTTGTAGGTTGTGCATATTATATCTTTCAATAAAAAAATATTTTTTATATCAAGGGCAATAAGAAGAGGCAGCATATGCTATTTATTTCTGAAAATGCATTCAATTATTTCAAACAATAAACAACTCTACTAGTAATGGGATCATGTACAAAGTACAATCAACAAATGATTTCAGAGTATTGTTCATATACCTTTAAATGTAAATGATACAGAGAAGAAAATTCAAAATAGACAGCCAAACTTTACTATTTCGGTGCCACTGCACAATTTTACATCGTACCCAGTGGCTCTTGGCTCCAACATTCTCATTTTGAGAGAAACATGTGGAAAATGTACAGAAAGAGAAACAAACACCAACATGAAATAAAATACTTTTCCTCGGATGAACACAAAATCATACACTTCTCCTAACTAATACCAGCATGATAATATTATTTTTATTTTTTTTTCAAATGCATAATATGAAACAGTTAAGCGTGTTTATTCCATTAAACTCGGGTATTGAACCTATTAACATCAAAATAAATACTCAGCTTTGAACATCAAAAAAACATTGATCTATTCAGTTTCTTTGTAACACAGGTCTGTCCAGAAGTATTGAATATTATTATAACGCATTTGCAGTCAAATTCTGATCATCTAGATCCCTTCCTACCTGGCATCCATTATAATATGAAGGATGTAATCCAACGCAATAATTAAACCAAGAAACAAACCTTCGACAGCTGTGGACCCGCTCAACAGGAATATCATGTGTTTTTTCCGCAGGCAATGCTGCAAAAAGATGAATCATTGTAAGTGCATCATCCAGGTCGCGAAGAGCATCAATAAAGGTGGGATACCTGAACAGTTAAATGCATGATTAGGAATTAGTACTTCCTCATGATAGGACACAATCCATTGAAGAATATACATAAAAGATAGCATTAAATTACCTCTGTCTCACAATATGGTCAAGAGTGTATGATGGCCTGCTGTTCTCCAAACGATGAGCCAAATTCTTGTTCTTCTTTGCCACAGCTTTCTTTATCTTCTTTTCAAATGCCTTAATTTCCCTGCATGGCACACAGATATACAAAAAACTGACCAATAAAGTCCATGAAAAGATAAGTCATATAAAGATAATGACTTCTCTTTAAAAACTTAAACCAGTAAATATAATAGTGGAATATACGGGTGGGCGTCAAATAGATTAGAATGCTCTGTCCAGCTTTTTCAGTCAGTATATATATATATATATATATATACTGACTGAAAAAGCTGGACAGAGCATTATAATATATATGTATATATGTGTGTGTGTGTATATATATATATATATATATTGCTCAACATTTCCATTTTTAAAGAGGGCCCATCTTGGTCAAGAAATATTTTCAGATTTGTATACCTAGAGGCTAGAGTAGAAGCAGGATCCACAACGATGATGTCATTTACGAGTGAACTGAGCAAAAAGCAGGCTATGAACTTGCAGCAAAACATTTTGACACTCGGATAGATGGATGTCAGAATGCTCTATCTAACTGAGCTTAAGCCAATTGGGTTTAAGGTACAACCTTGATGTCGTATTGGCAAGTGTTCGCCTCCTTTCGACCAGGGACGGCTGTGTTACTCAGAGAGGCAAATCATCTAGGAAGTTCTGTTCTCCTCTTGGCATGTTTCTTGTTCATTAGATACTTTGCTTGTTTTCTCTAAGCTGTGTTTCTTCAGAGCTGTTGTTGGTTTTCTGAGATGGTGCTGATGTGTTGGTAGAACATCATCTCCTCCCTCTTTCTCCTACAGAGTCCAAGACTTGGAGAAGCTCCTTAAGAAGGTAGGCAAACCAAAAATGGTTCTTTCCCTAATTAGTAAGGGAGTTCTTCATATAGTTGTTCTCCCATAACTGTCTTTAACCATCAAGATTTGCAGCAATGGATCAAACCTCTGTGTAATGCTGCTTTGATTTGTTACTTCTTGGGTATTAGACCCAAAGCAGGAACCACCAAGGCATAGACAACTAGAAATTGAAAGTTCGATATAGGTTTAGCAGTGACATCCTCACCTGCAAGATATTTTCTAGTGCTGTTCTAAAACGCAAAGAGCAGATCTATGCACAAAGGGGATAGTTTGGCTTAATTATTTGGAGGATATACCACCTTTACACCTGTTAAATAAGGCTTTCTAATCTACCATCAGAATTGTGGCAAGAATGCAATTTTGAGAACATTTGGCTATTAGTTAACTTTCTGTAATACAGAAAATCAGTTAACTTTCTGTCATACAGAAAATCAATTAACCTTCTGTAATACCAAAAATCACTTGACGCTTGTTGATTTGGATTTAAGCAAAACCTCAACCAACCTATGCTGAAAGTGCTTGATTACACTTGGTGGAGGAAGATTAATTATGGAGATATCCCATTGAGATTTCAGATCTGTTTCAGATATGAACACTTGCAAACTGCATGTCAAAGGAAAATTGCACAGGAGTCCAAGAATAAAGCCTAAAGGCAAACCAGTGGGCAGGAAATAAGCCTGAGGTAGGGCAACGTAACAAACAGGAATTGAAAATAGTACTGGAATGCCCAAAAAGAAACAGCATGGAACACAAATCAGATACAACAAACTTATTTTTTTTTAGGCCAATTGGTAAACAGGTGTCAAAAGCAGATTGCACAGGAACCCACGATAGAATGCAAACCATTGCCTGGAAATAAATCTGAGTTAAGACCGTGTAACAACAATGATTGGCAAAGGGTAGTTGTGATGTCTAAAATGAAGCAACACAAAACCCAACGAGGTACATCAAAGTCAATCTTTTTGATGCTTTAAAATCAAATGTAAAGAAGTCTGACGATCGAGAAAAAAAGGAAGAGTATAAACCCTCTAAAATTCAAAACGCAAATGAAGTAAAAGAAAGAGAGAGAGAGAGAGAAACAGCTCTTAAGGGATGAGATGAATATGGAAGAGATGACAAAAAAGTAACATCAGGGGGAGATTCTCCTTTATCAACTGAATAAAGAGACTTCTTCAGAAGGAACTCCTAAAAACCATTCAGAGCAGCATGACATTTGTTGAAAATCAGAGGCCAGTAGGCATAGCATTAAAAGCAGAAATATCCTCCCGAAAGCATTAAAAGCAGAAATATCCTCCCGAAGGCTCCTAGTCCTTTCTGGTACCTAAGTAATTTATATTTATGGCTCCCCGCTTGGGTTTATCCTCCCAAGGATCTTTGTCTCACCTTAGTTATTTAATTTTATGTAAATCCTCTTGGATTCATCCTCCCTAACCTCATTTTTGGTACCTTGATTATTTGATTTTATTTCTTCTCTCTTGGGTTTACCCTCCCAAGGCTTCATTTTGGTACATTGTTAATTTACATTAATATCATCCCTGTGAGCTGTATCCTCCTAAGGCTCCTTTTCGGTACCCTTACTAATTTCATTTTACGCCTTCCTTCTTGGGTTTAGTATGTAAAGGCTCTTTTTTGTAGATTGTTTATAAACTTTTATTTCCATCTTTCTTATGTTTATCATCCTGTCATCTCTTTGGAATCCGATCAATATTTTTGTGATGCTCACCAACTATTAGCAGATCCTGACTTAAAACTTTGGTTTATTGCTTTAAAATTCCTTCAGAGATACAAATCAGGTTGTTTTTCTTGCAAAGGAAATGAAATTTTTTGAAACTTCAAACTCTGGTATCTCTGAGCCCTCAAAAGTTGAGTTTTGTGACAAGGTCGAACTAAAAAAGAGCTATTGGCTACTTGAAGCCTCATTTTTTATTATTAAAATATTTGTTGCAAGGATGTTCTTGTTTGAACTTGGCTAATTTTTTAAATGTGTCAAGGGAAAGATTCGTGGCAATAGTTAAACCTGGAATTCATTTGAAACTGAAAATATGAACAAATGTCACGCATGCAGAAGCTAAGCTAATGGTGTTTTACAAATTTACTGGTCATAAGGAGGACCCCCAACATGAAGCCAACTACCATTATTGTTAGAATTTATTCTCCTTCTAGTAATTGTCTATATTATCACCTAAGGCATCTTTTTATATTGTATTTAGGATGTTTGTAGGTGCTATATCATTGGCTTAGGCACTTAACCATGTCGATTAAGTACCCGTGGTGGTTATAGGTGTGGTACTTTGATGTACTATGTATTTGTACATTGCAGTAAATGCTATGCTGCTTCAAAAAAGTCATCCATGTAGTATATGTTTGTAATTTTGTCGATATTTTAATGGCTACATTCCTACAATTATGTCGTAGAAGAATTACCCGTATCACTATATCCTCCATCCTTGGGATGATTTCAAATGGGGAAAAAACAGTGAGTGTTATCTACTTGGGCAACACATATGGATCCCACGTTTAATGTACTCCAAACAAATCAGAGCTATGAGTTTTGGGTAAATCAGTCACATAATAAAACATAGCATATGAGCAATCAAGCAATCATAACACATTAAACTGACCTGCTTTTCAAAAGCAGTGGTTCATGCGCAAGAAAGGCAATATCTTTCATATGATAGTATGTTTTGTTATTTCCTTCAAGCTTTTTCTTCGGCTCCCGTGGAAAGATTCCTTTCAAGATACATAATCGCCTGCATGACCACAAATCCATCAGTTGCCAAGACACCATTGACCACTCCAATAATTAGACAACACAAGAGAACTTCCACTTGAACATCACATAAGACACTTACCGAAACTCGGGTAATTTCAGTTGAAGGCGATTCAGAGCTTTGTTCCTTGTGATATATTTGGCTGCATTTCCTTCCTTCTTCTTCCCCTGAATTTTAGAGAAACCAAATCAGAATTCAAGTTCCATCTAGTGAAATTTATGCATATATATACACCCGTAAATTCAGAACAATCATTGAATCTTGTGACTAGATTCACTAATTTATAGAAATGCACAACTTTAAAGGCCAGTTTCTACTTTATGTATCTTCTGATTGTGTAAAGGTAATTCAAATTAAGTTTAGGACAGTTTTCCCCTGCTTGGTATGATTTGTCTAAACAGCCTACCTTTCATAAAATATGACAGCCAAGTATGTTATGTTATTAACATCAATTTGACTTACTTTATTTTATTCTAACATATCAACAGTGTGAAACAGCTATTACAGAAATAGAATAACTAAGGATGTGATGGGCCATGCACGACCTTACAAAAGCCGTCTCAGGTATCCTAGTCTCACCAAACCTTCAAACCTTCCATTCTTCCCTCAGAAGACTGGCCTCATGGCCATTACATTCTGGATAATACAAACTTGAACTCGATGATTGATTTTAAAGGAGGACAGCTTCCACAGGAAATTGCAAATCTCTCTGCCAGAACCCTAATGTGCAATTTCAAGGGGATTTGGCCTGGATCGTATGAAAATCGAAGATAAGAGGGATCTGGATTTTTGTTGCAAATCCAAGGGGGTTTTACTTCTAACTTTGGAAAATCATAAAGAAAGGATCAAATTTATACTGAAGGTCTTAGCTTTTCAACTCAAGAAATTATACCGTGAAAAGGATTGCAAGTTGATTTTGATCCAATCTGGTTTAGAACCCTTCATTTCCCCCCGGTTCTAGTTTCAACGAAAAAGTAGATTCTGAAATATACCGTTCTTTACTCTTAAATTTCCGCTACAAAGCAGTGGAGGAAAAGTTGAGTGCAAAGGAGTAAAGAATAAAATGATAACTTGATTTCTGAGTAAGGGAATGAGATTGAAGTAATGTCCATACTTATTCAATATGCAAGGAAAAACTATAACTATAAGAGCAAGAGGGAGGGTCGAATGAACTTACAGGCGGGCGATAGTGCTTTGGCATCTTTGCTCAAATCAATTCAATCTGCAACCAACAGCCATGAGTAGTTAAAACCTATGCATATGCCCTCATTACATTGCTTTGGTAGTAATAAAACATTTCCTGTAATTTCCAAAAATCATTTAGCATCCTTGTCTATCCAGATATTCTGGAAGAAAACACCTTTTCATATGGCTAAAGGTCATAAGTATTGGATTCTGTGTCCAAAAACTCGGCAGCATGTTGAAAGAAGTAGAACCCATCAATAAAGGCGGAGTTGTAAATGTATGCAATATTTTTGTACAACTTGTGAGGATCACATCCATTTTTTGGTAAGTTTATTGATAGTTATTTTGAGAGTCAAGAAACATTTGATGCATCTTCAAGATTTTTTAATAAATTGCAAGAAAACTAATCATACAAGAATTTCTAGAAAAGCTTGTGGCAAAGGTTAAATATAATAGATCAAATTTGACTTTTGGACCTGCACCTATTAGTCAAGAAGGTCACCCCGAATCATATCACAGTATAAAATTTTATTGAGTAGAAATATGATTGAACTTACGATCGAGAGTTGCATGCAATGATACAAGCAATCCATCATTACAAACAGCAAATTAATTCCTAAAAAATTTGAATAGATGCAGACTATGAAAGATCGAAAAATTGGCAAAGTTTGAACAGGGCACTTTGTTATCTTGCAAAATGGATGGGCAGTTACACCATGACGAGAGAACTATTGATATCACTGAAGACCGAGGTAGAGGTCTTTGGGCACCTCAAAGGAATCCATACCAACAAACAAATAAAAATCTATGGGAGCAAAAGTATCTGCTGGACCAAATCATGCGAGACAGGTTTATGTTTTGAGGTGACTGGGATGAAAATGTGCAAAGAGAGAATGATATGCATGGACATAGTTAACCAGGGCAGAACATATCATATCATTTCAGACTTTGGCGAACAGGGGAGATATATAGGGTTTTCGTGAACCAAGGGCCAAGGCAAAACGTGCCAAACAAGAACGTGAAAGCATCACCAGTGCGTTTTAGTCCAGACTCCAAACGGCGGAATCCCTGCAGCAGTGTGGGCTCTTGCCTTGCAGTCTTGCAGCGTCGGGTGTAAATGCCAATGACAAGTAGTCTCGACTCTAGACTAATAGTTTTAACTTTTAGCCTTTAGGGTTTTTTTTTTTCAAAACTTTGTTTTTTATTTTATTGTTTGAATGTTTAATAATTAATTTAATATTACTAATGTTATTAATGATAACAACTAATAACTTAATAACTATATAGTATTTAAGTTTTTTTAAGTTTGAAATTATTAATTATTTAATAATTTAGTTTATTTTTATGTTAATTAAAAATTAATTTTTTAAGATTTTATATGGTTTTGTTTGTCAATTTGACATTTGTAATTATTTATTTCTAAAAAATTATAAATTTATAATTAATTTGAATTCTAAATTTATATTATAAATTTATAAATTATAAAATATATTGTTTTTATAAATAATAATTTAATAATTATTTTATCGTTTCTAGTAATATCTTTAAAGTTTATATATCATGTATCATGTAAAATAGATTTTATTATTTATATGAAATAGGAAATGACATTTTATTGGATTTTGTTATTATATGTTTTTTATGTTTATATGTAAGTAGTATTTTCTTTATAAATATGAAATAAGTATGATATATTTATTTTAAAAAAAAATTGAATCGAATTTATCGAGTCGAATTTTTTGAAAAATCTCAAACTTTCAAACTTTTTTTTCCTTCTGAACAATCCAAACTCTCTGAACATGGTAACTATTTCCTAACATTCACTCCCTAGTTCTAACATGGGGCATTACAAACATGTGACTTTAAAAATCCCGCCTTATTGAAAATTATTTTTTCAATGTTTATTTGAAATTCATAATTTTAAAAAGGACAAGACTCTATACACACTTACTTGAAAAAATGACTAAAAAAAGACTCACAATGACTTTGACACTTTAAATTTTTGAATAAAACAAACAAACAAATAGAAAGCCTAAAAACAAAAGCAAAAGAAAGCATCCTAACAATGACCATACCCTAATAAGGTAGATCGAGGATAACTAACTAGGCTTTGACAGGACAAATGTTTTTAGTATTTTTGAAATGGTATGAATGTTTTTAGCATTTTGAGGTATCCTAACTTGTTAGAGAATGATACGATACCTACTTGCAAAATGATGAGAACGTTTGGCTTAGGTTGCTCAATGAGAGTGTATGGAAAGGGGGACTGAGGTGACCTCAACATGAATTGAGATGACCCACAAAGTCCTAAAATGACCTCAAGTCATAGTAATTCCATCCACACAAAAGGCAGGGAAAAACTAACTAAATCCCAACAAGTTCTCAAATCCGGCAAATGGCTAGTCAAATGAAAATAGTAATGGCAAGGTGATGCGACAATGCATGATAAGCAAGTGTTGCCCCTAGTTTTCCCATAGGCAATTATAACTAGGATACACCAACATAGGTCAATGATACTAATTTGCCCATAGGTGGTTATAATTAGGCTCACATAAACAAACTTGATAGGATAAAAGATATCTTGTCAGATCAACTGTCACACTACTTTCATAGACTGTCATTGAAACATGAATTGGATTGATTGTTGAAACTTGATCAAAATCCTCTCACAAAAGGTGTAGAAGAACCAAATGAACTACGATTAAAACAGGATTGGGTAGGATGACTAAAAACAGATTTTGGTCTAGATAGAAATGGATTGATAGGATGGTATGGTGTTACTTAGGATAATGATGGTTTGATAATTGGGTTAAAATGGTAGGAGAGTCACCCCTAGGTGAGAAGGTGATTATCATAAATATGCGACAATGGAAAAAGGATATGTAATAATGGCAATGGCATGGTAATATGAAATGGTATGGTACATGTTTGGTTCTAGCCTAGGTATGGTTTTTGATTCTATTGTTCCTGTTGATGGGGAGATGCACATCTTGATCAACAAATGATACAAACAGAATACTTGATCATGTTAATTACTATCCCACACCTCGTCTGAATAGTTTCTCTGTCAAGAAATACCTATAAAATGTGATTCTAAGAATGTTGTTATGATCTTCATTGATCGTTGATTTTGATTCCTTCAAACGTTGAGACAAGGTATCTGTGTAGCCTCTACAAAGGAAAGTGTGACCATGGATGGTAAACAAGGACAAATAATGGATGGTGGGTGTGATTTTGAAATAGAATGGTAGATGATAATGAAATGTGGAATGGTTGGGAAACAAATGGAGATCATGATGTTCAGTCACATGTAATGTGACTGATACCAGATTCAACATAACTTTGGTTGTGGTGGGGTCGAAGACTTGTTCTCTTGATAGGACCACCAGATTTTTTTATTGCTTGATCTTGAGAGTAGCTACTATCTGATTAGGGTATAGATTGGAAACTATTTTGATTTGATATTTGATTTTGTCTTCATCAAGTAGTGAAGAACTTTTGTGCTCAGCTATTGGTGCCTCAAAGAGGTTTTCACCAATGATATTATCATGATTGTCCCATAGCGCCTTCAAGAAGGTTTTACTAAGCAATGTTGACTTTTGGCTTTGATTATCTTCTAGCACTTCTGAAAAAGTTTCACTAGAAGATGATGAGTTCTGACTTTGATTGTCCCCTAGCACCTTCAAAAAGGTTTCACTAGGAGAGTGTTCTTCTGCTACATAAATGTGGTCTTGGCCTCCTTACTCTCCTTCAACTGTTATGTCACCATGGATGTAGTTCAACAAAGTGTGATTATATCGATCCTAATCGACACTTGTGGGAGATGGAATGTCAATGATATGGCTATTTTGGTTGATGGTAATGGCCTGTAGAATAGTAATGGAATGGGGAGAGGCTGCACAATCCTCATAGAAGATAATAGGATAACTTGTGTCGAAGCTGAAGTACTCATCCTCAAAAACCATAGAAGGATCACAAATGTATTCAAATTGATCTGCAAGGTATGCATAACCAATGTTGTAATAACCACAAACATATTCTTCTTCTGAATCTGATTCTAACTTAAGGGACTCTAAATCTGATGTTGATTCAGATTCTGATGGTAAATCTGATGTCAGTTCAAGAATAGAACCTGACTCTAACTCTGATTCTTCATCTGACAGGTACTCTATTACAATGATGTCTAGTTAAATATTTGGTTTTGGATAAGTAATGCATTTTGATGGCATAATGGGCTCCACAAAAACTAGTTTGTCGGAGTGGGACTCCTCTAGGATGGGAAAAAGGTCAAGATACAACTCCTCAGAGACTGGATTGTCAATAAGAGGCTCTTGAAAATAAGGCACATGTTTAAGGTAATGATTTTCCCAAAGGCGGTTATAATCCTTAAGAAGTGACTCGATAAACACTGGCTCATCAATGTGAGACTCCTTGACAACTAGTATAGGATCAATAGGTGATTCATCATAGGTTGACGTATCACAAGCAATTGGTTCAACAAAAATATCTTGGATTGGTTGGTTATTTTGGCCTTGGTTTTCAACGAGTTGGAAAATACCAGTTTTGAACACATCTTGGTCTTTAAATAATTGGATCGGTTGAGGTTTGGATGGGATTGGTTCTAGATGAGGAATGCCTTGTGGTTGGATAATGGTAGGGCTAAGGGATGAGGTCTTGGTATAGAAATAGTTAGGCATTCTGGAGCGTGGTTGCTCACACAAGCCAAAGGTGCGATGTTGTATGGGAATAGTATGATGTTGTGGTCCTGGAATAGAAATGGTATGATGTGGTGGAGCCTAATTACTCGTATAAGCCAAAACATCCAAGTCTTCTTCATAAATCATATCATCCCAGTCTTGAGTTGGCTCATAAGCTTGTTCTTGACTGTGTTCCACATGTTAATTATTGTAAAGAGGGTATGGATCCATATCCCAAACAACATTATCTTTAGTTGGGTCTTCAGCGTCCTCCTCTCAAGCCTCTTCATACCAATCTAGGTCTCGAGTTAGATCCTAAGCTAGTTCGTGACTTTGTTCCCATGAATGATTATTATGAGGTGGATAGAAATCTATCTCACAAATCATATTATCATCGTTGGGGTCTTGAATAAATCCATAAAAGACATTTTATATGGCCATTCTATCATAAGTTGGACTATACTTGACTCTACCATAGGTGTAGCTAGACATATTCACATAAATGATGAAAGCTTCGAAAACAAAAAGGCTTCGAGTTCTACAAACTTTGAAAAACTATGTCCAAAAGATAAATAGTTCAAACTTGGTCTAACTCGGTCGAAGGGGTAGAGCTATATCTCCAATATGGTCTAAAAGTGGAGTTGTATCTCCAAAATGATTTGTGTTAAGACTTGGCATAAAAAAGTCTAACATCAAATGTCAAATGTCATACACATAAAAGGTTAAGCGTCTGAATAAAAACCAGCATGTCAAAGGTCTAGGTCAAAGTGTTCCAAACAAGGTCTAAACTAGGAAAGGGAAAAGTTGAGTTACTAGGTCTTTTGTCCAAACGCGAAGTCAAAATCTAGGCTCAAACAAATAGGCATATGTTAAGACTTTTATCCAAATGGCATCAAAATCTAGACTTAAAAAAAGGTATCATGTGATTTGATTTAATCTAACAAGTTTGGAAATAACTTTGACATAAACCAACACACATAATCAAACATAAACATGATCAGTTGGTATAAGGCATAAGATAAAAGGCTTTTAGAGAAAGACTATGTTTTCCCAAATAAAGGCATGAACAATGATGATGATAGGCATTGAACAAACAAACCATCAATAGTTTTCAAGTTTGGGTAATCAATTAACCAAAACTATGTAACCTGAAAGAGAAAGATTTGTGTATCAACCCCACAAATTGAGGCTTAAACAAAAATCAATCAATGTTTGGATCCAAACTTAACAAGGTTAATTGAAAACTCAACTTTGAAAACTACAATTTGACCAAATGAACTAGACAAGATTAGATAGCATGATGACACAAGACAAAGGTCCAAATGATATATATGACATGATTTGAAACAAATAGTTTTTAGTGTAATGGTAAATAAGTCTTGAAACAAATTGAGCAGCCTAACAGCATAATCATGCTTGAATGATGTGATCTATGTTATGTTTCAAAGACTCAAAAGGCTCAAAATGTTTTGACATGATTTGGTCAGCATAACACTACCCTCCGTAACTCAAATGACACACACACAACCAAGTTTAGTAAAAATTTCAAGGCATAAGTGTGGTGTAAAACGACCACCATAACACCTCTTTAGACAAAAGAGTTATGTATAAATAAATTGATTTTGGCATGGCTTATGAACAAACAAAAGAGTTTGTCTCAAAACATACCAAGCAAAAATGACCAACATACACTAAGTATAATCATCCAACTCCTAGCAAGGGTATGGCAATATGGGGTTGACTAAACTAGCAAGCTTTCGAATGTTTCAAGGGAAATCAATTGCACAATGACTTTCACATCAAATGATGCAAAAGATAAGCATGGAAATTGGGTGACCGTGGCATTGGTTAGTTGTAAAAAGGTCTAGTTCTTTTAAAAACCGCTACATCCTATTATTCGCTTAGTGTAGTGCGATGTCCAAATACAAATACGTCCCATGTGCAACTCAGAAGGAGTAAGTGAAGTCAATGTTGGGAGATGAAACCCTAGGTCAAAGCTTCCCTAAAGAACTCATGGAAAGTAATGACATCCCCCTCACATGCCAAGTTTGCATGAAATAAAAGACTAATAGAAAGACTTTAGGGTCATTTTCAAGGTTACCCAAACTTTGATGAGTTTTTGGGGAGTGCTTTAGATGATATTATTTCTAAGCCTTCCACTAGGCTTTTTGAAATAAGGATGGCACTTTTGATTCCAAGGGTTCTCTAAAGGGGACAAATGGAAGAGCATACACACAACATCTTTATATTTTATGAAAACAAAGTGCTAATTAAAATAAGTGAAAACAAAATTGACAAGTGTGTTCAATTTTAAGCCTAGATGAAAGATTTGATGGTGTTCATTTGACCCCTTGGTCTAAATTTGTGACTTTGAAAGCTAACTACAAGATTTAAACAATAACACCCTAAATGATTTTCCTTTAAGCACCAAAATGAAATGTTTGATTCATTTTAAAACACCTTAAAAGAAGTTTCAAGGGATCGTTTTAAGCATGCTTTGATGATTTTTCAAGTAAAACCTGCAATAAAAATGTCAGCAAGATGTTTAATTTAGAAGCATTTTTGAAGATGAAATAACCAACTTAGAAAAATGAGCTCTCGGGTTTGTGTAAAAAAAACACACAGTGACCATTGATGATTATACTAATCGACAACGGTGACATTTATGCAAACTGATGATAGTTTTACTAACTGATGATGGTTATGTAGACTGAAGTTGATTTTACTAATGCTAATTGATGACGATTATGCAGATTGATGACAGTTTTACTCAATCGATGAAGGTTACTGTGTAAACCCGTGACAAAAAAAATGGCAAAACAAAGTTAGAAAATCAAATTGTAAAAGTTTTAATGATCCAAATGAAGATTTTAAAGTTGCATAATGATCTTCTTCATGTGTGGGATGCATTTGATCCACCAAGCATGCCATTATGTGAACTAGGAATTTGACTAAGAAGAGGAGATTAGTATTGTGTTAGTGATAAAATGAACAAAGCAAATTGACAAACAACACACTAAACTAACATATTCGTGCCTATTTACTAGGGTGAGCTTAATAACAAAAACAAATGACAAACATAACTAAAAAGTAAGGAAAAACAAGAATCCTTCACCTTCCTTGGATGCTCCAAATGCTTTTGTGGTAGTGGCTTGCTCGACTTGTGCTCATGAAGTCTTCATCAAAGGAGGATTGGCTGTCTCCTCTTCCCCTTAACACCTTTGGATTTGGCTTAGATTGGAATCAATTTGGCATGATAACACTAATTGCAATGACTTTTGAAGATATTTGAGCATAATAACTTTGTACCAAAATAGCTTAGAAATGATGTTCATGGCCTCTCTATTTATAGATTTTTGAGATTGATCAGAATCAACTTGAACTGTCCATCTCAAGATTGATGTGTGGCTAAGGATTAGTCCAATTTTGTAATTAAATTTGATAAATAGGCTCATCAATATTTGGGATAAAGGAGCAATTAAGAGGCATGGAGGGCATTGATGAGGCATGGGAGAAATTAATCCTAATATTTATGGTATTTATGGCCTAGGGATGTCTTCCCAAGAAATGAGGTCACTTGATGATGTAAATATTCAATATTCATTTCTAAAAGCAAGTTTTCATATAATTCTTAATTAGGCTAATTTGGTTTAATTATCTCTTAAGCATGATTAAGCACTTTGTGCATAAATTACTCAAATTGATTAGAATGCTTTGTTATTGGTCCAAAATTTGACTGGATTGGAATTGGAAGTCAATGTCAAATGCATTGGATATGTTATCCCATTTAGGATGTTACCAACAACAAATAACAAAGGCATGTGTCTTGTGTAAGAGATTTGATATGAAATATCAATGCAGAGCACCCAAGTGCAAAATTGGCATTTTGACTCAGAATAATCTGATCAAAGTTAGTTGGCCCATAAATTGCACTACCTCATTTAGGGATACCCTAGACAAACTCAACGCTTGACTATATCAGGTTCAAAGCTTTTAATGTGCTTTAGTGTTTTTAGGCCAAATTGTGTATTTTAGTAAAAATTGGTCAAAACCTTGATTGGAGGCCATTGGTTACCAGATTTAGGTGTCTACAATAATATCTCGTCCTCCTCTATGAAATTAAATTTATACATAGTCTTAGGCAATCTGGTGGAGGAATGTTTAGGGGTCTTGAACCATTGCTTGTTAATTATCTTCTAATATCTATTATTTTTCTCTTTATAGAACTATGGTGATGTCTATAGAGTTATATCCAAATAACTCTCGAACTCAGGAATTGCAAACACTATGTTGATGAAGTCAAGGTTAAGATCTCGAACCTCCTCCCCTTTCTCACTGTAGACTTATCTTTTATCGGGGTCATAATGTTGGGCCATTGTAAGGATCAACTTAGGGACTTAAATAGATAGAGAAAAGGTTGTAGCTTGTTGTAAACCAAAGTCATAAATACTTTGGATCTAGTCACTTTTGAAATTTGAAACTATCATAGCCCAAAAATCTCCTAGGTTAATGTGACCTAAATATGTATCTTTTATTTCTTCCATATTGGACTCCAAACAAGAAGTCGCTCCAGGGCCCTTAAATTTGAACTTCATTTCCTTGGGAGGTATGGAAATTGAATTTATTGAATGCAAGAAACCAACTATGAAAGTTGGTAGGATCTGTAGGTGTCTAGAGCACTTGCACTCTCTGATGGAACTTGGAGTTGCTTGAAGCACATCTAATTCCCATGGTGCTTGAGGGCTTTGAGCTTTCTAGTGGAAGTGGGAGGTTTTTGAGGTAGGTCCACTTTTTACGGTGCACTGGAAGTCAACAGGGTCAAACATGCTTGAGGCACATCAGATCTCTGACAAAAGTGTAAGGTGCTTGAGGCATGTCCACTCTCTACAAAGGCAATGGGGAATCTTTACAAGGAATATTCTATGTTTGAAAGGAAGTTTATTCTTTAAGAATATTTGACTAACTTTGGAAAACCCTTATTTCAAATGCAAAATTTTGGAGGGAAAATGAAGGCGCTTTTAGTAGATTAAAGTGTTTTTAAACCATGAAACCCTAGAAAAACCCTAGACTACCTTGATATAGGATTTTAACCCTAGATTTTAAATAAATGATAAGACAATGATACAAACATGAAGTATCAAGTCCTAAAACAATCGATAACCCTAAAACAATGCCACGAACAAAACAATAAGATCTATTAAAGATATTGAAGCTTTTACAAACAATTGATAACAAAACTTGGAAAACATTTCAAAATTAGGAAGTAATGGTAGAAACTCAAGGAGAATATTGTATATGACGTGGCTTGGAAGTTGTAGACTTGGATAGGTGTTTATTTACACATAGTTTGAGGTCAGATTGTGTAGCACAGGCACCTAGAGCTCTAAAATCATGATTAACAAATAAAAAATGATAATAAAACATCCAAAATACATGGTTAAATAGTTGAAAAATACTAAATTTAATTCATGTTATGGTGGTTGGTGGTAGAGGTTAGACCCGCTTGAAGCAAGTCTACTCTCTGTAGGAAGACTTGGCTTGGTAGGAAGCGGGACTCGACGTGTAGTTTACACGTTAAAGAATGTGTAATGTGCATTTCAGGTTTCACATTCCATGGGAAGGGGTTTGGAGAGTAGTTATAAAAGGTTGGACCTACTTGAATCAGGGACACTCTCCATGGAAGGGAAATATGGTTTGATAAAAGGTAGAATCCATGGGGAACTTAACACGTTTGTAATGTGCAAAGTCCACTCGGGGTTCTGCATCCTATGACTTTGTAATTGGTAAGTGGTTGGTGGAACATGGAGTTTGACATGCACTTTGCACATCCCAAAATGTGTTAGGTGCATCTAAAGTTATGGGTTCTATGGAAAGGGGATTATGGGTTTGGTAGGATTTGGAGCCTGTCATGCACTTTGCATGTTGTGAAAACATGCAAAGTGCATGCCGAGTTTTGGATTTTATCATATGGGTGCATGGTAGGATTTGAAGCCTACCATGATTTTTGCACATTATGAAAATGTATAAAATGCATGGTGAGTTTCATATTTTGTGGTTTTGGTTTTGGTGCTTTGCAAGATCTAAAACCCATGAAGCAATTTACACAAGTACAAATGGCATCCAGAGTTTCAGATTCTACAAGCATAAAAGGAAAGATGGGTTTTTTGGAGGATTCAAGGTCTTTCCTAAAAAATAAAGGGGGTCTCCTTTAGGGTGTTAGAGGTAAAGAGATTTTTGGAACAAAAAATCTCAACATTTTTGACAACCTCTGTAGGATGATTACTTGTTAATCATTTTCAATCCAATAGCCTTATCCACTAGGCATGGAAACAATTTCTATTCTGAAAAATTCTAACCTAGGGAAGAATGAACTAAGATTTGCCTAGACATGAACAAAACATAGAAAAATAGACAAAACAAAATAGGTAAAAATAACACAACCTAAGGAAATGAAACTCCTTGAGTTTGACCTATGCAGAAGCACTTATTGAAAAACACAACTAACCCTATTATTTACAAAATTTAATCTTTTTGGAACAAGTTCCTTACCTCAAAATCAAGCTTTAAGGTATATCCCATTTACTAGGATTAGCAACTCTACTCCATCAAGCTTGGAGAGTTAGAATGTGTTGGCTCCTTTGCACTGAGTGATGATACATGGACCACTCCATATTACATCAAAATTTTTTTGCCTACCATTTATTTATTTATTTGCATTCCACTTGAGAACCATGTCTCCTTCATTGAAGCTCCCTACAAATGCCTTTTTGTCGAAAGTGTTTTTAGTTTATGCCTGATTTGCTTCTAAGACTTTCATTGATTGATGCCTAATTTTTTCAAGCTCCATGAGTTCAACCAGTCTCACCATCATTCCATCATTGTCAATCAAGTCCAATTGGTGATTGAGCTCTAAAGATAGAAGTTCAATTGACAGTGGTGCTTATGTTTCTCTTCCATATACTAGCATGAAAGGTGAATTATTGATGGTTCTTTTTGATATAATCTTATCAACCCATAGTGTTGATTTTAGTTTCGTATGCCACATCTTTTAGTTGTCCTCCATCATTCATATGATGATTATGATGAGGTTTTTATTGGTTGATTCAACTAGGCCATTACCTTGGGGGTAATAATTTGAAGAAGTGATCAGGTACACATTATGCTTGATAGCCCATTCAATTATTCAGTGAGTGCCCACAAATGTCTTAGCATTATCTAATATGATGGTGTGAGGAACATAAAACCTTGAAACTATGTTGTCCATAAACTCCATAATAGATGTCTTAGTGGCATCTTTTAGAGCAATCGCTTTAGCCTATTGTGTGAAATAATCTATTCCTATGAGAACCCATTTATGACCCATGCTTGATGGTGGATTGATCATTCTGATGAAATCTAATCCCTATTGAGTGAATGGTTGATTTGCTTGAATTGGTCTGAGAGGAAGGGCTACTAGCCTTTGCTTACCGATGAAATAAGCACATTTTTCACAATTTCTTACCTATTAGTGGGTATCTTTGAATTATTCAGGCCAATAGTAGTCTCCTCTCATTATCTTAATGGTTGAAGTCCTTGTAGAAAAATATCCTCCTGATGGTCCATCATGAAATTATTCAAGCACTTTACAAACTTGCTCATGCTCAATACATCTTAACAAGACTCCATTCATGTCCTTTTGAAATAAAATTCCGTCAATAAGAACATAGGGAATTGATTTGAGTCAAAAATACCTTTTCTTTGACTATTGAAAGTCATGGGGGTATTCGCCAGTCTATAAAAAATGATTCATGTCTTGGATTTAGTTGTTGAAAGAAGGTGGATTACCTGGCTGAGTTGTAGTTTGAGCATACATCATGTCAGTTACTGGTTCATCAATCTTGATGTCGGTAGCTAGTTATTCACACAATCCTTTTCCCCTTCCAAGCTTCATGATCATGATGTCTACATCATACTTCATGACTTTGGTAATCCATTTTGCTTGTTTTTCATTTATCTCCCTACTCAGTAATAATTCTTTGACATTCTGGTGACTCGCCATAAAATGTATTTTATTATTGGAGAGCATATGCCTAAATTTTTTGAGTGCTTTGATTATCGCATATACCTGTTTCTCCACAAAATTGTAATTCTCTTCATAAGCTTTCAAAGATTGGCTGAAGAAAGAAATGAGATACTCCAAATCTTCTTGATTATGTTGAGTCATAATGGCTTAAATGCTTCCTTCCCCTCCAAATGCATAGAGAATAAAGTCTTTCTCATAGTTTGGGTTGACCAAGGTAGGTGCTTGGGAAATAGCCTATTATATGGCCTCGAATCTATCTTTTCCCTCTTGATTCTAGCTAAAAAGAGTCCCCCTCTTTAGCATTATAGTAAGGGGTTTTGATAAAAAGGCAAAATTTGGTACAAATCTTATCACAAAGTTGATCTTCCCAAGAAATCTTTGTAGCCCCTTTTTGTGACTCAGTAGTGCTATTATAGATATGGCTTTAACTCATTCAGGGTCTATTGTAAGACCTTCTTTTGACACTATATGTCCCAGTAGCTTCCCCTCATGTATTGTAAACATGCACCTCTTTAGGTTAAGGGAAACCCCAAATTCCCTACACCATTCAAAAATTTTCCTCAAGTGGTCCATGTGTGCATCAACATGTTTTGAATAGATAGTAATATCATCTAGATATACTAGAATTATTTCATTTATCAGACCTTTGAATGCCATGTCCATGGCTCTTTGAAAAATTTCTCCTACATTTTTTAGACCAAATGACATCTTCTTGTATGCATATGTGCCCCATTTGGTGGTGAAAGCAATTTTAAATTGGTCTGATTCCTTACTAGGATTTGGTTATAACCTGAATAACCATCTAGAAGAGAGAATCTTTTAGATCTTGATATTGTCCATAGAATTTATTCCATAGGGGGAAGAGGATAGTGATCTTTCAATGATGCTTTGTTCAAGTCTCTAAAGTCCATGCACAATCGGATTTCACCACTTTTATTTCTAACAGGGACCATATTTACTACCCAATAAGAGTGTTTGATAGTAAATATTATGTTAGCCTCTATTAATTTAGAGAGTTCGCTCTTCATTAGAGGTTTAATCTTCATATTGAAAGGTCTCTATTTCTATCTGACAAGATTTATATTTAGATCCAATTCTATAGTATGATGAGCTAAACTTGGATCAAACCCTCTTAAATAATAATAACTCCAAGAGAAGTTATCATCAAACTCTTGACATAATTGAACAAAATTTTGCTTCTCTAATATATTGCATACCTTGCTTATCTTGAGAGACTTGCCTTCTAAGATGATGATGGGTTCATAATCTCATTCATTGACTGCAATGTTATTATTTTCACTTTTTAGCTGGTGATCCAAATTGATGATGTTTTCCAGCGTAATGAGACCTATAGGCAGCTTGTTCATTTTTAGCTGAATACTCTGATCACCATATTGGTCCTATAGCCTTGGCTAATTCCTATCTGAAAACTCAGCCTCTTTTCTAAAAAAAATTACAATCTGCTTGTCACTATCGAAGACTTGCCAATTAGTTGCATTATTAGGGATAGAAGGCCTTACGATCAGTATCACATGCTAGTTGTTCTTCATTTTTATTTCGATTGGTAGGTTATATTAGGACCCCATTAAGGCTATGCAATCAACATCTTTTTTATATGCCCTTGGTACTGCTTGAATATTTAAAATGATGAAATCTTCTAATAAGTCCCAAACCCTATGTTTGTAAGGCCCTAGAAAATTGTTTTTGGTTACACTTTTTGATCTAACTTGGTGAATGATAGTTTACTATCACCAAATATCTACAAAAGCTTGATTCCTCTATCTTTGGCCAATTAGAGGCCTCAAATCAAAGGTTCATATTCAGCTACATTGTTGGTACAACTAAATTGATGTCTGAATGAGTAGAAGTAGATCTCCTTGTGTGGGGAGATTAATATAATTCTCATACCTACACTATTTTTGCTTCTTAAGCCATCAAAAAATAACTGCCACATCCCTTGAAGATCTTCGGTTGGTTTGACTAAATTCAAGATAATTGCATCTTTCTCACGAATGCAACATGTTCCTAATCCTATTTCTTATACATAGTCATAAGGATCAAATTGTAGGGCTAATCCCCATTCATCCAAATGAGTGTTTGGAATTTCTTCTATAAGTGTTGCATTCTCTTGATTCATTTCTTCCTCTTCTTGATCTTGTAATGTACAATTCATTTCTATGGGAGGAATAGGATTATAGGGTTCTATATGATCTTTTGTAGTTAGCTCATCTCTTATTATTACTCTAGTTTCATATCTTATTCTAAGTAACATGTGAGACCAATATGCAAATAGATATCCTCCCATCTCTATAGTGAAATCTCTTGAAAGACAAATGGTAACATAGGGGTGAAGATTTATGACTAAAATATCTTGAGTAATTAATAGGCTTGGGCAAGCATGAATAATGAGGTTCAATCCATTTATGGTTCCTACTGTTTGAACAACAGTCCCATCTAGTTGCACTATTCCCTTATTAACAGGTGTGTATTTTATTCCCAAAGCGTTAGCTATTTTCTTGAGCATTATTGAACTACTAGCCCCTGAATCTACCATGCAATTGTGTACTAGATGCTTCCCTATTATAAGTGAAAGATAGAAGGGGGGAATCTTACAATTTTTGTCCATTTTATTATCAACTTGAGGCTGACATAGATTTATTTCAGGTGTAAGCCCCTTGGATGGAACCTTTTATGATATCTAGAAATTCTTTAGAGCCCCTTGTAGTAAGTCCCTTTATGCTAGTATAGATAGTGTTTCCCATATAGTGACGTTTAGATTAGTCTTCTTCATTTGATCAACTATGCTAAAATGGATATCACCAACCTTTACTAGTGCTTTTATAGGGCTTGCATCCTCTTTTACAAGATTTGGAGTGGGCACCATTGCTTTGAATTGATTTATAAGTATAAAGGGTGACCTTTACACTGTGTTGCTCTTTGTTGGTTCTGTTGCAGCTTTAGAAGTTGAAGTTTGCTCCACCCTAGGGCACTGATCAACTTCTATTTCTTTTTTCTTGGAACGTGCATTAGCTATTACAGGACCTCCACCATTGAAAAATGCTTCATCTTGGCTTATCCCACCGAAGTCATCCTCTTGTCAGTTTAGAAAAATTGTTTCACTTTGAGAAGGTTCTTGTGTGTATGCTTGTTGGGAAGTAGATTCTTCTTATTATCCTTGCATGCTTGTTATGCCTTACACCATAAAAGCTTGACTGAATACACCATTGGGGCAAGTGTTTTGATTATCAGGTTGATTGCAAAGATAACACCACTCGTACTCTTGAGCCAAATTATTTCGAATAGGGATAACAACTTTGGAAACTCATAGTGTCGGTAAAGCACATATGTTTAGAGGTCTTGGCTTTGAATTATGTCCTTGTTGCTGGTTGTTGCCTTGATATGGCTGCCTATCTCCCTGGTATGGTTGCTTATTCCCTTAGTATGTAGGGTTAGATGGTTGAAAAGGTTTGTAGTTTTGGGCTTGTTGTCTTTTCATTGCCACTAACTCATTTTCAAAGCTATTAAGTAATGACTTTACCTCATATAGATCATTTGAAGGTGTAGGAGTTAAAGTAAGTGCCTTGCTCATAGTGTGAATTGGAGCAAGTGAAGGTGGGGGAATAGTGGTTATTTTTGGAAATAGAGGCATTGGTGGCCTTGGTGCAATTTTCCCAGCTTGGATTAAATAATTCTCTGCCCTTATTGTAATATTGTAAGCCAAAAGAAGTGTGGTGCCACCCATTGATTGAATCATCATAGTTATATCACTATTGAGGGATTTTAAGTAATACAAGATAGCATTATTTGTAGTGGGTTTAACCAAGACTAAGATTCTATTCCAAGTCTTCTAGAAATGATAATTAAATTTAGTCATTTGCTCATGAGGAACGCATTGAATAGTAGTTGATTGTTCAACCAAGGAAAGGTGGTCACTCTTATCCTCAAAATGGGTGCACATTGTAGTGCCTAACTCATCCCAAACTTGGATTGAGGTGGGAGCAAGGCCTCTGTACCATTACAAAGCATTCCCCTTGAAAGAGGAGACTAAAAGTATGATTTCAACATTGTCTTGGACCACGTTATGGATTGAACATAGGTTAGAAATATGTTGTATTTGTTTTGAAGCAATGGTAGAGGTTCCATCAGTAAAATATGGTAGGATGTTTAAGGCTGAGATTGGTATATCATCATGTTAGGCCAAAATGAGTGGACTGAGCTACAAAATTTTGATTTTTCGCCATTATGGGAGGTATAAAACCGATAGGAGTTACCACTATGGATGGGAAAGGAACTATAGGGTATACCTTAGGTTGAGGGGCGATTGCTTTTGATCTCTTTTTAGATGGAATTGCCAATTTTAAAAAATCAGCCCTGTTACCTTTGGTAGATGATCTTATTTGTTTGCCTGGCATACATCACCTTGAAATTGTGAGTTCGTAAGCCAGTGGAGTCACCAGGTGATTTGATATTTGCATGAAACTCGTACGATGCTTGCTAAGAATAACACCAATTTTTGTGTAATTTTTGGGTCCCACTAGGCATGCCAAAAACTATTATCACATAGGATTGCACCTGTCTTGATCATGTAGCTTGTTGTGCAATTGTCTAATGATACACTAGAAAAACCTCTAAAGTCATGGGACCTTGGCAATTTGAGGTTAATATCTGGAGAAGGCTGACTTCCTTTCACTAAATTTGATGCAAACTGATAAAATACCTATTTTGTGGAAATCTCGCTCTTTAGTGCTTTTGAATCCTAAACTAGGGTTTTGATGGGGAAAAGGGTTAAAGAATTTTTTTTATAGAAAACTCAAAATAAGTTGATTCCACTAAATATTTTATAGTGGATTTCAATGCTTTCTTAATAAACATAATAGAGTATAAAATTATAGTGAATTTATTTAAACATAGACTTCTACAAATGAGAAATCAAAGGCAATATTTAGCTATTTTTTGCGAAAGGGAAAATGTTTCTTTATTTTATCAAACAATATTTCCAAGAGGGTAACAATATCACAAACGAATTTATTGTGACTAAAAATAAAAGATAAGGCTTCTACAAATACTCAAACAACTTTCTTACACATAAATCTCTCAACACAAGAAAGGCAAATCTTAAATTTATTTCGCTTCAAAGGTTACAACTTGTAGTAAATACATTCAAAATGTCAAAAAATATAACTAGTAGCAAAAAGATAGATTGGGCAATGGGTCTGCCTATTTTTATACAAAATATCTCCAAGATGAGATGCAGTTGACAAAACTTGAACGCCTAGTTGAAGGAGATCATGCAAATATGAAACCCTCATGCAAAAGAGGTAAGTTCTTATATTTTTGGCATTTCAAAACTTGTGGAACGACTGGAAAATGGCATGCACAAGATGGCGTGACCTTTAGTGTAGCATGGCTAGAAGTGTTGAATCTCCATGAAAGGCTTCTTTATTTGGTAGTGGCTAAAAATAGCTTCCTCATGCAAAAACGAGGAACCCAAAATATAACTTGAGTTTCAAAAGAAGATAACTCCAAATTGCTTTCCATGCAAATCCTTATCTTGTAAAACACACATGGGACTTTTACAACTTTAAGCCTTAACACTTGTCAAAATGAACCATGTAATTCACACTTCATGGTTTTGCACTTTTCAACAATTAATATTTATCAAAATGGAAAGTGCAATTTGCACTTGTGTTTTTTGCAACTTTCACATAATCAAAAAATATAAAGTGTTAAAATAAGTTTTCTCTTCTCAAAAGAGTTATAAAAAGTATAGCTGTACTTTTGCAAGGAAATTACAAATTACAAAGCTTTTGAAATGAAATTACAATGATAATATAACATGATATTCATCAGAGAGGAAGATTAATTAATGACCAAAATTTCCTCATATTTATTATCATTCTTGGCCTATAACTTCTCAATATATGCATCAAAGGCCTTGAATATTTCCTGTATGCATTTTAGATCCAGCCTGTAAGAGTAGATATTTGAGGTTGCACAATCTGCTTGAACATTAAAAACCTCTCTTCTGAAAGTTCTAATTCCTTGCATTTTTGTCCTCATTTTATCAATTATTTTTTCATACCTAATAAACCTATGTATATAACTTAGGATAAAGACTGTGTCCTTCACAGATTCTTTCTCAATTATTACTTTGAAATTATTCTAGACCTGCTCTATCTGAAGGAGATTATTGGCATCATCTATTGGTTGGAATGACATTAAATTCATCATGCCTTCAATCTCATATAATACATCAACTACCTTATCAAGAGCCTCTTTGGCTCACTCAACATATTTTGTTAGTATTCTTATTCAAAATTGAGTAGCCCTGTGTAGTTACTTGTGCTCAACATCACTCTTCAATATATTCACAACAATGAGGGTATTCATATCAATTGATTTTATGACTGTCAATTTGGGATAATACATATTTAAGGTCCAAATTTCTCCTTCATAGCTATTGATTTTCTCTTTCAAAATATCTTTCCTCTCTATTATGATTCCATAATATTCCATCATGGTTGCAAGAACCCTATTGCCTTTCGTAACCAATTCCCCAAACCATTCTTTTGTAGCCCTTCCCATGTGAGCAATCTCTCTTATAGAATCAATTGTAGCTTGATCTAGACTGATTGGCTGCACTGCTTGTGGTTGTTATGATTTTTCAATAGAATTTTTGAACTAGTTTAGTGCTTCTGTCAACTAATCTACTTTCCTCTTCAACTCATACTTGGTGGCTTTATCATGATCAATTCTCTAGAAGAGAGAGTTGATACTTGTTTGCACATTGTGCTTGAGTCCCTCTCTTGTTTGTCAACCAAGGTTTATATGAGAAACTTGATAATGTTTCACCACAATATCCTATTTTGATTTGTCTAGTAGGGGAACTATGATTTCAACATATCTCTCCCCTTATCATCATTGAATGTACTTAAGAGTGTCCTGGGAGTGGGTCTTGATTTCTTCTTTACTTTTGACATGCCAAAGTCTAAAGTGATGGGATCAATCATTATTTTCTACTTCTTACTCACTGATTATGCTAACCAACTGGGGGTAGCTTTCTACTGATCTGACAATATCACCAAATAATTTACAACTTATGTAGCTACACTAGTTCATACTATGACTAATGTAGAATCCTAAGAAGATGATATCATTGGTTGCTTAAGAGATGCTTGTGAATATCCACTCTCATTAGTGGTTTGCAAATTAATATTTGTACCATGTATTTGTGTGGCTCCAACCTCAACTGATAGTGTCTCAAGAATAGTGGAAGTGGATGAAGTGGAGGCAGTTGTGTCTATTGGGGGAGTGGGGGATGGAATAGACATAGGGTTTGTGAATTTGGGAACCAGTGGAAGGGTGGAAGCCAAAGCATTGAATGTGCCAGCCAGATGAGTAAGACCACTCAGGGTTGATGATGTGAAGATAACGAGTTGAGATGAAGGGGAAGTAGTACTAATCCTAGGAGTTGGGATAGCCTAAAAAATTGTAGTTAGGATGATTGATTCCATATAAATGTACTATTAGGTAGTGCTGGGAATTAATAGAGATGTAATGGAAGGAATTATAAATGAAAGGGAAAATGGGAGTAGGTCAAATGGGTAAGGTGAAGTGGGAGGAAGGGAAAATGGAGTGAAAACTTGAGCTTCCATTGTAGGGGGACCCTGAGTGTCTACTTGACTTATTTGTGTTGATTGCACTTGGTTTGTTGATGTGGATAAAATGGTAGGTTAAGTGGAGACAAGTGGAGGGATTGACACTAGAGGTAGAGGTGTTGAAACTTATGGAATAATGGTGACCTGAGATACTTGAGGAGTGGAGATAATTGGTGGAGGTGTTGAAACCTCTTGTATAATATGGGTAGGAGAAGGGGGAGTAGTGGAAATAGGAGTCAAGGCTATGGGATCCGAAACTATGGATCTCTATGTTGTTGTTATTATGTCTTATGCTAAAAGATTAATTGGTTAATATATAACTCCTCCTTGTCTACTTGATTCTCCTTTTCTTGCTTTTGTCTTTTTCTTTTTATTCTCAGGTTCCTCTGATGATTCATCGAGGCCCTCCTATGATAGAGTAATACCTCTTAGTTTAATCTTTAAGAGTTTCTCCTTAACCCCTATTGTCTCCCTTGTGACTTGCACACCCTTACTTCTCAACCAATTGTTCTATTGATTACATGAGTTGTTCTATCCAACAAAGAGAAAGATTCAAGAACTGACCACCTCAATGGTGGTAAAGGTCTAGCAATGATCTATGTAAGGTATATTGGGTCTACTCTAGAGTTTTCATCCACCAAGTCATTAGGGATTGGTGCCAGATCATAATATTTTATCTATTATAGGGACATCCTTGAATATTCCCTCATCCTAACCATCTTTTCATCATCACAATCTTCCCAAAAATCTTCATAATAAGGCACGTGTTCATATGTTTCCATTTCTAGTGCAGTAGTGACCTTATCGTATGGATCAAAATAAGGTCTCGACTCCAAAGTCCTCAGTGTTACTTAGCACATCTCTGCCTCTGCACCTCTAGCCTTCAAGAGAGATTAGAATGTGTAACAACCAATAAAAATTGGGAAATGTATCCCTATCTTGTGCCTATCTAAAAGGAGTTTGTGTGTCTCCACAAGTTGCCTGACTAACTCCAATAATACCCATTTATCACTCACATATTGGGGAAGTGTATAGGGGTAGCCACTAAATCCAGCTACCCTGATATATGAAGTAGGAACCCCATTTAGTAATCTCATCTTTTATTGCTTGGGGGAACCTTGTTTTCCCAAGCTCCTGATCAAACATGATAATGATGTTGTAGATAAAGGCATCATTGACTCCCCTGAATTGTTGTCTACTAGCCTATAGTGTGAGATCAGGGAAGTAGTTATAAACTCTAGTTATTTCCTCAGGAACTGTATTGAGGCCTAAGAACAATCTTCCTTTGGCCAAGATATAAACAATACATGATGTCATATAAAACTTATTTGTTGTTTGCACCTCCATCAACTAGTTGTGGAGGAAATCACTTATCAAATGGGCCCAATGTATGTTTTGTTTATTTTTTTGGATGGTATAGATATACTAGTACATCCATTATTGATAGCACTTGGCATCATGATTGCCAATGACCCTATGTAGAAGTGTTATAATATCTCCTACCTCCTCTATGGAATCAAATCTATGTGTAGTCTTCGGTAATATGGTAGAGGAATGCTTGGGGGTCTTGAACCATTTCTTGTTAATTATCTTTTGACATCCATCCTTTTTCTCTTCATAGAATTGTGCCAATGTCTATGGATTTATATCCAAATAACTCTCAAACTCAGGAATTATAAATACTATGTTGATGAAGTTAGGTTCAAGATTTAGAACCTTATCCCCTTTCTCATTGTAGACTTGTCTTTTATCAGGGTCATAATATTGGGCCATTGTAAGGATCAACTCAAAGATTTGAACAAATAGAGGGAAGGCTACAACTTGTGGTAAACTAGAGTCATAAATACTCTAGATCTAATCATTTTTGAAATCTACACCTATCTTAGCCCAAAAATCTCCTAGGTGAATGTGACCTAAATCTGTATCTTTTATTTTTGCCATATTGGACTCCAAACAAGAAGTCACTCCAAGGCCCTTAGATTTGAATTTCATTCCCTTGGGAGGAATGGAAACTAAAGTTATTAATTATAAGAAACCAAGTATGAAAATTGGTGAGATTTACAAGTGTTTGGAGCACTTGTACTCTCTAATAGAACTCGAAGGTGCTTGAAGCACATCCACTTCCCATGGTGCTTGAGGGTTGTGAGATTTATAGCAAAAGTGGGAGGTGCTTGAGGTAGGTCCACTTTTCACGATTCATTGGAAGTCATTGGGGTCATAGGTGCTTGAGGCACATTAGATCTCTGGTGGAAGTGGAAGGTGTTTGAGGCACATCTACTCTCCATGAAGGTGATAGGAATCTTTGTAAGGAATATTCTCTATTTGAAAGGAAGTATCTTTTTTAAGAATATTCAACTAGATTTGGATAACCCTAATTTTGAATGTGAAATCTTGGAGGGAAAAGGAAGGGGCTTTTGGTAGATTGAAGTTTTTTTGAATCACAAAACCCTAGATTACCCTGATGTAGGATTTCAACCCTAGATTACAAATAACTAATAAGAAAATGACACAAACATGAATTATCAAGTCTTAAAATAATTGATAACCTTAGAGTAATACTAAATCTGTGAAAGATACTAAAGCTTTTGCAAAAAACTGATAAAAAACTCAAAAAAAGTTTCAAACTTAGGAAATAATAGTAGAAAATCAAGGAGAATATTGTATATGACATGGATTAGAAGTTACAAACTTGGCTAGGTGTTCATTTACATGTGGCTCGATGTCAAATTGCATGGTGCAGGCAGTTAGAACTCTGAAATCATGATTAGCAAATAAAAAATGATAATAAAATCCCCAAAATACTTGGTTAAATAGTTTAAAACCCTTGTAATTAATGTGTGTTATGGTGGTTGGTGGCAGAGGTTGGACCTACTTGAAGCAGGTCTACTCTTCATGGGAAGACTTGGGTTAGTGGGAAGCGAGGCTTGATGTGTACTTTATATGTTTCAAATTGTGTAATGTGCACTTTAGGTTTTGCATTCCATGGGAAGGGGTTTAGTGAGTAGTTGGTAGAGGTTGGACTTGCTTGAAGCAGGTCCACTCTCTAGGATAGGAAATGTGGTTCAGTGGAAGGCGAAACCCATGAGTAGCTTTGCACGTTTACAATATGCAAAGTGCACTTGGGGTTTCACATCCCATGACTTTGTAATTGGTAAGTGGTTGGTGGAATGTGGAGCTTGATGTGTACTTTTCACATCCCAAAATGTGTAAGGTGCATCTAAGGTTTCAAATTTTGTGGAAAGGGGATTATGGGTTTGGTGGGATCCAAAGCCCATCATGCAATTTGCATGTTGCAAAAATGTGCAAAGTTCACATCGAGTTTTGGATTTTGATAGATGGGTACATGGTGGGATCAAAAGCCCACCATGCATTTTGTACATTATGAAAATGTGCAAAGTGCATGGGGAATTCTAGATTTTGTGGTTTGGGTTTTGGTGCTTCACGAGATCTGGAACCCATGAAGCAATTTGCATAAGTACAAATGGCATCTAGAGTTCCAAATTTTGCAAGCATAAAAGGAAAGATGGGTTTTTTTGGAGGATTTAGGCTTTTTCTTAAAAAATAAATGGGGTTTCCCTTAGGGTGTTATATGTAATGAGATTTTTGGGATAAAAAATCTCAACAATATAAACTACGTAAAATGCATCCTTGCATTATTGTATTTGTAAAGAAAGAGTTGGAAAAGCTCTTAGAAGCGAGATGCATTTGACTAATCGACTACTCAAAGTGGATCTTTAATGTTATGCTAATCAGTAAGAAACTAAAAGGAATCAAAATCTGTATTGATTTTAGAGATATAAACAAGGCCTACCCTAAGGATGACTTTCCTCTGCTAAACATCGACATGATTGTTGATTCTACAACTAGGTATGAAATGCTTTCACTAATGAATAAATTTTTAGGATACAACCATATTTAGATTGCACCAAAAGACCAACATAAACTAGCATTCACCATTCCCTAAGGAATGTTTTATTATCAAATTATGCCATTTGGTCTCAAAAATGTTTGGGCCACATACCAAAGAGCCATGATCATCATATTTCATGATATGATGCATAAAATTATTGAAGACTACATCGACGACATAATAGTTAAATTAAAGACTAGGGTCGATCATCCAACTACATTAAGGAAGATATTTGAGAGACAACATGAATACAAGGTTCAATTCAATCCTAAGAAGTGTGTTTTTAGAGTTACTTCATGCAAATTGCTAGGCTTCATTGTGTCTCACCAAGGTATTGAAGTTGATCCAGTCGAAGTCCAAGCCATTACAGAGATGCCTCCACCTTCTAATTTGAAGCAACTCTATAATTTATAGGGTAAGATTCAATCTATCAGATTCTTCATTTCTTAGTTGGTTAACGAATGCCATCCATTTACACACCTACTAAAGAAGGGTGTCACATTCCATTGGGATGAAGAATGCTAAAAAACTTTTCAGCATTTAAAAGACTATCTTGTCAATCCACCTATTTTGTTGCCTCCTATGCTAAAAAAGTTGTTCCCACTATACCTGTTAGCCACAGACAAAGCTCTATGGGCACTTCTCACTCAACATGATGATAATGGAAAAGAACATGCTATGTATTATCTAAGCTACACACTGGTTACATATGAGCACAATTATATGCCCATTAAAAAAGCATGTTTAGCTATGGTCTTTACAACTTAGAAACTATGATATTACATGTTAAAAAACAAGACCATGGTTATTTCCAAAGTAGATCCGCTCAAGTATCTACTCTCTAAAATAGCTTTATAAGGCTGTATGTCCAAATAGATCATGATTATAAATGAATTCAAGATAGAATACATTAACTAGAAGGCCATCAAAGGACAAGTTATTACAAATCAACTTACTGAAGCTCCCCTTGCAGATATAAAACCATTGGATTTTCAATTCCTAGATGAGTCCATCATGACCATAATTAAAACACCTCTTGAAGAGTAGCATTAGAAGGTATATTTTGATGGATAATTCACATTATATGGATCAAGGATAGGCCTTTTATTTATTACACCACAGGGGGATCTTATCCCTAAGTTATTTAGGATCAACTTTCCTTGTACTAACAACATAGATGAATATGAAACACTCATCATAAGAATTCATTAGGAAGTACACTGGAACATACAACATCTTAAGATTTATGGTGATTCTCAGTTAATCATCAATCAGGTTATAAACCACTTTCAAACCAAAGATGACAAGTTGGTACCATACAAGGCCATGGTTGACACTCTCAAACATCAGATTGCCAATGTATAGTTTGGATACATACCAAGGGTCAGTAATAGAATTATAGATTCCATAACCATCATTGGATCTTTAATTCTTCATACAAAAATGGTAAAAGAATACCAATTCTTCTTTGAAAATCTTCTAGCGCCAGCTGATAAACCTTCAAACATCATAATGATCTATGATATTTTTGGTTCTAGTTCTATATAGTATTTAGACCTTTTTACTTGCCTTTATGAACAAATTCTACCACCAGACCTATCATGCAAACAAACCAAGGCCTTTGTCCACCAAGCCTTGTGATATACCTTACTTGGACCAATCTTTTATCATCATAACTTTGATGGAACTTTGCTTTATTATTTAACTTCGACATAATCAACATTAGCATTACGAGAAGTTCATGAAGGAGTATGTGGAGCCCATACAAGTGGGATCATCCTAGCCAAAAATCTCCTACATACTGAGCATAATTGGCCCACTATGGATGCAGATGTAACTGCATATCTCAAAAGGTGAGATAAATGTCAAAAGCATGATAATTTGATTCATGCCCCAACCAAGACAATGAAACCAATGATTACACCATGGTCATGTTCTACTTGGGGCCTCAATCTCTTTGGAAAGATTAACCTAACCTCATTTGATGGCCATAAACACATCCTTACCACTACTGAATATTCCACTAAGTGGATTGAAGCTATACCCCTCTCTTACATGACTAGAATTTTTTTTCCAAGTTCATCTTCAACCATCTCATTTACTACTATGTTATCCCATCTAACATTATATCTGATAATGGCAGATCATTTAAAAACATGGATATTAAATCACTATGTGCCACGTACAAGATTACTCAACATTTTTCTATCACCTGTTACCCACAAGGTAATGACCAAGCAAAAACATCCAACAAAACCATTGTGAACATCCTTGAAAAGATTGTCAATGATATTGGCTGCAATTGGCACTGCCAAATATTCCTTGCCCTTTGGACATACTGCACCAATTACTATACCCCAATAAAAGCCACTCCATATTCCCTTATTTATGGCACCAAGGCCATTCTTCCCATTGAGGTTGAGTTACCTTCTTTGTGCATCTTTTTGAAGCATGTCCTAGACGTTGAAGATTATCGAGTATCTCACCTATAAGAGCTAGAGTTACTTGATGAAAAATTCATGGCCGTAGTCAATAACCTTCAAGCATACCAAAATTAACTTTCGTGGTTATTATAATTGATGAGTCAAACATAGAGAATTGGAGCTTGGTGATCTTGTTCTCAAAGTAAACCAACAGAATACCACGACCAAGAAGAAACACAAGGGCAAGTTCAAACCCAACTAGATAGGTCTATTTATCATTATTTTAAATTATGGCTCCAGAGCATGTAGGCTCACTATACCATATGGGGATGAACTTGATGATTCGATGAACATTATACACCTCAAGCGTTACTTCATTTGAGAGACCTAAAGCATTATCGATAAGGTCCATTTCCATTATATTGTAATATCGACATTCTTCTTTATACCATACCATTTACCATTCTACCATACCATTTCTTTCAACCACAATTATTTTTACTCTCCCTACCCCAACCCCTTTGACCTTGGTTTTGTTTAATTAGTTCCATGGGCACTTGTAGCCAGAAGCTTTATATCAAGTTTCAATAGTTGTTTTAGTATTCTAGATAGAGGCCTTTTTTTGAGCAATATGACAGTGGTTTGGTATTTGCATCCTTCATTTCTTATTTTATTTTATATAAAGTACTACTGATTATAACTATCTTTGGGCAAAATCGAGTCCTCTTGTCGTGCTACTAATTATAATCAACTATGAGAAAATTAGTATCATTGACATGTGTTATTGCTTCCTAATTATAACTGCCTATGGTCAAATTAGGAACAACACTTTTCTCATACCTTGAAGTACCACCTTGTCATTCCTATGTTGTACTGTGTTATTTGCCTACTTATGTAATTATTGCTACCTAGTTAGATTCCTCCATTGTAAGGTAAAACTATAGTTAAAATGTTTTAACTTTCATTCCTTATCTCATGTGTTTGTTTAGCTTGTCTAGCTCCTAAATTTTTGGGGCCTACTTTGACTTGTTTTGTCTTAGTTTTTATTTAAAATTTAAAAAACCATCTAGGTCATCAGTAAGTTGTTTAGTTCATAAAGAACCTAACCAAGATCATTTTTTGCTGAATATAAAGTCCTAAAATTATAAGGGATGAGGTCAGTTCTATTCTTAGTCTTTGTCATTTAGCAGAAGACTTGGGGACAAAGATCCAACATTTAAAATGATGAGATCGTGATATAAGTTTTAAATGGATTTAATTAAAAAAGATGCTTGAATGTAATTGAATCAAGCCTAAATACTATATGTAATCTTTAGAGGCTTGACAAAGTGGTAATTTGGGGCAGTTACTACAAAGAGACCAAGGTTTCAATCTCATGGGCAGTACCCAGTCAAATTTTACTAAGGTTATGTAATTGAAGTTGTTGTAGTTCCATGGTTCTTTGAATAAAGTGGCTACTATACAACTTAATATTCTATTCATAATCGTCGAATGTAATGAACCAACTCCGATATAAAAAAATATATGAAAAATATTATTTTTCACAATAAGACATTCATATTATTAGTTTTGAATTTTATTTTAGTCTGTTGTGGCTCATTATCATGAGCACATTTATGTTTTATAAAAAGTAAGCCTTGTGGTTACATGGTGAACCTTGTGCACTTTAACTCACATCCTTCATTTGTTTTGTTTCATGTTCCAATGTGACCATGTTTACATTAGTGATGTATCCTTAGACTCACAACCATATGTGACACATGATCATGCATCGTGAATCATCATGGTAGAATAACTCCATGTTTGTATTGGTGACGTATCCTTAAACTTATAACTATATGTGGCATGTGAGCATGCATGATGAATCATTGTGGTTGAATTGGTTCCTTAAGACTCATTTATTATGTGTTAGTATGCATGCTAAAGGGTTACAATTAGTATATCCTTTCCATTATACATATTAGAAGTTTGTCTAGTTTTTGTATGATTTTACATATTAAATTTTTTGGTTGGGTTCAAAATAGGTTTAATATATAATTTTTAAAGAATATATTGTTTTTAGTTTTAATTTTTTTTTTGCATATTTAAAGAAAATAGTTTTATATATTTTAAAATAGAAAACATTCATTTTAAATTTAGAAATTTTCTAGAGAGGTGGGTCAAGGAAATAGAAGTATTCCTAGTCCTTCAACTTCGAGTGTTGGAGAGCTTATGAATGAAAAGTAGGCTATTTTGATTTTCAGTTTTAAACACTATCATAATTATTAAATTATAATTAAATATGAAAACATTTTATGTAAATTTATTTTTTCCTAAATTATATAAGTTATGTATTGTTTGTTATGCAATATTTAAATAATTCAAGTTATATATATAGTTATACTTTAATGATCTTAAAAATAAAAAGTATCTAGATACCAAAATCTGTTTCTTATAAGAAACCTCTTTTAAACTTATTTCTCATCACGTTTCTTCATTTCTCGCAACATAGTAGAAAACCCTCAAATGTGACTTCTAAACCTACATCAAATTTAGGCTTGAAAACTTACCAACCCTTAAATGTGACTTCTAAACCTAAATCAAATTTAACCTAGAAAACTTACCAACTGTGTGCAGAAGGATTAATCCACACACCATCAAATTTATAACACATATATACTAGATCTCAAAGGTCTAATTCTCTCAAAAAAATGACCCTTCAAGGAAAGAAAGAATTCAAATAATAAACTATCATTGCATAGGGGTTTTAATCTATTTTTTCTAAAAAATAATGTTACAAATTTACTAAAAATAAAATTTACATTTAAATGCCCTATATTTGGGATAATGTTAAATGGTAACTGGTTAAATTCCTTACAAGTCCCTAACATGTTTCAAGCTTCATAAGAACCAACTGGAAAAGAGGGTTTATGTTTTTTTTGCACCCATGGGTGGTCAAAATGAAGGAGGATTTCATCCTTGAATGTCCTTAGTACATGGACATTTGAGCCAAATATAAAGGTTGGGGTAGATTTTAATCCAAATCGACAAAAGAGGGAACAACCTTCTAATCGGGTCCCAAGACTGTTTGAGCAGTTGGAACAATTAGTGTAATCAGTGGGTCTCATGAACATAATTAAAAACATTTCATTTCTTGTCATTCAATTGGGCTTTGAATTTCTAAAATCTTAACCCAGTCCATTATATGGGGATGATACAATACAACATAATACTCAATATTCTCTTAAAACAAAAATACAATCCATTGAAAAATGTTCCCTGACTGATTTTGAAATCAATTAAATAGAAATAACCCATTTCAATTAAATCAAGACTATCCCATCTCGATTGGATAAAAAACTAACCAATTTATTGCATAAATTCTTACTACAAAACATAAACCATTTCAAAGAAACAAAAGTAGTGTAACAAGGGAAAAACACATTACAAAATACAATTCCATAGATCAAATAAATGTGTGAATAAAAAACAAAACTGCCCACTAAAAAATAAATGAATAATTTACAAAGTAAAGTGTAATGGTTACTATTTTACTATGATGTAGTCTCCTTGCCTACTACCACTGATAGTCTCCTCAAGCTACCCCTTCAAAATAAAACCTTAAAATGTTTATATCCTAGTTAAAACCCCTAAATAAACCCTAACTATGACCCTAGTAAAAGCAGCCATCTACCCAACATAGAAACCCTGGTGCTTTAACTTTCGTTCCTTGTCTCGTGTGTTTTGCTTGTCTAGTTTGTGAACTGTTGGGGCCTTACTTCGACTTGTTTTATCATAGGATATAATAGCTTTTGGGAGAAAGTTGTGTCTTTTTATTTAACTCAATATTTGAGATCATCTCCCATTAATCTTTTTGCTGATGAAGGATCATGTGAGGTGATTTGAAACGTTGAGTTAAATACATAGATACAATTTTCTCGCAAAAGTTAATATATTCAACATATGGATTGTGAAAGCATTAAATATTTAATTATTTCATCATATTTTTTATTTAAAATTTTAAAAATCATCGAGGTCATCGATAAATTATTTAATTCTCAAAGAGCCTAACAAAGATCATTTTTTGCTAAATATAAAGCCCTAAAATTATAAGGGATGAGGTTAGTTCGATTCCTAGTCTTTGTCTCTTACCGGAAGGCTTGAGGGAAAAGATCCAACATTTAAAAGGATGAGATCGTGAAATAATTTTAAAATGAATTTAAGTAAAAAAAAATGCTTGAGTGTAATTGAATCAAGCCTAAATAATATATGTAGTCTTTAGGGGCTTGACAAAGTGGTAATTTGGGGCACTTACTACAAATAGACTAAGGTTTCAATCTCATGGGCAACATCCAACCAAATTTTATTAATGTTATGTAATTGAATTTATTGTAGTTCCATGGTTATATGAATAAAAAGTGGCTACTATACAACCTACTATTCTATTTATAATTATCGAATGTAATGAAAGTAACTCCAATATAAAAAAAATCTATGCAAAATATTATTTTTCACCTTAAGACATTCATATTGTTAGTTTTGATTTATTTTAGTCTCTTGTGGCTCCTTATCATAAACATAATTATGTTTTATAAATAGTAATCCTTGTGGTTACATGGTGAACCTTGTGCACTTGAACTCGTATCCTTTGTCCATTATGTTTCACGTTACAATGTGGCCATGTTTACATTAGTGATGTATCCTTAAACTCACAACCATGTGTGACACATGATCATGCATTGTGAATCATCATGGTATAATAACTTCATATTTGCATTAGTGACATATCCTTAAACTTATAATTATATGTGACATGTGAGCATGCATGATGAATCATCGTGGTCAAATTGGTTCCTTAAGACTCATTGATTATGTGTTAGTATGCATGTTAAAGGAATACATTTGGTATATCCTTTCCTTTTACATATTAAAAATTTGTCTAGTTTTTGTATGATTTTTCATATTAAATTTATGTGATTTTGGTCCTATTCGTGAAGGGGTATAGTGTTGTAATATGAGTAAATGGATTTATGTAAAAATATAATGCATCTAATCATAAAATAATGTTGCAATTCATATTATACACATACAATAACATGAAAGTAAAAATCATACCTAATTATATAAAGAAATACTTTCAAATAATTAAATATATAAACTAGGGTTCTGAGAATGCTATTGGATTGTAGAAAATGTGTAGACTTTCATATGTTGAAATCACTTGGAAACAAGACTACAAACCAATGTGAACAAAACCCATAAATCATTCAGAAAACTAACAACTTTCATTTTTTTACTAGAAGTGGAATGTAAATAGTGGGTGATAACAATGGAATGTCTTATTAGAAAAGCTTCACAATCCTCAAGGTGTCAAACCTCATTAATATGTGTCCAAAGTCTATGATAATGAGAATATGGTGTAATAAATGGCAATGATACCTTAAAAGGTGCTACCACCTTTCACATTAACCCTAACTTAAAATTAAATCTCTTAACTTTTATCACTGCCTACTATTTTCATTTTGTTAATACTCCAAACTTAAAATATCTCAAAAATCAAGCCTTTGAAAATGACTTTTAAAACTATACCAGGCCAAAACTCAACCACCTTTATATCAATCCCATAGGCCATGATAAACCTAGAGTTCTAATGGCATTTATGTTTCTTATTTATTTTGCACCATATTCTAAGAACTATCCATATTCACCAAGTTATACATAACAATGTGTGTGTGTGTCCAACACTTGTGAATTATGTCACATATTAAATGTTGTAAAGTCATTCAAATCTAACAAGATAACTATCTCAAAATATAAACAAGATTATGACTATGAGATAACCATAAATATCTCTCTAAAATAACTAATTAATAAAAAAACCACCTCAAACTATATTTATTATTGAGAAATAAAAACTTGGCATTGAATGTAACCCTAAAACTATCAAAGCATAGAATAAATATTGGCCCCTACCAAGGATACAAATTATGGTGTAACTTAGTTTCATGAGAAGTAAGAACACTTTGATTTTTGAATAAAGGGGTGGGTATTTTTTTGGCAATATCGCATCCACAAGACCAAAACAGTCCATGGGGCCCCAAAAACATTTATTTCTAACAACATGCAAAACCCTAAAAAGAGAAAATAAAGTGCAAGTAACTTTATTTATTTTGAAAAAAATGGTTTGGAGATCTTTTGCATTATGGGACTCAGGCCCGAATACTAAATAATTTGTGAATATAAAAACATTTATGTGTACTCCTTCTAACACACACTTGCTCCATGTCTTTCCCACATCAGAGTGGATTACTTTTACACCTATTAATATCAACCAACATATCAATACCAATCCTATTCTCATCCTTGTTATCATCCTCATATTCCCAATGTTTGTCCATCTATTAAAACCCACTTAGATCTATAAATCTATTTGCTTCTCTTCTAAATTTTCACTAATTTCACTCGAGAAATGATCTTGCAAAAAGGTGAATTGAAAAACATGAATTAAATGAATTAGGTAAAAATTAGCACTCAATTGGTTGGTATCCTTGAAGTCCCCTACAAAAAATCATAGGATGAATGAAATAGGTTTTAAGATTTTTGGAAGTAATTCCAAGATGTATTGAAGAGGTGTATTAGATTTGGGATGGGAGGAATTTGTTTAGTATTATGAAGTTGCATAGGAGAAGAGGGGAAGACCACACAAGTATACATACTCATCTTGCAACCAATAAACTATTTATGTTAGTAAAATAGCCACTTCCATTGTGGCATCATCTCCATTGGCATAAGGATCAAGGTATATCAGTTTAATGAATGAGGATTTGAGTTGTAGAAATAATTCCAAGATGCACTGAATTAAATTGTCTTGGTTGAGGTAATAAGACATGTAAGGAGGAAATCATTGGAATTAATAGATTAGTTTATGTGAGGTGGGAAAAACCATGACAACATGATCTTAAACAATATACAAGACTAAGTATGTTCAATAGGTAGGGTTAGTATACATATAAAGCGTAGGCACCTAAATATGCCCCCTAGGCATTTATTAGTCATTAAAATGCATAATTATAGCAAGCATTATTAGTGTGCTTTAATGTTGAATTTTGATTGTCCTTAACCCATTTCTCAGCCAATTATGGTCTTATATATGTAATACTATAAGTGGTTATTCAAAATAACTAATACACATTCCCTAGAATTTTTGGGTGACGAGGACCCAAACACGCATAGTAATTGTTGCTAAACCATGCATACAATTAGGCATAAAGATACATTATAGGGTGATTAGAAGTAAGAATTAACAAAATGGAATTAAATTTTTGTTAGTGGACCAATGTACATGTTGCCCAAATTACCCATTTTCAAAAAGACAAAAAGCTTTTTTTAGCCAAATGGTGAATATTAGCCATTAAAATTACCCCTTGATTCATTCATGCCTCACCTGTGGGGGAATTTCAATACTAGTGATTTTTATATGGTGACATCCTTATAGATTTTCAATTTATTATATAGAGTTACTTTACATAGATTACATATATCTTATTATAACCTACATGGAATATACACATATTGAGTGTTTCCATTGATATCTACATGTTATTTTTACATATTGCTTGTTATATGGATGACTACACATTATACCACACACCTTGTGATTGATGTTTGACTATATTTAAAACCCTGGTACCATCTTATCCATACTTCCATGACTATGAATGGGCCTCATTGCTATACCTAGCTTTCTTAGGACACTTTACTTCTATGGGACATATGTTACCTTGATATTATGGGGAAATCTTTCCACACATATCTCCTAAAGCTTATTTTATACATATTATATGTTTAGAGCATCTATTGGGCCATACTATTTAATCCTCTTACCACTTGGGCATGTTATTCATATCTTGTCTCTTGGGGGAAATCAAATCAAGCATCGCATGATTGTACATCCTTATACATCTCCACTAGGCCCATAAGGGCATATCACACATTATTATTCTTTATGCCTTATTGATACCATTCACTTTATAGAGCCATATTCCTTGTGTGCTTTGCATTAATACATCAGTAGGGTCCTTATGCCTTGAGCATCATTTACATCTTAGTAACTAATGATTGTTAAATTTACTATCCACAAGACCCTATCTTACACATTGGTGTGCATGACCTATACATATCCAACTAGGGGCATCATATTTCCACCATCCATATAAATAAATCACTTGACACATCCTACAAAGAACAACTTCACCATCATTATACTTACCTCTCCTATGAGCCTTATTAATCACATATATACATATGTTTACCTATGGGGGTATGGTACCCAAATTCACTTTCTTATGAGACTTATTGATCATGTCCATGAGTGTATTTTCCTATAGGGGCATGGTACCCACATTAACTTTCTTAGGAGCCTTATTTATCATATCTATATCTATATCTTCTTATGGAGGCATGATACTCATATTTACTCTTGTATGAGCATCTTTGATCATATTTATAGTCTACATTTGCCTTTGTGAGCATGGTACCCATATTTACTCTACCACGAGCTTCATTGACCATATATATATATATATATCTATATTTTCATGTGAGGGCATTATACCCACACTTATCTCTCTGTGAGCCTTATCAATATATTATACATATGGATACTATCACTTTTTGTGGTCTTGTAAGCCTACATTATCCATATAAATCCTTATCTTACATATATGTTGGCACATAAACAGTTTTCACACATGATACACCTATTTTCATATCTTCTCACCCATGAGTAATTACATATAGTGGGGAATGTGGTTGTCGAATAACCTATCTTCATCCTCGTTGGAGGATGTATCCAACTATGGACCTGTAATCACCTAAAAGTGGTAATTGGATGCTAAGAGTGTTGCTTGAGTTAGCGTATCCCTAGCTTGGCCCTAGAACTATCCTAGGGCCTTTGACACACTTTTTTTAGTCATTATATAGACCCTAAACACCTACAGTCAGCCAAAACATAGTCCTAGGATAACTTTCTTAGATCCCAACCTAGTTTTCCTAGCAATCTACTAGGTGGATATTAACACCACATTTGGGAAACTACAACCACATGACACTTGTGTTCCCAACTAGGTGCTACTATCATTTGCCCTAAATCTCTTGAATAGATAATTTTTCAAACCTATGCCCCTCCTAAGGTTGGCCTAAGCATATTTTATTATTTTCATAAGCTATAGATCTATATAAACACAAGGTTATTTGACCCTTATTCGTTAGATATAAAATAGATGCAAAAGCCTATTCAAACAAAAGACAAGTTGAGCAAAATTTAGGTATTTGATCCCTATTCTATCCTACTTCTACATACTTCCATCTATAATAACCCTAAACCCAAATTTAAAAGATTTCAAATCTCAATCACATTCAAGGCATCCAAATCCACTCTCATTCTAGCATTCACTTGCACTTGCATCAAGCACTAGGTGGAAGAATTAAATTGAGCTTGATCCCTCTTTGGAGTAATGCTATGTAGACAACTTTCTTCACATCAGGGTGTTGAGGATATCCAACCTCTCCTACTAATGAAAAAAAATTATTGATCATGCGATACTTATAAAGAAGATTAGGGTTTGCACACTAAATCATGTTTTTAGGCACAACACAAAGTTTTAGATTTTGTGCATGCAGGAATAAGGCCTAAAAACATAGGTACATGTGCTCCTAGAAAATAGGAACAATCCTATAAAAGGGACACTAGTGCCACTTTGAGGACACTACAATAATATGGCACTACTGTCCAAGTGGGGTGATAGTGTCCAATGAGCAAACAAATCCTAGATTTCTATTGATGACACTCATAACTACCCAGATCCTAGTTTTCAGAACCCAAATCATCTATGATAGTCACTTTCCATATAAGTTTATATTTAAGCCTATTTATTACTATTTTTAGAAAGTAAAAATGGTCAAAATCCATAACAAATTAGTACTTAATTATTGCATATGATTTGTCTGATTTAGACATCTCAGCCCTTTAATCTAAACATAGGATTACTTGTGTAAAACCCTAAAAAGTTAAATCATTTGGTGCACCTGTCTTACTTTGAATATTGTTTCAAACCCTAACTTGCATTAATACAAATTTTTGTGTAATAAAATAGGGATGAATACCTATGATTTTCTAATTTTTTTATACAACCTAGCTAATTAAATCAATTTCATATTAGGGTTTAAATTTATTTGAATATAATTTAAATTTATTGCAAAGAAACCCTAGATTCAAAACAAACCCTAACCCTAGGCACACTTTGGGTTTTTATCTTTTTATATTTATACTCATATTTTATTTCTCTAAAACTCAAATTTTAGATTCATATATCTTCTAATCCGTATAATCATGATCATAATGATAGAAGAAATCAATCACTTTTTGTTGCAAAGTCTAATACTTTCATTTACATGTTTGTTCCCTTTAATTTGGAATGAACTTAGAAAAGACATAAACACATGTATAGATGATACTTTATATCAATTGCAATATATTTCATATCTCTTACCATGTTATCTTTCTCCTATATGTAATTCCATTATCAAGTAAACCTATACACACACAGAGGATTTAACACATAATCTAACAACTATGTTTCAATCTTCAATGCCATATCTTATGCATAGGAAAGAATATCCTTCTCCTTCTCATTTCTATGAGGGTGATAGGTAATTTCCCTCTAACCAGGTTCATGTTATCATTCATCCATAAGATGAAGCAACCTATAACACTATCACTAGTCCCCCTACTCAACCTACTCACACATGTTCCATACAGGGCGTGTACCTACATGCTCAAATAGAAATAACTAGGGTTTACACTTGTGAAACTCTATGTGATCAACTTATCAATATGAGCAAGATAATTACAAGTTTACAAAATCAAAATCAACTACTACATGAAAACATTACCACATTGGAAAAATAATTTACAAGATAAAGGCCTCTGGGGCACAATAATGTAAATCATGTTTATACATCTTCAACTAGTCAATTTGTGGCCAACAATGTTATAGATCAGAACACAAAATCAAAATAAAGTACATCTACAACTATTGATTCAAAAAACATTCAAAGGTCAAATAAAATTTCAAGTGAGACACTAAGGGAAATGATTAAAGATAAGCTGATCAACCTACCTCCTCTACACCCAATGAGGAAATCTATATATTTTTTTGCATATCATAGAATGTATGGGCACCACATCGATTCATATTTAGCATTAAAAAGGAAAATAAAACATATCATGGATATAGATGAATCACATAATGACACTTCATATAAACAACATGCACTGGCACATCTACCAATTCAAAAAGGGTTAAATTCAAAAATAGTACATAAATGGTTACCAAAACATAACTCAAAACAACAAAAGGTTCCAAAAGCACAATCACAACAAGAAGTAATACAAAAATCATAGATAAATCAAGAAAATATACCTCTCTAAAATGAGGCTAAATGTTCAATATGGTATGGGTTTGGTCAAAAATATTTACAATAGTAAGATTATCATGGTCAAGGTTTGGGAAAACAAGCCCAAGGCATCACTTCTCCTATTCTAACAATTGATAATATTGGTCAACGTGGTTTGGAGTTTATTGAAAATCCTAAGGCACATTAGTCATATATATAATTTATCAAGGCAAAACATCCAGATACATGAGACATGTTATAGAAAGATCAATATCTTAAGTTGTAGAGTCAAAATCATGCTCAGCTAACAAGCATTCTCAAATAAGGCTTTTTAGCAAAAGAGCCTCCACAACATTGTATGTCTACAATAAGCACAATTTCAAAGGAAAAAATCACAATCATTATTATGAAACATAGTTCAAAAATGTCAACTCCACAACATGAGGCAATTCCCTCTAACACTCCAAGTTATTATGATTTTTATGATGAATAATACTTAGATTCCTACTGCAACAACATTCAAATACAACATAGCAATCACACTGCATGAGAGATTATCATTCCTATTTTCAACATAGGCCATAATGATAACAAGTCTTCCATGATATTCATTTGTTAGTATGGTTCCAACCCTTGTACATACTTCCTTCTCTCTCTTGCTCCTTGTACATAGTTTATTTTTGTTTGCTTGTAAATAACTTATATCTAGAAAACATAAAAATAATATAACATGTCAAAATATAAAAACATTCAAATATTTTTAAAACACAAAATTTATAGATTATATGCATTGCTATGTTTACATTTCTATTACTTACCAGATATTGCATATTTCTAGCTGTCCTAGTATAATCAGTTTTATCATACACATATGCTTAACTTGTTCTTATTGAGTGCTTGTAGATTATATACAAGACTCTAATCCATCACACTGATCCAAACTTGTTATCATCTACCCACTGGAGGGATATACACTGATCCAAGTTTATTTATTTGATACATCTACCCACTTGGAGGCATCTCATACATAGTTGCTACTACTAAGTTCTATCTTTACATATTATACATTTTAGTTTATGTATTGATATATCTTGATATTGATCATTGCTACTCATTGCTCATGTTTTTGCTGACTGTCACTAGTTAGACTCAATATATATACATCCTATCATTTACATAGGTTTGTACTACACAATTATACATGTTTTCATTTCTAGTTTTCCTAGATTAGACTTGATTATGTTTCCTATGCTTCCTCCATCTTTGAGGGCATTTGAATATGCCATTGTTCCTTGGCTCTATGCCACTTTTATATTTGTATGCCTTGGACATGTGCCCATGTCCCTTGTGTGTGATTTCTTGATTTTATATGCAGACATTTGAATATGTCCTTCTATGTGGCTCTAAGCCAAATTGCTTGTTGCATGCATATGTGGACATTTGAACATGTCCTTGTATGTTTTTATTCTTAGATTTAATGACATGTGCTGGTATCCCTTGTATTGTGGCCCCTTGGCCTAATTTTCATGACTCATGTGTTTGTATGCATGTTTACTTATATGCTTATTCACCATGACACTTGTAATTACTTGTTACACACACTAGTTTTTGATGCCATGAGGGACATCATGTATCTACCCTTCCTACTTGGGTGTTGTGATGGATATCATGCCCCATCCCCCTAGGTAATTACTTAGATTTTATTTTATACACATTGATTACATCTATCTTGACACCCTTTTGTAATGATATATGAAAACATACATCTTACATTACCTACTCATGCTCAGATTCATTTACATTTCGATGTTATGTTTATACATTATATTAGAATATCATGCATATTCTCTGACTAACACATTTTTCAAAGCTACTTATTTAAAGGGAAGTTCTTACATAGGTTTTACAACTACCCTCAAAAGAGGGGGAATTCATAGGGGTTTTTCATAGAGATCATATTCCTACAATTCTATTCACAGATAAATTCTAACACACAGTATTAGTTTCAGAAATCAAAGATAGGGCAGACACAAAAAAAGACTCAAAAAGTAGTTTAGATTACCCAAATTTTAGACTAGTCAGACATTCACACCTAAATTGGGGTAATAACACCATAGGGAACTACTTTCCACTACGTGGTGCTACTATCTAGTAGCCCCAACTTCAGGACAATCTAGATTATCTAGCCTAGTACACTAGGTATAATATAAATTTGCATAGATATAGTCACAATTTTTTTAGTTATGTTTAGATTTTGATCAAATACACTCATTTCATCTCATATTCATACTAGTTGATCAGATTTTGGGGCATCATGCATGAAATGATCACTCACACATTTAGTTTAGTCACATAAATTATATTATTACATAATCATTTTAGATTCAATATATTCAGATACCAAATTGGGGACATGTGCATGACACATAGTTTTCATAAACCCAACAACACATAGGTTAATCAGATGGAATGGAAAACTCCATGTCATTCTCCACATTGTAAACACTTTCTATCACATTCCATGTTGTCACCAGATTAATGCCTTACTCCATCTGTAGTGGTTGGTATTCTCGAGTGGCCTGAAGCCACCTATGTACCTGAGTAGCTATAGAGCTAACATACATAGCTAGATATACCCAGTTAGATACTTTTAGCACTTTGCATAGTTTATTTACATATGCATCTACTTCACATAGGTGGGTGATGATGGGGTCATTGCCTATTTGAGTTCTTAAGCTAGCCATATGAGAGGGTTAGTCACACTTATAGTCTTATCCAAGCTATTCACAAATCAAGATCCACTGATCAGGGGTGGATAATGATGGAGTCAAAATTGGATTGAGTGGTTGAGCCACCCATATGAGGATTGAGTAAGCCATCAAATCATTCCAAACTATTCAATGATATGATCACTGTGTACACTCATATACATAGGTTGTCACCAAGTTTATGCATTGGTTTGTGTACCCAACAAGGTGTATTAGTTCCTTTCCTCTCTCTTTACTTAGCTTTAATCAGTTAATTTATTTCAACATAGTCTTTTTATTTTGATCATCTCTTAAGTAAGGATTGATTTTTGCATGTTTCATTGTAGGACATTTCTTAGGATCATGTCTCACATACACAGACCTAGATTTGCATACTCAGACTCAGCTACATGGGCTTAATTTCTGAGGTAAGTATATGTATGCTTCTTTTTCCTTTATGCTAGTCATTTTGCTTTACTTCATTTTTAGCATAAAGGGAGGGCAAATGTAATCACCTAAAAGTGGTAATTGGATACTAAGAGTGTCACTTTAGTTAGCTTATCACTAGCGTAGCCCTAGACCTATCCTAGAGCCTTTGCCACACTTTTTCAATCATTATGCAGACCACATACACCTATAGTTAGCCAAAACATAGTCCTCATATAGCTTTCTTAAATCCCAACCCAATTTACCCAATAGTCTACTAGGTGGACATTAGCACCACATTTGGGAAACTACAACTACATGATGCTAGTGTCCTCAACTGGGTGCTATTGTCCTTTTCCCTAACTCTCCCAAATAGATACTTTTTCAAATGTGTGCCCCTCTTAAGGTTAGCTTAAGCACATTTTATTTTCTACATAAACTACAAATCTCTATAAATACAAGTTTATTTGATGCTTATTCACTATAAGGAAAATAGATGCAAAAGCCTATTCAAACAAAAGACAAGTTAAGCAAAATCAAGTTATTTGATCCTTATTCTAACCTACTTCTACATACTACCATCTATAATAACCCTAAACCCAAATTTCAAAGATTTCAAAGCTCAAGCACATTTAAGGCATCCAAGTCCACTCTCATTCTAGAATTCACTTGCACTTGCATCAATCATTAGGTGGGAGAACTACATCAGGCTTGATCCCTCTTCAGAGTATTGGTATGTAGGCAATTCTCTTCATAGTGGGGTATTGAGGATGTCCAACCTATATTACTAATGAACACATAATTCTTGATCATGCCATAGGGTTTGCACACTAAATCATGTTTTTAGCACAACACAAAGTTCTAGATTTCATGTGCACTAGAAGAGGACCTAAAAACATTAGCGCATGTACTCTCAAAAAATAAGAACAATCCCACAAAGGGGATACTAGTGCCACTTTGAGGACACAAAAACAACATGGTGCTACTATCTAGGTGGGGCACTACTATCCAGTGAGAAAATAGATCCTATAATCTTGTTGATGACACTTAGAACTATCTAGAACCCAATTTTTAGAACCCAGATCATTCATGACAGTCACTTTCTAGATAATCTTTTATTTAAGCCTATTTATTACTATTTTTAGAAAGTTAAAGAAGGTTAAAATCCATAAGAAATCAGTACTTAATTATTAAATATTATTTGACTGATTTAGACATCTCAGGCCTTTAGTCTAAACATAGGATTTACTTAGTAAAACCTTAAAAGGTTAAATCAAGACCTTACCATGTAATTATATATATCATATGATGGGCACATATTTATCTCACATAGTACATTTTTAGTAGGGCATATTGTTTCCCCTACTCACCATGTCATCTTTGTTGGAGGATAGGTACACCTATTGAGTCTTACATGAGCATACCCATGTATATATATATATATATATATATATATATATATATATATATATATATATATATATATATATATATATATATATATATATATACACACACTACCTAGAGTTGCACTTTTTGGCCACTAAACATTATATGACATTATCTATCCTTTGTAGTTACACCACATTTGGGGCATGTTGTTGTCTCTATCTTATCATGCTATAAGGGACTTTATATCCTCATGCATTGAGCCTTGCATTATGATTATCTTTCATATGACATATGACACTCCTACATGACATGTGTACTAATTAAATATATACATCGATCATGTCTTAGGGAATAACCAAATGCCTCTATATAAATCCTACTATGTAACTTTGTAAATAGATATCTTATGATAAGTTACAAGTGTTTTATGTAACTTTGTAATGATACCAATTATAATCTTATTACACATGGTACGTGTAACTCTTCTTATTTTGATATGAGTGATTACAGATGCATGTTTACATCTCTCACCTCAAAAAGGGGGCATACAGATACTTAAATAATTTTTAGAGTATTGCTAGAATATGAAGGTTGAAGAATGCCACATTGCAAAATTTCATTACCACCACAACATGAAAGTTTAATACCACCATAATAAAGGTTGGTAATAAATGGTTAGGCCCTTACAAAGAGGAAATTTATGCACTTCCCTAATCAAAAAGTAGATAGGGTTACCACAAAAACTCCCACTTTAGTGTTGGCTATGTTTTAACATTTATAAAAAAAATTCAAAGTGGAATAATGTTGTTGCAGCATTTGAGGAAAATACAAATTAGATGTATCTATTCCTATGCTCCCATTTCATTTTCATTTTTCCCAATATTTACTATAGACATCTAAAATTCTTCTCTCCTCTGTTGTTACTAATTTCATCATTTATTGGCACTAATTACCATCATGACTACTAATCATTCTGACATCATCCTAACATGCCATTTTGCATCTTCCTTCATCATCCTATATTTATATATAATCAAATTATCCATCTTAATTAATCACTCATTTATCATCCTATTTAACTACCAATTAGATCCTCATAATAAATGATATTTCCTAACTACCCTCGACTACCTCCACTAACATTCCTATCAAATCCCATCACTAATCTATGTATAATTCCTCAATAATTACACTAGCTTCCTTTAGAATTTCCTAATCTACCACCTTGAGCTCCACACCATGCTTTGAACTCCTCACTACCCCTTTAGAATTCTCCATGGATTTTTTAATTCCTAAAATCCCAACTACCCAATTTTCTCATCCATTCTCCACCATTGATCAAAATCCAGTATATTTTAGACCTAGCCATCCATTCCTCCATGTGGCTCCTACAAATAGAGCTACACCCCCATGCAAACCAATAATAAAAATAATAGATACATTAAGAATCCAACAGTTCTTTCATCTTGTCAATCCATTAAGCGATTCGTGCCAAAGCATTCCCAAATATTGAGCTAGCAAGAGCAATCATACATCAAGCATAAAACAATCCATCCATAATCAAGTAATCAATCCAATTAGGAAAATATTCTCCAAAAAGGAAGGTATATTCAAAGGTAAAAAAAGGTAATATTCATTTTATTTTCATATCTTTTATTGCTCTTTTCCTTAGCCCAGTTCGAGGTATTAGGATTTGAATTAGAGTAGAAGCTCTGAGTAAAGATCTTATGTTTTTTAGCATAACACTATAATTTCTATTACATACATTTTGGCAACCATAGTGGGATTCCAAAATTTATGCAATAGAAATTAAAATGGTATTATAAAAACCATGAGATCTTTACTCAAAGCTTATACTCTAATTCAAATCACAATACCTCAGACTGAGCTAAGTAAAAGAGCAATCAAAGCTATGAAAACAAAATGAATTATACCTTGATTTACCTTTTAATATCCCTTTCTTTTTGGAGAAGATTTTCCCGATTGGATTGATTTCTTGAGTATGGATGGATTGTTTGATGCTTGATGTATGATTACTCTTGCTAGCTTAAGATTTGATAACACTTTGGTAGGAATTCTTTGATGGATTGGCAAGATGATAGCACTATTAGATTAATGGATTTATTTATTGTTTTTATTATTGGTTTGCATGGGGGTATAGTTATATTTATAGGATCCACATGGAGGAATAGATGGATAGGATTGAGCCATGGTGTATTTTGATCAACAATGGATAATGGATGAGAATATTAGGTAGTTGGGATTTTAGAAATTAAAAATTCCATTGAGAATTTTAGAGGGATGGTGAGGAGCTCAAGGCATGGTATGGAGCTAAGGGTGGTCGATTAGGAAATTCTAGAGGAATCTAGTGTAATTAATGAGGTATTAGTGGTGGGATTTGTTAAGAATATTAGTGAAGGTAGTTGGGAGTAGTTAGTAAGGAATATTAAATTCCTTAAATATTATGAGGATCTAATTAGTCATTAAATAGGATGATCATGAGTGATTAACTGACATGAAGGATAATTCGATGAGATATAAAGTTAGTATGATGAAGGAAGATGCAAAAGGGGAGGTCATGATGATCTAAGAATGATTAATAGTCATTATGGTAAGTTGATAAATGGTGAAATTAGTAATAATGATGGGGAGGAAAATTTTATATGTCTTCATTTTGCCCCTCTTTGAAAGGGCATGTTGTAACTAAAAGAAGCAGTGGCATTTCAAAGAAGTGAAAAAATGTGTTGGTTATTTAGTTAATTAAAATTATAATGGGTGATACTAAAATGTAATTGGTTAAAGTCTAGGGGTTATAGTATAAACCATGAACAAATAATCAATCTTCTCCCTAAATTGAAACAAACTATATTTGATTGAGCATAATCAAAGGAAATAAAAATGTAAAATAGATAAAATATAAACACCAAATTTATACCTCAAATTTACCTTTTAAATACCTCATTTTTTTATATGTGCTCCAAATTTGAAGATGAGTGGATGCTTGATCTCTCGATTGTGTGATTCAATTGCGTATGCTCTCCCCTAGAATCAAAGATATAGTCACAATGCCATTTCAAATAAGTGAAAGAACATTCTAGTTATTAATTTAATTAAAATTAAAATGGGTGATACCAAAATTTAGTTGGTTTAAGTCTATGTGTTAGAGTAGAAACCATGATCAAACAATCAAGCTTCTCCCTAAACTAAAACAAACTATCTTTGATTGAGCATAAGGAAAAGGAAATCAAAATGTAAAGTAAATAAGATACAAAAAACAAATTTATACCTCACAAATAACCTTTTGAATACCTCCTCCTTATTTTTGTATATGTGCTCCAAATTTGAAAATGAGTGTATGATTGATCTTTAGATTATCTGATTCAATTGTGTATGTTCTCCCCTTACGTCATTTGATGATATTAAGGATTAAAAAAAATTGGGCTACCTTGTTTTTGATCAAAATTTGTATAATTATTTTTGGCTTGTGTGTGTTATTTGGTTCATGTATGTTCTCTTATAGTGCCTTAAATTGATCTTGAAGATCAAAAGCGGACAAAATCACTTTTATGTCACCCGAGGGAAAGTCACGTATGCTTTCCTATCATACCTTAGGGTGATCTCAAGGATCAAAAGTGACTGTACGTCCTTTATTTTTTATTTTCTAGGGGAAACATGACATGGAATTCATCCCCACATACTTGTAATATTATTTAGGAGGGTTGTGGCATAAATTTCATCACCATGCATTAACCCACACCCCATGTTTTATCAGGGTGTACAATTCAAGGACCACTATCATAAGGCTAAGTAGGATTCCCCATAAAGGGTTTTTTGAAGTGGGAAGGTCATACTCAAATACCCAAGAATCAAATAAAATCATTTAAACATAAACTTAGGCCCCATGTACTGCAAGGTATTGAAGGGATGCACCTAAAAATCCTTGTAAATCCTAGCTTAAGACCTATTAGCTGCAAACAATTAGTAGTGCAAGGGAAACAACATCCCCAAAAGATTAATAATGACATACATATATAAAGTGAAGGTTGGGAGACCAATATAGTCACTAATTCATGAGAGTGATACATGGGCTACTAATTGTGTTACACACCCTTTTATACTAGCATAGGGCTTGTGGCTTGCATGTTCTGGTTTGAGTGTTGTTGAGACCTATACTATTTGAAAACCCCACACTTTGCATGAAAATATATGAGAAAATTATCAAAATATATATCCAAAAATAAATCAAGACATAAAAATACCTTAAATCCAAGTGCACATTGATAAAATCTTTTCATCAAATCCCCAACAAGACAAAGTCCATAAACAAAGTCCAACCTGAATATCACATCATCAATTTTATGGCATAAACTTGTCAAAACCTATGATATATCAAGATAATCACCTCAACCATATAATATTTCTTTAATCCACATCAAAACCCTCCCCTCACACATCATAAACCAACATCTAAAATAATCATTCTTAAATCTTAAACTTAATCAAGTTTGAAACATCTAAACTCCAAACCAACATCCACTTCATACAATCTAACATCCATTTATCTAATCAAAATTGAGACACAAAATATAAGCTAAATCAATATTTTGATCTAGATTAAAATCCTAAAATCAATCAATCCACATGTAGGGTCATACCCTAGTCAATCAGAGATCAAAGGTTATAAAAAAACAATCACAACCTCTAAACTAGTCAAAATCTAGCTCACATCCACAGTCTCAATCAACATCAAGGGTTAATTAGAACAACCCTAATCAATAACTTCTTGTCCAAGATTATCATTAAATCCAAACATAAATCAACATCAAGGGTTAAACATACCCTAATCAATACAAGTAAAGTTGACTCATGTCTGAAGCCAATCAAATTTGCTCAAGCTTACCCATCAAATCAAATCAACCATCTAATATCTAAACATCACAGAACTATAAATAAAAAACCAAGCCAAACTTGAATCATTCAAAAATAAAGATCACATCAAATAAACAAGCCTTTATCAAACATATCGAACACATCTAAGACAAGCATAATGGCACCACAAACTAGATACCAACTCCTTGGTACATTGAATGAAATCAAGATGATGATGAATAAAGAATTGTAAATCAAGAATAATATGGTCAATATAATCATAATGAATTGTTATAAATGGAACATGGAAGAGCCCAAATAGAACAATACTTTTATGATAATAAGGATGAGCTACTATTAAGGCTTATTGAAGTTGGAGCCAGATTGGCCCCTGATTTTGATTTTGCAAATTTATAGCATATCACAAGTAAAAGGAACTCTAACCAAGAGAATACTACCCCTAGATGTAACCCTTTTGAAGAATAACCTTGAAGTGAGTCTATATATGCTATTCATGTTAAATTTGGCAAAGGGAAATCTAATTTGGATGACCAATTGGAAGAAGACCATAAATAGTACATGCTTGAATAATTGACCCAAATTTCCCAACAAATGGTATCCCTTGCATCCCAAATAGATCTTGATGCCTTTGAATCTTCACATCAAAATAAATCATCCAAACTACATCAACCCATTATAGACCAAGAAAAAGATCAAGAAAAACATGAGTTCCTTCTACCACTATCCACTCCACTTATAGGTTCCTCATTCGCTCAAGAGTGGTAAGCAATGAATGATACTCTTTAATGGCTACAATAAATTTCACAAGGCAAAAAGTATAATTTTGAAGATATATTCCCATATCCACTTGACAAATAAATGTTGTGTATCCCTTTCCCTCCTTAATTTGAACCTCTAAGATTTGAGAAATACAAGGGAAAGGGAGACCAAGAAAACATGTGAAAGATTTTTTCACATCCTATTAGGAGGTGGCCTATAATGATGCTTACTTACTTAGGTTATTACTAAGAATTCTTAGAGGATAATACCTCTAATGGTTTATGTACTTGCTGAAAAGATTAGTAACCTCATTTGTATATTTATCTGATAAAATTGTTAAACATGTATCCTACTATGTGGAGCATGAGATTACAATGCTTGACTTGTATATTTTGAGATAACACAATGGATATTTTTTTTCATCATTCTTGAAAATTTGGAAAAGTATTACTAAAAAATTTCCTTACGTGCTCCCTAAAAAATAACTTGTTAATATCTTCCTATCCAACCTAAATCAAGAGTTAGATTTTCACTTAAAACTCAATTGTGCAAATACTTTTGATGAAATTATTGAGATAGGCACAAAAATCAAGAAATATCTCATTGTTAGAAGCTTAATAAAAATATTTTCCAAATATAATAAAAATCAAGCCTCCTCATAAAAAAAGCCAACATTATTCAACAAAAATTAAAATGTGGTTGGTGATAGAGTTACGAATTCTAAACACATACAAACCATTCATAGTCATAATCCTCCCAAATCTCAAAACTCATCAAGTATCACTATACCAAGAGGAAAGCCAAAACAATATTCTAGGAAAATACAATATACACCTCTTGGTGAACCAATGAACTATCTTTCATAAACTCCTAGCTGTGAATATGATTATTTTTCTAGAAACTAATCCCTTTGTTGAAAGTTAACCTAAGCCCACATGGTATCAAGAAGATGAATATTGTGAATTTCGCAAAATCAAGGGACATTCAACTACAAGGTACATGCAACTTAAGAATTATATCGAAGACCTGATTAATTTGTGATCTAGGAATTTGACTCAAGAGAGGATGGTTAGTATCATGTTAGTTCCAAAATAAAAATAAAATGAAAGAAACACACTAACTAGCATAACATCTCTAGGCCTAGACACTAGGGAGAGCTTAGTTAACAAACATGAATGAAACACAACTAAAATGTAAAAGAAACCCTCTTTTACCTTCCTTGGATGCTCCAAAATGCTTGTTGTAGTGGCTTGCTCAGTTTGTGCTCATGAAATCTTCATCAATGAAAGTTTGGCTACCTCCATCTCTCCTTGGCACCTTGTGGCTTTAGCTTGGCTTGGCTTGGATTAGAATCAATTTGACATGGTAACACTAGTTGCAATGGCTTCATGAAGATATTTGTGCATTATAACTTTGCACCAAAATAGCTTAGAAATGATGTTCATGGCCTCTCTATTTATAGATTTTTGAGAATGTCTAGAATCAACCTGAACCATCCATCTCAAGATTGAGATGTGTGGCTAAGATTAATCTAATTTTGTAATTAAAATTGATAAATAGGCTCACAATATGTTAGATAGAGGAGAAATTAAGAGGCATAAAGGGCATCATGGAAGGCATTGATGAGGCATGGGAGGCATGAATCCTGATATTTATGGCATTTATGGCCTAGGGATGTCTTCCCAAGAAATGAGGTCACTGATGATGCATATATTCAATATTCATTTCTAAAACAAGTTATTCAACAAGTTTCTATGGAATTCTTAATTAAGCTCTAATTTGGGTTAATTAGCTCTTAAGCATATTTAAGCACTTTGTGCACAAATTACTCAAATTGATCAGAATGCCTTGTTATTGGTCCAAAATTTGATTGGATTGGAATTAGAAGGAAATGTCAGATGTGTTGGATCCATTATCCCATTTAGGATGTTACCAATAACAAATAACAAAGGCAGATGTCTTATGCAAGATATTTCATAGGAAAGAGCAATCTAGAGCATCTAGGTGCAAAATTGGCATTTTGACTCAAAATGATTTGATTAAATTTAACTGGTCCATAAATTGCATTGCCCCATTTAATGATACTCTAGCTAAAATTGGCACTTGAATATTTAATTTTCACATTATTTAGCATGTTTTAGTGTTTTTAGGCTAAATGGTGCATTTTGGGTAGAAATTGGTCAAAAACTTGATTGGGGGTTATCGGTGGCCAGATTTTGGTGTCTATAGTTTGACCCTATTTGAGAAGGCATTACAAGTAATAAACATAGTAATGTATTTTCAAATGATGAAAAGGTTCTATATGCCTACAACTGTAATGATGATAAACTAACTGTATGATGTGATGAACTACTTGATAGTCAGAAATTCTTGAAGAATGGTCTAGTATTTAATCATGATTGTGTAATCACAACTCAGAGGTTGAAGATTACTATCTCAGGTCCATAGCCATTTACCACATTTCTTGCCATCCAACCAACCATTCAGCCTCAAAATAAACCATTCACTATTGACCAAGACAAGAAGTTTGATATTGTAGAACGATTGCAAAAGACACAAGCACAAATTTCTATTTTAGATTTGCTACGAACATTAATAATCCATAAGAACATCTTGATTGAGTTGTTGATCCAATACAATATTGCTAGTGATATATCTCCTAATAAATGTCAAGCTTTGGTTGGACACTTAGCTCCACCCCAACAAGTCACATTCAACCAAAGCGCTATGTCTTCCCTTGGCTCACTCCATAATAATCCATTATACATAGAAGTTTATATAAGATGGCATAAAGTGAAATGTGTCCTTATAGATAATGGATCCAGCCTCAATATAGTGTCTTTAAATCTCATCAAGCTTTTTGGGTACACAATGATAGATCTCCTACCTGAAATAATAACCATCAAAGCCTATGATAATCAGGAAAGAGAATCATAAGACACAATTAGTTTGCTAGTTATCATTAGGCCTTTCACCTATGATACACTTTTCCACGTGCTTGATCTTGAGTTATCATACAATATACGTTTAGGTAGGCCTTGGTTACATGAGATTCATGTAGTCCCATTAATGCTGCACCAATGTATCAAGTTTTCCCACTCAGGGATGGAAGTGAATATTCTAGGAGATTTACACCCATATAAACACTGCAAGCATCTTAAGGTCAAATTTCAAAGCTACAATTATTAGTATGACATGAATCCTAGTTCCAAGAAAGATAAAGGAAAGGCTATACTTATTGATCCTTCACTGAATAATTGCATAGATCCTAATACCTTGGATTCCCTTTCCCACATGCTGCCTCCTAATGCTTCTAATCATTTCACCATTTCAAATAATGGACCCAGAGAGTATGTGACCCATACTACATTTCATATTTCCAATCTTCCTCAGAATCTGAAAACCTTTGGGCTACTTAAAGTGACCCCACATATGCATTAGTAACAAAAGAACAAAGATAAGGGACCTATCACATTTGAACCAGCGTTTGACCTAGAATTCAACCCCCTTGAAGGGGATGAATCATGGTTATACAATGACAACCAAGCTGATTGTTATAAAAATGCAAAGTATTTTATTCTTAATAGGATCATGGAACATCATAATTATGAAGGAAGAGGCCTTGGATTGGATCAACAAGGAACCATTGAGCCAATTTCCATGACTGAGTATGAAAGACCTTATATACTTAGATTTTAATTGTCTGGGGATGACCCCATATATCTTGTTCAAACTCCACCACCACTGACTAGTGATGATGATGCTGATAATGAAGCAAAGTCTGATCATAGCGTCACCTTTGATAACCTAGTTAAAACCAACTTGTTTGATAACAATGCAATTTGTACCCTTACCCTGGCCATTCATAACAACCCATTACCATTATATTATCCCCAACTAATAGATTGGGACCAATAAGAATTCAGTCTGCCAATTAATGAGTTCTAAAATGATGAGGTGTTCTATGACTTCTTAGGCCTTAGAGACAATGTTTCATTGGGTGATCACAAATCAAAGATTCTCAATCACCTTGGATCCTGTAGTCTATTTTGGAGAGCGAGTGAACACCCTTAGCCAAAAAAAATAAGTAAAACATTGAGGTCCCAAAGTGAAAACCTCTTTGAGATGATTTCTAACCAGGGAAAAAGTAAAGATAAAGGACAATCTAGTGGTGAAAACTTGTTTCAGGCACCATTAGATGGGGGTGTTCATTCTTCTTTGAATTTAGACTAGGAGACCACCACTAATAAACTTGCCTGTGGATCTGAGTTTAGATTTGAGCAACAACAAGTATTTGATCAAAAATTTCAAGAATTTTTGATTGTTTTTGTCACATGTCTAGATCTCCCATTAGGGGACTCCGATTCATAATGCCTAGGAGAAGTTGAAGAGAAAGTCCTAAAAGAGGACCTTGACATAATTCAATAGTTCAAGTTGTTGCCTGCTATCCTAAAAGATGGTTTGACCTTTCTAGTCAAAGATATAATAGAGGTAAACATCGAGACTCCATTATACCTAAAATGGATAAAATTAGGCACATCCCTCATTGAGGAGGAACATGACGTCTTTATATCTCTGTTGAGAGAATTTGTAGATATCTTTACATGGGCCTATTCTGACATGCTAGGCTTAGACCCTACCTTGGTACTGCATCACCTTATGGTTAATCCTAATGCCAAACTAGTAAAACAAAAGCTACGTAAGATACATCCTTGCATTGCTATATTGGTAAAGAAAGAGTTAGAAAAATCTTAGAAGTAGATTGTATCCGATCCATTGACTACTCAGAATAGATCTCTAATGTGGTACCTATTAGTAAAAAGCTTGAAGGGATCAGAATTTGTACTAATTTTTGAGACATCAACAAAGCTTGTCCTAAAGATGATTTTTACTTACCTAATATTGACATGATCATTGACTTCATGGTAAGTTATGAAATGGTTTCACTCATGGATGGCTTTTCAAGATACAACCAGATCAAAATTGCATTAGAAGACCAACATAAAATAACATTCACCACTCCATGGGGAACATTTTATTATCAAGTAATGCCATTTGGCCTTAAGAATGCTAGAGCTACATATCAAAGGGCCATTACTATCATATTCCATGATGTGATATATGATATTATTGAAGACTATGTCGATGACATATTAGGAAAATCCAAAACCTAAGCCAACCATCCAGTAATACTGCATAAAATATTTGAAAGATTATGGGAGTATAAAGTCAGATTCAATCCAAAGAAATGTGTGTTTGATGTAACTTTAGGAAAATTACTTGGCTTCATCGTGTCTCATAGAGGTATTGAAGTCAATTCGACTAAAGTCCATGCTATAATTGAGATACCACCACCAGCCAATTTAAAGCAACTATGTAGTTTGCAGGGTAAGATCCAGTCAATCTGATGCTTCATGTCTCAGTTAGTAGACAAGTGCTAACTATTTATATACGTTTTGAATAAGGGAGTTGCATTTCACTAAGATGATTACTGCCAAATAGCTTTTCAACAACTCAAAGGCTATCTTGTTAATCTGCCTATTTTATTACCTCTTATTTTAGGAAAGCCATTCTTGTTATACCTATCAGCTACCGACCATGCTCTAGGGGCACTCTTGGCTCAACATGATGATAATGGAAAAAAGCATGTTGTATACTACCTAAGCTGTACCTTGGTTACATATAAACATAATTATGCACCTATTAAAAAATCTTGTCTGGCCATGGTCTTCACAGCTCAAAAACTGTGCCATTACATGTTGAATAATAAGACCATGGTCATTTCAAAAGTAGATCCACTCAAGTATCTACTATCTAAAACAACTTGGCAAGGTAGAATGGCTAAATGGATCATGCTTCTCAATGAGTTTAACATATAGTATGTCAATCAGAAGGCAATCAAGGGATAAGTTCTTATAGATCAACCCTCTGAAGCACCTCTCATAAACACACAACCACTCACATTTTAATTTATTGATAAATCCATAATGACCATCATTAACACACCCTTTGAGGAGCAGCCTTGGAAGCTATATTTTGATGGTTCATTTACTGCACATGGATCGAGGGTAGGCCTATTATTTATTACACCATAGGGGGGATCTAATCCCTAAATCATTCAGAATCAACTTTCCTTGTACAAACAACATGGTTGAGTATGAAACACTTATTGTAAGACTTTAAAAATTAGTGCGTTAGAATATATCTCATCTCCAAGTTTATGGTGATTTTTAGTTAATCATTAATTAGGTCACAGATCATTTTTTGACCAAATATGACAAGTTAGTTCCATATAAAGCCATAGTCGACACTCTTAAACAACAAATTGCCAACATTTAGTTTGAGAAGATACTAAGGGCTAGTAAAAAAATGACAGATGCCATGGCTACTTTGGATCTCTAATTAGACAAATAGATAAAGGTAGAGAGTATTAGTTTCTTGTCAAAAATTTGTCAAAACCAACTCATGAACCTTCAACCATTGCCATGATTTATGATATTGTTGGTCCTAATTCTATCTGATACTAAAAACTTTATAACTACCTTCATGACCAAGTTATACCACCTAACCTATCTTGAAAACAAACCAAAGCCTTTATTCATCATTCCACTCGTTATACTCTACTAGGATCCACCCTTTATCATTGTAGTTTTTATGGAACTCTACTTCATTGTTTAACTTTGACAGAGTCTACACTAGCGTTAAGAGAAGTTCATGAAGGATTATGTGGAGCTCATTCTTGTGGGGTAGTCCTATCCAAAAAAACCTTACGTACTAGTTATTATTGGGCCATAATAGATGCAGATGCCACTGCATATGTAAAAAATTGTGACAAATGTCAAAGACATGCTAATCTAATTTATGCCCCAGCCAAAACTTTGAAACCAATGTTGACACCATGGCCATTTTCTACATGGGGACTTGACCTCATTGGGAAGATCAACCCCACTTCATCCAATGGCCATTAACATATCCTTACCACCACTAAATATTTCACTAAGTGGGTTGAAGCTATACCCCTCACCTACGTGAATCGAAAGAAAATTTTCAAATTCATCTTCAACCATCTCATTTTCCACTACGGTATCCCCTCTGACAACATAATACCCTCGAGTTAATGGCCAGGTTGAAGCATCCAACAAAACCATTATCAATATTCTCAAAAAGATTGTTAAAGATGTCAGTCATGATTGGCACCTCTAGATATTCCCTACCCTTTGGGCATACCATATCAATCATCATACCCCCATAGGAGCCACTCCATACTCACTTATTTATGGTATTGAATCCATCCTTTCCATTGAGGTTGAATTGCCTTCATTACACATCTCTTTCAAGCATGTTCTGGATGATCATGACTATCGAGTAGCTTGCCTACAAGAGCTAGACCTACTTGATGAGAAATGCACAACCATACTCAATAATCTTCAAGCATATCAAAAATGACTCAAAGGCCACTATAATCAGTGTGTTAAGCATAGAACATTTGAACTTGGTGATCTTATTCTTAAAGAAAACAAAAAGAATACCACGATTGAGAAGAATCATAAAGGGAAATTCAAACCAAAATAGATAGGGCCTTTCATCATTATTGTAGATTATGGATCAGGAGCATACAGGCTTGCCACACCAGATGGAGATGAACTTCCAGAGTTGATGAATATTATTCATCTCAAGTGGTGCTATGCTTGAGTGCGAAGGTGTATTATTTGTAAGGACCGTTTTAGTTATGCCATCTTGTCACTATTCTTCTTTGTAAAAATATCATCCTTATTCATCCTCTTAGCCATATTCAATTTCTGCTCCTGACCTATCGACCCAGTGTATTCTAAATCCTAGCTTGTTTGACTTTGGTTTTTTCCATTCATTACACATTTTTAGTATCAAGGCATCTGATCAGTTTCATTAGTTGGTTTAAGTACTTCAGACAAAGATTATATTTTGGAATAGTATGATAGAAGTTTTGATAGTTGCATCCTTCATTTGTTATTCTTTTCTTACCATCAGTTTTGCTACTAATTATAACCACTTTTAGGCAAATTAGTAACATTGATCTATGCTTTTATGTCCTAATTATAACCACCTATGCGAAAACTAGGGGCAACATTAAGCCTTGGCATACCAACTTGCCACTTCCTATGTTTTACTATGCCTTTTTACCAACTATGTCTATTTTGTTTGAATTAACTGCTACACTAGTCGCATTCTTCTATTGTAAGGGTGGAACTACAGTGACTTGAGGTCCTACTTTGGAACTATGTAGGCAAAACTCAATATTATTGAGGTCAGCTCAGTCACCCTTTTCCCTATGCTCTCACCATTTTATGAGTAACGTAAGCCACACTCTCGCCATTTTGTGAACAACCTTAGTTTAAAATCTTTCATTGTTTTGCGAGCTTGAACCATTTAGTGTCTCATCATTCTTGATCAAGTTGAGATAATTAAAAAAATTCCAAAAAAATTTGAAAAATCATTAGAAAAGAACAAAAACATTGACCACTTCTTTGCCTTAAGGATTCTGAGAACCCTTACTAAGTTACAAGCAAATCACTTGTCATTTAATTTCCCCATCATTTTCGGCCTTTTTCTATCGCACACTTGCCATTTTGTGAGACCATTTTCTTCTTCTTTCACATCCATTCTATTTGTTTTCATCAGTAATCACATTCTTCCCATTCCCTGGGAGAACTACATTTGGCCTAAAGTTTTTTATTGGATATTACATAAATGGAACTATGTAGGTAGTGTCCACTTGCCTAGTGCATATGGAGATAGCTCAGCCACCCCCTTCCTTTTCTTCTATTCTCCCATTTTGTTTGTTTGTTAAGTTGTCACCTATTTTCTAGGGGCAATGTTCATATGGTTTCGATTTCATTGTTTGTTTGTTTATTTTTGCTTATTTTATTTGTTTGACTGTCTATTTGTTTGCTTTCAACACTGTTGCCTTAATTCAGTTTATCTGTGTTCATTGGGTAATTCCTTGTCCACACTTACACTTGAATCCATCTCTATTCATATGTTTACATATTCATCATGGTTTTTATCATTGGTGCATTGTTTTCTATTGAGTATTATATTATGGGACTCAGTCCTCATGCATATTTTGGTGAAGTCCTCATGATGTTATACCATGATGCCTACCGACACGTGCTACAACAAACCTTAGCTTCAAGAAGTCTATTTAACAATGGTGACATCTCTTTGGCATTGACATCCTAATTCACTCCCAATCATATCCCAAACAGAGTAATTAACCATGAAAAAATTTCAACCTTTATTAGTTCGGACGAGCATCTCCCTACTAGTTAGTTGTTTTAATTCATCATTACCCTCTGTGTTAAGTTATCATCATCCTTGGCCAAGATTATCATGTTTGCCATAATCAGGGTCCAATGATTATAACCACATATGGGAAAATCATTGCACATCATCTCGCCTACATTTCTTAATGATTATAACTGCTTTTAGGCAAATCATTGTGTTGTCACCACTTTACTTTTTCTGCCTATACAAGGGCATGTTGTTATCTTGTTTGTCTGTCCTAACAGGGGTAGTTCCATCTTCTCAATGATTATAACCATCTTTGGGCAAATAATTGTGTTATCATATCATGTTGCCACTATCGAGGTACAATGTTAATAACTGCCTTTGGGTAAACCATTATGCACCATCCCAATGATTTTGACTACTTTTTTAGTATCATTATGTTTTCACCCCATCATCTTTCCTTTCTTTGGTCCCTTCATTTCACTTCTTTCTTTTTGAGGGACCATTTGCCAACTTACTTGTGCCAACTATTCCTTCCAAGGGGAATCATATAGTTAGTTTATCATCATTGTAGTTGTAGGCAATAGGACCATTTCATTCTTTGAGAAGATGTTAATGTGCTTATAGCTTGTAATGCCTTACCAAATAGGGGCAAACTGTAGACACCTAAATCTGGCCATCAATAACCCCCAATCAAGCTTTTGATGAATTTCCACCCAAAATGCATAATTTAGCCTAAAAACACTAAAACATGTTAAATAATGTGAAATTGACATATTCAAGTGTCAATTTTGGTTAGAGTATCATAAAATGGGGCAATACAATTTATGGACTAGTTAACTTTGATCAGATCATTTCGAGTCAAAATGCCAATTTTGCACTTAGGTGCTATGGATTGCTCTTTCCTATCAAATATATTGCACAAGATATGTGCCTTTGTTATTTTTTGTTGGTAACATCTTAAATGGGATAAAAGATCCAATGCATCTAACATCACCATCCAATTCTAATCCAGTTAAATTTTAGACCAATAACAAGGCATTCTAATCAATTTGAGTAATTTGTGCACAAAGTGCTTAAACATGCTTAAGAGCTAATTAACCCAAATTAGAGCCTAATTAATAATTCCATGGAAACTTGTTGAATAATTTGTTTTGAAAATGAATATTGAATATCTGCATCATTAGGTGACCTCATTTCTTGGGAAGACATCCCTAGGCCATAAATGCCACAAATATTAGGATTCATGCCTCCCATGCCTCATCAATGCCTTCCATGATGCCCTCCATGCCTCTTAATTTTTCATCTATCCCAAATATTGATGAGCCTATTTATAAATTTTAATTACAAAATTAGATTAATGCTTAGCCATACATCTCAATCTTGAGATGGACAATTCAGGTTGATTTTAGACATTTTCAAAAATCTATAAATAGAGAGGCTGTGAACATCATTTCTAAGCTATTTTGGTGCAAAGTTATAATTCACAAATATCTTCAAGAAGCCATTGCAACTAGTGTTACCATGCCAAATTGATTCCAAGCCAAGCCAAGCCAAAGTCACAAGGTGCCAAGGAGAGATGGAGGTAGCCAAACTTTCATTAATGAAGACTTCATAAGCACAAACCAAGCAAGCCACTCCAACAAGAATTTTAGAGCATCCAAAGAAGGTAAAAGAGGGTTTATTTTGTATTTTAGTTGTGTGTTTCATTCATGTTTGCTAACTAATCTCTCCCTAGTGTCTAGGCCTAGAGATGTTATGCTAGTTAGTGTGTATCTTTCATTTTGTTTTCATTTTGTAACTAACATGATACTAACCATCCTCTCTTGAGTCAAATTTATAGATCACATAATGTCCCACCGGGCATGCCATTATGTGATATAGTAATTTGACTCAAGAGAGGATGGTTAGTATCATGTTAGTTCTAAAATGAAAACAAAATGAAAGAAACACACTAACTAGCATAACATCTATAGGCCTAGACACTAGGGAGAACTTAGTTAACAAATATGAATGAAACACACAACTAAAATGCAAAATAAACCCTCATTTACCTTCCTTGGTTGCTCTAAAATACTAGTTGTAGTGGCTTGCTCAATTTGTGCTCATGAAGTCTTCATCAATGAGAGTTTGGCTACCTCCATCTCTCCTTGGCACCTTGTGGCTTTGGCTTGGCTTGGATTAGAATCAATTTGGCATGGTAACAATAGTTGCAATGGCTTCTTGAAGATATTTGTGCATTATAAATTTACACCATAATAGCTTAGAAATGATGTTCATGGCCTCTCTATTTATAGATTTTTGAGAATGTCTAGAATCAACTTGAACCGTCCATCTCAAAATTGAGATGTGTGGCTAAGGATTAATCTAATTTTGCAATTAAAATTGATAAATAGGATCATCAATATTTGGGATAGAGGAGAAATTAAGAGGCATGAAGGGCATCATAGAAGGCATTGATGAGACATGGAAGACATGAATCCTGATATTTTTGGCATTTATGGCCTAGGGATGTCTTCCCAAGAAATGAGGTCACCTGATGATGTAGATATTCAATATTCATTTCCAAAACAAATTATTCAGTAAGTTTCTATGAAATTCTTAATTAGGCTCTAATTTGGGTTAATTAGCTCTTAAGCATGTTTAAACACTTTGTGCACAAATTACTCAAATTGATTAGAATGCCTTGTTATTGGTCCAAAATTCAACTGGATTGGAATTGGAAGGTGATGTCAGATGCATTGGATTCATTATCCCATTTATGATGTTACCAACAACAAATAACAAAGGCACATGTCTTGTGCAAGATATTTGATAAGAAAGAGCAATCTAGAGCACCTAGGTGCAAAATTAGCATTTTGACTCAAAATGATCTTATCAAAGTTAGCTGGTCCATAAATTGCATTACCCCATTTAATGATACTTTAGCCAAAATTGGAACTTGAATATGTCAGTTTCACATTATTTAGTGTGTTTTAGTGTTTTTAGGCCAAATTGTGCATTTTGGGTAGAAATTGATCAAAAAATTGATTGGGGGTTATCGGTGGCTAGATTTAGGTGTCTACAAAATTGAAGTCAAATAGAAGTTAAAGAGGAGGAATATCCTTCAAAGATTTAAGAAATTGGCATTTTTAAAGGCCCACTTTCAAAGCATGATTAGAACCAAAATCCAACACAAGGGCAAGGTCAAATGTCAGAAACCAACCATATCAATTAAAATATAACTCCCTATAATTGTGACTCAATTGTTTGTCATATTGACCATAACAAACATTGAGACACCACCATGAAGATAAGAGATAACTCTATTGAACATACCATTATTCAAGATCATCCAACCATTAATGTCAAAGGTCAATCCCTCACTAGATGTGGTAAGGTTGTTATCCTAAAAATAAATCCTAAGGACACTATCCCAAAAGTACCCCCTAAGGTCATTATATAAAGAGATCCTCTACTTAAGAGGATGAATATAATTTCATTCAATAGCTTAGGAACACCCCTGCACAAATATCCATACTGGATCTTCTCAAAGTGTCCTATGTTTATAGGGACATCCTCAATCAAATCTTATAGGAGTTAAGAGTGCTAACCAACATTAACCCTAATCAATTTTAAGCACTCATTGAACATCTATCCTCCTCCCATAAACTTACATTTTACTAGAGTGATATTCCACTAGTGGGTCATAATCATAACAACCCCTTTTATATCAAGGTTCTCATTTCAAAGCACACAAAATCAAATGAGTTCCTATAGATAATTGTTTGAGGGACAATATTTGTACCCTCACCTCGATCAAGTGTCTCAAATATTTTGAAACAACATTGACACCTAAAATAATTATAATCAAGGCTTATGATGATGTCAAACAACAATTAACAGGGATAATTTATATTCCTATTATGGTGGGTTTGGTTACACACCAAACATGTATTCACATGGTGGACATTGAACTCCCTTATAACTTCCTTCTGTGATGTCCATGGATCCACAAAATGTAAGTGATACCATCCACACTCCATTAATGTATTAAGTATCCTCATTCAAGCATGGAGGTTACAATGTTTGGTGATCCTCAACCTTACCAATATTACAAGATGTTGGAAGGACAATATCATAATATTATTTATTATCCTAGTATCGAGAGTGTTTCTCTTATCAGGGACAAATCCAAATTGCCTAAAGATACCAAGCCTTGATCATATTCCATCTATCTTGATGATCTCTTGTCCACTTTCAAAAATCCACCTACCATTTTCTACCTTAAAATCATTTCCAAAGGATGTGATGAATACAAGTCTCATGATGCCTTCCATATTGATAAGCTTCCCTTGTCATCACAAAGTTATGGATGACCCACCATGAGTAAGATCAAAGAGACATCACATTAGTTCAACCAAACAACTTTCAACAAGTTTGGACTCCTATCAGATGAAAATATTGATAATTGAGCTGATTTGTGGTTATATGATGATGGTCTGACATCTTGTTTCCATATCTAGGAATATCCAAAGGCAAATAGAATGTGTGAAAACATGAAATATATAAGAAAATTACTTGGCATCAATGAACAAGGGATTATAGAATTGTAACAATCAAATTCAATTAGTTATATTGCAACCTAGGATACAAACCACCAGGAGGTGACCCATTCAATGTTGTTATTAATACCTCCTTAGTTTTTAGGGTATCCTCATCTGATGATGACATCAAGACAAGATCTTTACATAGCTTATATGATGACCTTATTACCACAAACCTATTCAATGATATAACTATTTTAACCATTAACCTCGACCTTTGCTACCCTGACTTGATTAATTGGGACTAACAAGATAATCCATTTTTTATATTTTTCAAAATTATGAAACGATAGGTGAATTCATGGGAATTTAGGATCATCTAATAACCAATGATCATAAAAAGGGATTTTACATCAATTTATACATGTGCATATTTTGGAGAATAAGTAGAGTTCCCCAATCAAGAAAAATCAAAAGAATCAAAAGAAAATAAAGATAAAAAATATCAAAAAGAACAAAAAAATCAAAATATGAATTCCTCTAGTTTAAACCTCTTTGAGACACTGGTGGACAAGAAACATAAAAGTGGGAAAAAGTTAATATAAGGATGTGTCTATGGGTGAAAACCTTTCCAAGGTTCCAATAATAAATGAATCCTACTTGCCTTCAAAGTATAACATTAGAACAACTAAAAGCCCCAAAATCATATAACTAGGAGATTCTCTTAGTCCTAAGAAACAAAGGGAAATTATTGATATGCTCAAAGAATTTACAAAAGTCATGAATACATAAAAAAAAATTCATCTTCCCCCACTATGACATATTTTCAAGATGGATCAACATCATTAGTCAAAGAAACAATTGATGTAAATATAGATATTGGTGAGAACCCAAATATAATCAAACTCAGAGTCACCATTACTCTTCAAGAACACAAGATCCTAATTTAACTTCTCATGGAGGTTGCTAACATATTTGCATGGTCATATGTAGATATGTTAGGCCTCAATCCAGCTCTAGTAGTGTATCATCTTGTTTTTTAATCTAGATGCTAGACCTATCAAGCAAAAATTACTTAAAATACATCCAAAGGTAGCACTCTAGGTAAAGAAATAACTATAAAAGTTTATGGATGTTGGGTTCATCACCTAATCAACTATTTAGACTAAATCTCCAACATTGTATTGATAATCAAGCCATAGGGTGGAATTCATATTTGCATTGAATTTAGAGACATCAACAAGGAATTCTCTAAGGATGATTTTCCACTTCCCAACATAGACAAGATCATTGATTGAACAATTGGATATGAAATTCCAGCACGCATGGATAGATTCCCAAGATATAATCAAATCTAAATTTCACCAAAAAATTAACACAAGACTACATTTAACACTCCATGGGGAATATTTTGTTACCAGCTTATGCCATTCATCTTAAAGAATGTAGGTGAAACCTATCAATGAACAATGATAATAATATTTCATGACATGATGTGTGATATTGTTAAAGACTATGTTGACAACATATTGGGAAAATAAAAAACAAGGGAAAAACATCCTATGGTGCTCATAAAAATCTTTGAATGACTAAGAGAATATAAAGTCTAATTAAACCCAAAAAATTGTGTCTTTGGCATAACATCATGAAAACTTTTGGGGTTCATTGTGTCTAGATGAGGCATCAAGGTTGATCCATAAAAATTTAAAACAATAAATGAAATGCCTCCACCAAAAAATCTCAAGCAACTTCATAGCCTATAGAAAAAACTTAAGCCATTCCCTAGTTCATCTCTAGGTTGGATTATAAGTGTCATCCATTTACTTAGATTTTGAATAAAGGGACTGAGTTTCACTGGAATCAAGAATGTCAAGAATCCTTTGACAATATCAAACAATATCTCTTGAATCCACTGGTGTTAGTTTTGTCAACACCTAAAGAACCATTATGCTTGTCATATCCACTACTCATTGTGCATTAGTGTCCCTCCTAGCTCAGCATGACAAAAAGGAAAATAGAAGAGACATCTATTATCTCAACATAACTTTGGTATCCCATGAGCTTAACTAAATGCCCATCGAAAATACTTGCTTGGTAGTTGTCTTTGCATCACAAAAACTTCACCATTACATGTTAAATAACCAAACCAATATCTTTGGCAAAGTAGATCTTATATGATCCAAATCAGCCCTAATAGGTAGAATAGCTAAATGAAACATGATATTAAGTGAATTCAATATTAAATACATGAATCAAAAAATAATTAAAGGATAGGTTCCAGTAGATCAGTTGGTCGAAGCTCCTTTGTCAGATATACAACTGTTGATAATGAGATTCCATATGAATCAATCCTATCTATCAATGAGTCACAATCATGGTAGATTTAATTTGATGTCTGATTTACTACACATAGATCTAGGGCTATAATCCTTTTCATCAGACCTCAAAGAGGCCTTATCTTGAAGGTTTTTCAAATTAATTTTCCTTGTACAAACAATATAGCTAAATACAAAGATTTCATCTTAGGGCTCAACATTGTTATTTAATGGAAATTCAACATCTCTTAGTTTATGGTGATTCACAATTAATCATAAAACAAGTCAACAATTAATATCAAATAAAGGATGATAAATTTTTTCCGTATAAACATGTGGTTACCATTTGAAAATGATATTTTGAGCACATTGCATTTGAACAAATTCCACATATGAGCAATAAATCAACATATGTGATGACAATAATTGATTATTTACTTGAGATGTCATAAGATACAAAATAATCCCCATTCCTAATCAAGCAAATGATGATGTTGACTCATGAAATTCCTAAACATATGTGATGACAATAATTGATTATTTACTTGAGATGTCATAAGATACAAAATAATCCCCATTCCTAATCAAGCAAATGATGATGTTGACTCATGAAATTCCTAAATTTGAAATGATAGGTGAGATCATTGGTCCCAATTTACCCTAGTATCTAGACATATACAACTACCTTCATGACAACATCTTCCACTAGACCTAAATTGAACTCATCATAAAGCATTTATCCAAAAAACCTCTAATTTCACTATCCTCAACATCATGCTCTATCCTAGAGGTTATCATGGTACCCCGTTGAGATGTTTGAACTCGAAGGAGGCTAACTTAGCTATCAAGGAGGTTCATGATGGAATTTATGGGGCACACACTAGTGGGATGGTTAGCCAAAAAGCTCCTATGAATATGATGTCAACTATAAATCATAATGCATGTAAGTATGTTAGAAAATGTGTATCATGTTAAAATCATGGAGATCTTATCCACACTCCATCATAAGCATTATGACATATTACTACTATATGGGATTTTTGTTGCGTGCTTGCACAACATGCCCCATTTTCATGCTGAAAATAGGGACCCTCTTTTTTTTGAGCTAAATTTTGGTAGTGTAACTCATGATTATGTTCTTTATAGTAGATTGGCTTGAACATTTAGAATGTTTCTTTCAAGACTTAGAAAAATTCTTTAAAAATCATGATGTTCTTCACCTAGGTGTAAATAAAGTGTATTTCTCCTTTGTTTCAGATCATTTTATCACATTTTTTTATAGACTTTATCCTTTGAATATTTGGGCTTAAAGCTATGTTCTATGCAAATGACTGGTTTCAATTCTTGTATTAAATGACTACTTCTCACATAAAATTTTATCATCAAAGTTGTGATTTATTGAAAACCTTTACTTAGTTAATTTTCTTGTTTTCTCATAGGTTTCAAAGACTTTTAGGGCCCTCTAGATCCATCCACACATCATAATCTTATCAATGCACAAATTTAGAGTCAAAATACTTTGAAAAAATGGCTGCCTTTTTAAAACCTCGAGGTCTTGATATTATGCCACATGGCATGATCTTAGTGACTCGGCCCGTCAAAACCTCAAAGGCATTAGGGGATTAGCCCAAAAGATCAGAACCTAAAAAGCTCAAAACTTTTAAGGTATTATAGTATTAAATTGGAAGCCTGAGAGTTGAATGACATTGGTAAAGGCCCATGGCCCTGAGGCCTTAAGAAGATGCCACATGGCACCCTTTTGGGAGCCTAGGACCTTGAGGAATTGATAGCATTAACCAAAAAGCTCAAGGTATTAGTAGTATTAGACGAAAGCATGAAGATCTTGGGAAGCTGAGAAGAATCCATGTGGCCATGAGATGATAGAAGTAGACAATGAGGTAAAGCCCAAGGATGCCGATAGACTGCCAATAGGCAAAAGTGGGACCCATGAAGAAGCTAATGACCTAGCAAAAAATAAGGAATGCAAAGCTATGGAGAAGCCACATGGTGGTAATGACATCATAAAAGTGATTGGACTAAGATTGATAACTTGTCTGGTAGTCAAAACCATCAAGAGTCCTAAGAGGACTGTGTGTCAAATTTAGGGAGGGTAGTCAAAAGGTAATTGGTTTTTCACCAACTAAAAGGCCCATAAGTGATAGATTTTGGGCTATCAAAGGAAATAATTAATCTAATAGACTTGGACATCAATCTAGGGATGACTCTTTCACAATTATCCCCTAAATTGAATACAAGACAATTAATATGACATAAATCATCACGTGTCATGTGCATGGTGGAAGGATAGGGAGAGACAATGAGCATAAAAAGCCATATTTATTCCTTTAAGAAACATGGCCTCTAACTGAAAATCATGCTCAAGTTGGTAATCTAACAGTGAATCAAAAGAATCTCAACTACATTCCCAAATTATCATTAAATATTGTAACTAATCCATTAGTAACCTGAGTTGGAAGATAAGGTTGTGAGATCCTCTAATTACCTATTATAGATACCTAAAACTAGCCACCAATGACCATCAATCAAGCTTCTGACCAATTTCCACCAAAGTGCACAATTTGGCCTAAAAAAACTAAAACAAATTGAAAGAGTTGAAATTGATATATTCAAGTGATGATTTTGGCTAGGGTATCATTTAATGGGGCAATGCAATTTATGGGCCAACTAACTTTGATCATATCATTTCAAGTCAAAATACCAATTTTGCACTTGGGTGCCCTAGATTGCTCTTTTCTATCAAATATCTTGCACTAGACATGTGCCTTTGTTATTTTATGTTGGAAACATCCTAAATGGGATAACATATCCAACTCATCTGACATCAACTTCCAATTCTAATCCAGTCAAATTTTGGGCCAATAACAAGGCATTCTGACCAATTTGAGTAATTTATGCACAAAGAGCCTAGGTTTGCATCAAAATGCTTAATCATGTTTAAGGTTAATTAAACCAAATCAAGACCTTAAGTTAATTTTCCATGGAGATTTTTTGAATACTTGTTTTTAGAAATGAATATTGAATATCTGCATCATCAAAATGACATCATTTCTTGGGAAGACATCTCTAGGCCATAAATGCTACAAATATCAGGATTCATGCTTCTCATGCCTCATTAAAACCCTCCATACCTATTAAATTCCCATCTATCCTAAATATTGATGAGCTTATTTATGAATTTTAATTATAAAAGTTGTGTTAATCCTTAGCCACACATCTCCATTTAGAGATGGACGATTCAGGTTGATTCTAGCCATTTGCAAAAATCTATAAATAGGAGGCCTTGCCTATTGATTTTAAGCTTGGATAATGAAAATTAATAATATTAAATTGATTCCAAAGCCTTATACAAATTAGTATTATTATGCCCAAATATTGAGCCAAGCCAAGCCAAAGCCACAAGGTACCAAGGAGAGATGGAGGTAGCCAAGGTTCCATTGATGCAGATTTCATGAGCACAAACCAAGCAAGCCACTAAAACAAGCATTTTGGAGCATCCAAGGAAGGTGAAAGAAAGATTCTTTTACATTTTAGTTGTGTTTTCTATTCATATTTTGTTAACTAAGCTCCCCCTAGTAACTAGGCTTAGAGATGTTATGCTAATATGTTTATTTTAATTTTGATTTTATTATTGAAACTAACACAATACTAACCATCCTCTCTTGAGTAAAATTATTAGTTCTCATAATGGAATGCTTGGTGGGACCTTAAGCCTCACAAATTTGGTCATAAGGCTCCTACAAGCAAACTACTAACCTTTGTCATGTAGAGTCTTGGAGTGGGAGGCCCAAAAGAGTGAAAAATTGAGTAAAACATGTTTTTCTAGAAGTCACAAGTTTATCCCAATATAGTCACGAGTTTGTCACTGCAAGTCATGGTATTATGTTTTAACTATATTTTTTGGCTTAATGTTTGTCTTTGTTTTCATGTCTAGTAGCAATATTGCAATCTCGCTATTTGTCCAGTAGTGATATTGCAATCTCACTACTCAAAAGTAGTGATATTGTAATCCTAATACTTGCTAGTAGTGGTATTGCAATCCTACCATTGACTTAGTGGTGAGATTGCACTGTGAGTCATGGTATTGTAGTGTGCAGAATAGGCCATTTTTTGAAGCTTGGTTTAGGGTAATTTGGACTCCATTTTTTATGATTATTTTTTTAAAACCATGTGTTTTCTCCTAAATTTTCATAATATGACATTAGTTTAGCTTAAAGTTACATATTTTTTTCACAAAACATTTTTTTAGCCTAAATAATGAGATTGTGACCTTGAGTCATGGTATTGTGCCCCTGAGTAGCGGGATTGTGACCTCGAGTAGCAGGATTGTGACCATGTGTAGTGGTATTATGACCCCAAGTAGCAGGATTATGACCTTGAGTAGTGATATTGTGTTCCCTTTTTAATCTAACCTGAATAGTGATATTGTATGCTTGACTCATGATTTTGTAGAGTTGTGGGATTACTCTATGGAGTAGCAGGATTGCATTGTGTGAACTTGAGACTTCATTTTCCCAAGTTAATTGTTTCAAACTTAAAATAGATTCAAAGCCAAGGGACATACTAACTTTTTCATTGCAAGACCAAGCCAAATATTTTCTAAATCATGTTTTTATACCTCTATAGATGTTTAAAATAAACTAAAATCTTTCTTTTGGTGTGTATGAAAACTTTTTAGGGTGATTTCTTAATCAAGTTTTATGATTTACTTTCAAAGTTACAACTTAAGACAAAGGGGTCAAAAGAACACCATCTCATCTTTTATTTAGGTCTTAAAATTGAATTCACTTGTCAATTTTGTCTTCAATAAGTTTTTCAAATAGAATTTTATTGGCAAAAAGAGGGACATTGCATGTATGCTCTTCCATCCATCCCCTTTAGGGAACTTTTGGAATCAAAAGTGCCATCCTTATTGCAAGCATGCCTAGTCTAAGGCATAGAAAGAATGTCATCTAAATCACTCCCTAAAAACTCATCATGGTTTGGGTGACCTTAAAAATGACCCCAAAGTCTTTCTATTAGTCATTTATTTTTATGCAAACTTGGCTTACGAGGGGGACTTCATTACCTCCTACAAGTTCTTTAGGGAAGCTTTGACCTGGGTTTCATCTCCCGGTACTGACTTCAACCACTCCCACTAGGATCAAAGGTTTGAACGGTTAAACCACCTTCTAGTGTTAGAGTTGCACATGGGATGTATCTATACTTTGGACATCACACTACATTGAACAAGTAATGGATGTAGTGGTTTCAAAAAGGGCAAGACCTTTTTACAATAAGCCAAGTGTCATAAACACCCAATTACATGATTTTATTTTACATCATGATGTGCAATTCATTGTGTAATTAATCCCTTAAAAATGTTCAAAAATTTGTTAGTCTTAGTCAACCCCACATTACCATACCCTTGCTAGTATTTGGATGATTATACTTAGTGTATTTTAGTCATTTTTGCTTGGTATGTCTTGAGACTAAAACTTATTTGTTAAATTATAGCCATGTCAAAACCATGTATTTGAGTTGAGGAGGGTAGCGTTATGCTACCCAAATCATGTCAAACCATTTTTACCTTTGAGTCTTTTGAAACATAACATGGATCACATCATTAGACCATGCTTGCACCGTTAGGCTGCTCAATTTGTTTCAAAACTTGTTTACCATTATATCAAAAACCATTTGTTTCAAACCATGTCATGTATACCATTTGGACCTTTGTCTTGTGCCATCATGTTATCCAATATTGTCTAATTTGTTTAGTAAAATCCTAGTTTTCAATGTTGAGTTTTAATTTAACCTTGTCAAGTTTGGATTCAAACATTGATTGATTTCTATTTAGGCTTCAATTCATGGGGCTGATACATAGATCTTTCTCTTTTGGGTTGCATACCTTTGGTTAATTGATTACCCAAATTTGAAAACTATTGATTATTTGTTTATTCAAAGCCTATTCTCATCATCATATGTGCCTTTATTTGGGAGAAAATAGCCTTTCTCTAAAAGCCTTTTGCCTCATACCTTATGCGAACTGATCATGCTTATGTTTGTTTCCATGTACCGGGTCTATGTCAAAGTTATTTCTAAACTTCTTAGATTAAATAAAATCACATCATTCTTTTGTTTCAAGCCTAGATTTTAACATCATTTGGTCAAAAGTCCTAGCATAGCCTATTTGAGCCTAGCTTTTGACTCCGTATTTGGATAAAAGGCCTAGCGTATATTTTCTCTTTCCTAGTTTATACCTTGTTTGGAACACTTTGACCTAGACTTTTGACATGTCAGTTTTTATTCAAATGTTTGAATTTTTTTATGTATGACATTTTACATTAGACTATTTTATGCCAAGTCTTAGCACAAACCATTTTAGAGATACAACTCCATGATCAAATCATTGTTTGGAGATACAATTCCTCCTTCAACCAAATTAGACTAAGTTTGAACCATTTATCCTTTGAACATAGTTTTTCAGAGTTTGTAAGAATTCTAAGCCTTTTTGTTTTTAGAGTTTTTATCATTTATGTAGATATGTATAACTACACTTATGGTGAAGTCACATATAATCCATCTTATGATAGAATGGCCACACAAAATAACTTTTATGGCTTTAGTCAAGACCCCAATGATGATAATATGGTTTGTGAAATAGATTTTTGTCCACCTCATAATAATCATTCATGGGAACAAAGTCACAAACTAGCTTATGATCCAACTTGAGACCTTGATTGGTTTGAAGAGGCTTGTGAGGAGGACTTTGAAGACCTAACTACAAATATGCTATTTGGGATACATATTCATACCCTCTTTACAATAATCAGTATATGGAACACAGTTAAGAACCAACTTATGATCCAACTCAAGATTGGGATGATATGGTTTATCAGGAGGACTTAGATGCTTTAGCTCATGCAATCAATTAAGTTCCACCACATTCTTTTATTATCCGATCATTAGCTACCCCTAACCCTCCTTTGGATTATACGAGCTACTAAGCTTCATAATATCCAAGGCATATCATCACCATTCTAGGACCTCATCCTTTAGCTTGTATGAGTAATCATGCTCCACAATGCCATATGATTTCTATACCAAGACCTCATTCTTTAGCTTATGTGAGCAATCAAGCTCCAAAACACCCCTTCATCATCCTAGGACCTCATCTTTTAACTTATGTGAACGACCAAGCCCCATATTGCCCTGTTGTTACCATCTCTTCATCCTTTGGCTTGTGTGAGCAATCAAGGTCCATAATACCCTACCATTATCCAACCATATGCCATTCCTCATCTCATATTAATCCCATCCAAATCTCAACCAATCCAATTATTTGAAGACCAAGCTATGTTTAAGACTGGTGTTTTCTAATTCATTGAAAACCAAGGTCAAGAGAACTAACCAATCCGAGATGTTTTTATTGAACCAACCACTTGTGATAAGTTAACTTGTGATGAATTGCCTATTGATCCTATACCAATTGTCAAGGAGTATCACTCTAATGAGCCAACATTTATTGAGTCACTTCTTAATGATTATAACTACCTTTAGGTAAATCATTACCTTGACAATATGCCTATTTTTCAAGGGCCTCCTTTTGACAAGCCAGTCTTTGAGGAGTTGTCTCTTGACCTTTTTCCCATTATGGAGGAGTCTAACTTTGACAAGATAGTCTTTGTGGAGCCCACCATACTATCACATGATGTCACTTGTCCAATACCAAACATTCAACAAGACATCATTGTAATAAAGTACCCATCATATGAATAATCAGAGTCAGAGTCAGGCTATATTCTTGAACCAGCATCAGATTTAGCATTAACATTAGAATCAACATTAATCTCAACATCAGATTTAGAGTCCATTGAGTCAAAATTAGATTCAAAAATAGAATACATTCATGGTTATTATAATATTGGTTATACGTGCCTTGTAGATTAGTTTGAATACATTTGTGATCTTTCTACAATTTTTGAGGATGAGTACTTCAGCTTTGACACAAGTTCTCCTAGTATATTTTATGAGGATTATGTAGCCAAACCCCATTCCATTACCATTCCATAGGCCATTACCATCAACCAACATAGCCATATTATTGACATTGCATCTCCCACAAGTGTTGATTGGGTTCGACAGAAATATACTTTGTTGAATTGCATCCATGGTGACATAGCAGTTGAAGAAGAGCAAAGAGGCTAAGACCAAATTCATGTAATACCAAATTCATGTAATAGAAGAACATTCTCCTAGTGAAACCTTTTTGAAAGCACTTGGGGACATGCAAAGTTCAAAATCAACATCTTTTAGTGAATTTTTTTGAAAGTGCTAAAAGAAAATCAAAGTCAAAAGCCAATGTTCATTAGTGAAACCTTCCTAGAGATGCTAAAGGGTAATCAAGACAACTTCATTGGTGAAAAACTCATCATGGCACTAATAGTTGAGCATAAAATATCTGAGATGCTAAAGGGTAATCAAGACAACTTCATTGGTGAAAAACTCATCATGGCACTAATAGTTGAGCATAAAATATCTTCAATGATTGATGAAGACAAAATCAAAGATTAAAGCAAAATAACTTCCAATCTACAGCCTAATCAGATGGTAGCTACTCTTGAGCCTAAATAATAGAAAAAATTGGTAGTCCTATCAAGAGAACAAGTCTTTAGGCCCACCACATCCAAAGTTATGTCAAATCTAGCATCAACAATATTATGTGTGACTGGACATCCTGATATTCATTTATTTCCCAACTATTACCCATTCCATTATCATTTACCATTCTATTTCACAATAAAACCTACCATCCAAATTTTATACCTATTTACCATCCATGACCACACTTTCCTTTGTAGAGGCTACAAAGATACCTTGTCTTGATGTTTGAAGGAATAAAAAATAATGACCAATAGAGATCAGAACAACATTCTCAGCATCTAGATCTGCAACCAGTTCTTAATAGAGCAACTATTTCAATGAGGTGTGGGGTAGTAATTAACGTGATTGATTATTTTATTTGTATCATTTGTTGACTAGGATGTACATCTCCATTTTATCAGGAACAACATAATCATATGCCATTTATCATAGCCAGGGTAGAACCAAACATATACCATACTATTTCATTACCATGCCATTGTCGTTATTACATATCCTTTTACCATTATTGTATATCCCTACCATTTACCCCATCACTTGGGGAAAACCCTCCTACCATTTTATCCAATTTATCAAACCATCATTATCGTTAACAAGACCATACCATCCTATCATTCCATTCTTATCTAGATCAAAGCCTATTTTTAGTCATCTTACCCAATCTTGTTTTGATCTTGGTTTTTTTGGTTATTCTCACACTTTTTATGAAGGGATTATGATCAAGTTTCACTAATCTATCAAATCTATGTTTCAATGACCATCTATGAAATTAGTGTGATAGTTGATCTAGCAAGATTTCTTTTATTTTCCATCCTATATCAAGTTTATTTATGTGATCTTGATTATAATCGCCTATGGACAAATCAGTGTCTCATTAGTCTTGCTACTAATTATAACTACTTAAGGGTAAATTAGTATCATTTATCTAGTCTATTATATCCTATTTATAACTACCTATGGGAAAACTAGGGGCAACACTTGTTTACCATGCATTGTTACATCACCTTGCCATCGTTGTTTTCATTTGACTAGCCATTTGCTAGATTTGAGAACTTGTTGGGACCTAGTTGATTTTTCCATACCTTTTGTGTAGATGGAATTAATTTGAATTGAGGTCATGTAGGTCATGCTCAATTCATGTTGAGGTCACCTTAGTCTCCCTTTCCATACACTATCATCATTTTGTGAGTAACCTAAGCTAAATGCCCTCACCATTTTACGAGTAGGTATCTTGTCATTCTATAATGAGTTAAGATACCTCAAAAACCAAAAACATTCAAGTATTTAAAAATCCAAAAACATTGGTCCTATCTAATCCTAGTCAGTTATCCTCAATTTTCCCTACGGGGGCAAAGTCACTGTTAGGATGCATTCTTTTGCTTTTATTTTTAGGCTTTCTACTTGTTTGTTTATTTCAAGTTAGTTGTTTGTTTGTTTTTTTATTTGTTTGTTTGTTTTTTCATTTGTTTGTTTATTTGATTTTAGCACTGTTACCTCAACTCAGTCTATATGTATTCATTGGGTGATTCCTTAAGCACATTATTCTTGAGTCTATCCATATTCATATGTGAACATTGTCATCATGGTTTTTATCATTGGTGCATTGTTTTTTATTGTTTACTGGATTAAGAGTTAGTCCTTATGCATATTTTGGGATAGTCTTCATGATGTTATATCATGATGCATACCATCATATTCTAAAACAAAATTATCTTCAAGAAGGTCTATAATCAATGTTACCACATAAGTTTTTCCTTGGCACCTTGGCCAATCCTTCCATCCCACCCTTTATCAAATTAACCCATTGACCATTATAGTTTTATTATTACTAATAAGGATGAGCATCTCCTCATTTGTAAGTATAGCTAAATCATTCACATTGATCAAATCTTATTCCTCAATTCATTCCTTTCATCACATCATGTATCCTCGTATGTCTGGTTGTTTATGGCTGCTTTAGTCATTGGATTATCACATCTACGTTTGTGTGTGATCATATTTAATCTATATTATAGGTTATATCTTTGAGTTATGCTTGTTAATCAATGCTAACTGGGGCATAATAATCTTCAGCCAATCCAAGTCCTCTTAATGATTATAACCACCTATGGGAAAAACATTATTTTGACTTTTATTCCTGATTATAACCACCTTTGGGCAATTCAATAATATTTTTAAATCAATGCATTCACAAATTTTATCATTTGGATTAATCTGCACCATGGGTTAATTCCACCTTTCTTCTTACTTCTTTTTGAGGGACTATCCATCAATAAATGTGATGACCACTCCCTTGAGGGGGCATCATCCTAGGCTTCCTAAACACCATTTAGAGCTTCATCCTTCAACCATCATCTTATTTTTGGGCATACAATCCTTTACTCATTATTTGAGAAGACATTTCTATGCCTACAGTTTTACAACACCTTCTCAAATAGGGGTAAACTGTCGACACCTAAAACTAGTCACCAATGACCATTAATCAAGGTTTTGACCAATTTCCACCAAAGTGCACAATTTGGCCTAAAAACACTAAAACATATTGAAAGAGTTGAAATTGATATATTCAAGTGCTAATTTTGGCTAGGGTATCATTAAATGAGACAATGCATTTTATGGGCCAACTAACTTTGATAATATCATTTTAAGTCAAAATGTCAATTTTACACTTGGTGCCCTGGATTGCTCTTTTCTATCAAATCTATTACATGAGACACGTGCCTTTGTTATTTTGTGATGGAAACATCCTAAATGGGATAATTAATCCAATGCATTTGACATCAACTTCTAATTCTAATCCAGTCAAATTTGGGTCCAATAACAAGGCATTTTGACCAATTTGAGTAATTTGTGCATAAAGAGCCAAGGTTTGCATCAAAATGCTTAATCATGTTAAGGTTAATTAAACCAAATCAAGACATTAAGTTAATTTTCCATGGAGATTTTTTGAACACTTGTTTTTAGAAATGAGTATTGAATATCTGCATCATCGAAGTGACATCATTTCTTGGAAAGACATCCCTAGGCCATAAATGCCATAAATATCAAGATTCATACTTCCCATGCCTCATTAAGACCCTCCATACCTATTCAATGCCCATGTATCCCAAATATTGATGAGCCTATTTATAAATTTTAATTGCAAAAATTGGATTAATCCTTAGCCACACATTTCCATTTGGATATGGATGGTTTAGGTTGATTCTAGCCATTTACAAAAATCTATAAATAGGAGGCCTTGCCTATTGTCATTAAGCTTGGATAATGCAACGTTTTAATGCTGAATTGATTCCAAAGCCTCATGAAAATTAGTGTTATTATGCCCAAATATTGACCCAAGCCAAGCCAAAGCCACAAGATGCCAAGGAGAGATGGAGGTAGCCAAGCTTGCATTGATGCAAACTTCATGAGCACAAACTGAGCAAACTACTACAACAATCATTTTGGAGCATCCAAGAAGGTAAAAGAAAGTTTATTTTACATTTTAGTTGTGTTTTCCATTCATGTTTTATTAACTAAGCTCCCCCTAGTAAATAGGCCTAGAGATGTTATGCTAGTGTGTTTATTTCAATTTTGATTTCATTTTTGGAACTAACACAATACTGACCATCCTCTCTTGAGTCAAATTACTAGTTCACACCTATATAAGTAGGTTGCATTTCCATTATAAAAGGTCAGCAAATTTAGTCTAAAAATGCTACCAAAATCAAGCCAAGCATACACCTGTTATTCTCTCATGATTTTAAGCTTTGATTATCTTCTAGGGTTGAGAATTTTGGGGTTGAAGTGCTATTAGGATTATACCAGGATTGCACCCATGTTTACTTAGTGTTTTTAACTTGACTATGTGTTCACAAGTTGGTTGACACTTTAAGTATCAAACTACTGTTAGAATTGACCTATATTATACCAACCTTTCTCCCATGCCTTCAACTTGAATTTCTTGTTAAGGGATATTAATTATAACATAATGTTTTTAGAATGCCGAATATAAATTTTATTATGTTTTATTCAATTAACATCTCTAGCATTTTGATTTATTTGGTTAATTTTTGTTAGGACTGTTAATGTGTCTATTTGCAAATGATTATCTTAGTTATGTTGTGCAACAACTATCATAATTAGTTTTTTGGATTTGTTCATGTTTTAATTTAAGATTCTTTCATTCATTATGTGTAATAACTATAGAATTTAGGATAGGCTATATTAGAATCGATTCAATAGATCAATGGCTTTCATGATTGTCCTTAGAAGCTTACCCATTGAGTGTTTTTAAGTTTGTGCAATTGCTAGACTAAGTACATAATGGTATAATGGTGGTCAGGCATGCTTTTTAGTTTTGTAGTACCAAGAGGCTCCTTTAGATACAAGCCACCCTCTCTTTTCTTCCCTACCCTCTCCCTCCCTTTTAATTTTTTAGATGATGTCCTACCCTAGTTTAGGTTGTGATAGGAATTGTAGTAAAGTAGAGCTTATTGTTGTTGGAAATATGATTGTCATTGATGTCAAAAGAGACATTATGAGCATTTCATTGATTTTCAAGACTAATTATGGTGATTAGAGGATATGAAAAGGATTCTATCAGAGGTCAAGGATGATTTAAATGCTTGTGTGCATGATTGGAATTCATATGGTTCTTCATATTGATCATTTAGACATTTTGGGTCTATGACAAGAAAAGATGAGAAGGAATTTTTATGATGTCACCTTTGCAACATGTGAATGAGTATGGGGGATATGGTCACATGGTTATGATCACACTAGTCCCTAGTAGATATGCACAGTTCAAGATATGGGCATGTAAAGTTGGCTACTTGGACATAATTCACTAAGTTCTAACACTTAGCCAAATTTGTAAAAAGGCTAAACAGAGCCATGTAAGCATATTGATGAGGTCAAAACTCACACGTATGGAGGTCTGAGGATAAATTGATCATATGGGTTTGTTTATTTTTATGTCTAATTTCTATGTGTTGAATCCCAGGTCATGTGATGTAGTGTGACAAAAAATATGCTTGATCAATGTTCGGATTCAAACCATTCTGATAGTGTTTTCCAACACTTAGTCAAATCTATAGATTAAAATAAATAAATGAACAAACATTTTCATGATGTCATATCTTGCACATATGAATATTTTAGGAGAAAATGATTATGTGGATGAAATCCCCTATGTAAGACGATCATATGAGTTAATTTATAGTTTATGCAACTAAGCACAACAAGAGTTATGCAGGTGCAAAGTTAGCCTCATAAGCACATTGAAATGGTCTCCATACTTAGATAAAAATCTCACAAGGTCTTGAAAAGTATTCATGATTTTACAAAGATCATTTATGGATAGTTGCGAAAAAAACATACATAATATATGTTATGGGTTTTCCAAGAGCATCTTGAATATATGGTTTATAGGTTCAAATGAGAAGGAATGAGCTTAGAATTGAATTATCTTTACTCTTAAACTAGATAGAGTTTATAAATAAAACCCTAAGTGTTTATGTCATGGAATCAACATGCATTTTATATTTTGAAGTTGACTAGATATAGCCTGGACCTAGTAGCTTAAGTTATAACTTAAGCCTTTGTCATCATTATAAAACTAGCCCCTCAACCTAGTAATTACTAGCTCTAGCAGTGTTCAAAGGACTTAATATTTACTAAGTCTTAGACTTTATATTATGTCCCATATTGATCAATGGCTATCAATTCATCCTATGCAGATGATCCAACAAAGTGCAATGAAGTCAAATTATCAAAAGGAACTCTGAATAAATGTACAAGTGACAAGTGTCACATTCACGGAGCTTGTTAGACAAAGATCCAATGAGCATAAGCTTGTCAAAGTTAATGATCGAGCATGTTTGAGAATATTTATGGAACAAAAGTGATCTAAATACCTAGGAAGAAGTGAGATGGATAAAAATCTCAACATTTAATGTCTAGACAAAGATAAAGAACATGCATCTTTAGAGATCAAAGCACACGTAGAAGCTCAAATTAGGAAAATAAAATGGATGCATTTTAAAGTTGAGCCATTTAAATATAGACCATCGGATCATGGTGCCCAATGCAAGATCAAGGATTGACATTTAAAGTTATGTTCAGTCTAATGGTTAGTTACAAGAACATGCATATAAGCTCTATATCATGACATAGTCAACAAGATTGATTGATCTAACTGATCAATTCTATATTAATGTGCATGTAAATCAAAAATAGATTCCAAAAAATGCTATAGACATTAATGAGACCAATAAATTATTGTGGTGTTGCATGAAATTGAGATGCAAGAAAATTACAGTTCAAGTTATAATGAACTAAAGTCTAAAATTGGCATGATGTGTTACAATCTGAGTGTGAACACATAGAAGAAATAAAACCTTAGGTAAATTATTTATATATATGATATCTAGGACAAAAACAAGGTGGAGGGGTGAAGCCATTGAATTATGTCAAATAGAAAATATAGAGAAATTAAGGAGATGAATTAGAATGAGATGAAGTGTGTCGAATAAAGATAGATCTAGACACAGAGACAGATGTGCACAAAGTAATAAAGGCATAAATAGAATATGCAGAGAATGATCAGTTATAGACTAGACTTGTAACAAAGAATAAATATTTGGATTCATTTATGAATCTAATTTGTAATCTGGAATTGTATCTCCATAGATGAATTTGATAGGTTGGTGCTATCAGATAAATTGAGTGGGTGCTCATATTAAGAAATGGGTGTTTCCTTAGAGTTGAAGATCTTAAACAAGGGGATTGGTGTCTCTGTAGGGTTGGTGACCTTAAATATTATAATCAATGAGATTATTTATTATGAGGCTAGATTATAAAGGTATTTTCTAGCAACTATTCTCATGGTGGTTTTTCCTTTATTGGGTTTTCCACGATATATCTCATGTTATTTTTTTGTGTGTGATCTCTTCATATAGTTTCAATCTACATTAAAAGGTTTGAAAAATATCTAAGTTTATTAAGATACTAATTCACCCCCCTCTCAGTATCTAGTTGTGTTCTAACAATTGGTATCAGAGCCTTGGTTCCTTAGGAGAAGCTTAATCACCTTAGGTAAATCTTAGAATAGTGAACATAAATGACTACTCAAGAAGGATATTCATAAAATAAGGCACCTCTCTTTCATGGATCAAATTATGTATCATAAAGTATAATAATGGAAGATTATTTATCCTCACTAGGGTTTGATGTATGGATGTTTGTGGTAAATGGATATACAACCCCTGCTACCACTCTTACTAATCAGGCTGCCAAGAAGGCATATGAGAGCAATGCTAAGGTAAAGAATGCTATTCTTTGTGGATTATCAAACTCAGAGTTTGTTAAAGTTATGCATTATCAGAATGCACAAGATATATGGAATACACTGAAGAGCATCTATGAAGGAGATGACAAGGTCAAATAGGTCAAGATACAAACTTACAAAGGTGAGTTTGAAAGCCTTAAGATGAATGATGAGTGTTGAGTTATGGAGCTAAAAGCTTCACCAGATGAGCAAATGTAGAGGCTGCTAGAGTTACACAGTCGCTGACATCGGTCGGGAGTCGACTAGAGGCTATCGATGTTGGTTAAGGATCGACCGATGTCGGTCATATGCAGACAGACAGGGACCAACGTCGGTCACCTATGCTTTCCAGAATTCTATTTTTGAGAAAGAACATATTGTTTGCATGAAAAGATTAAGTGTTAGTATTGAGTCCACATTTCTATTTTTGGTAGGACAGATTTGAACCTTTGATTAAGAGGTGTATCTAATGGTGGAGAATGCATAGCTCATGAATCCTAGTATTATATAATAGGGTTAGATCTTCATAGTTTGTAAGTTGTAAAAAAAGAGAAAACTCTTGAGGGAAAGAGATATGTACATCTGAGAGGTGTGAGAAGAAGTGTGATTTCTTCATTGTATTTCCTTTTGGAAGAGTTTAATACAAGTTTTTGGTTGTTTCTTATATCTCTTATTCTTTGATGTTTTTGATTTTTAGTTACTTATTATTTCTGGTTTAATTCCATGTTTAGTTTCTTATACAAAAGTAATCAATTGTGCTATAAGATCCTAACAAGTGGTATCAGAGCCAGGTTCACTAACAAGTGGTAGAGCAAGGTTAGTGTTTGTTGATTACAGGTCACTCACAGGAGTTTCTGATTGAGTGGGAGTAAAGCAATGACAGAAGAAAGTAAACTAAGAATGGAAAAATTTAATGGCAAGAATTATCAATTATGGAGGATGCAGATAGAAGATTATTTGTATCAGAAAGATCTGTACTTATCGTTGGGAGGGGTTTCAAGAAAGCCCATAGATATGCAAGATGAAGAATGGAATGTTCTTGATAGAAAGGCTCTTGGATCTATAAGGTTGAGTTTGGCATCTTTTGTGATTTCCAACTTATCACGGGCAAAGACAACGGTAGAGTTAATGGATACTTTAGCAAATTTATATGAAAAACCTTTAGCTTTGAATAAGGTATATCTTATGAAGCAATTATTTAATTTGCAAATGCAAGAAGGTGGATCTGTATCTAGTCATCTTAATGATTTCCATGTAATAGTAAATTAGTTAAATTCAGTGAGAATAGTTTTTGATGATGAAATTAAGGCTCTCTTAATCTTATGATCTTTACTTGAAAGTTGGCATAGTTTGGTAATGACAGTTAGTAATACTACATCTGCTACAAATATCTTGAAAGTTGATGATGTTGTTAGTGTAATCTTGAATGAAGAAATTCACAAGAAAAGCACAGAGGAAACATCAGGTAATGCTTTAAGTATTGAAAGCAGGGGAAGGCAAAGAGAGAAGGGCAAGCAAGAGAGATCAAGGTCAAAGTCAAAGATGAGAAATAGATCCAAATCCAGAAATGAAAGAATAACCTGCTGGAATTGTGGAAAGAAAGGGCATGTAGAGAAAGATTGTTGGTTGAAAGTTAAAGAAGAAAATCAGAATGAAGGTAAAGAAGAAGCAAAAGTTGCAGGTATTGTTGCACATGATGCTCTTATATTTTCTTTGGATAATAAAATAAAATCTTGGGTTTTAGATTCTGGTGCCTCTTTCCATGCAACCCCAAATAGAGAATTTTTCAATGATTATGTCCATGGAGATTTTGAAAAAGTGTATTTAGGGGATGATGAGCCTTGTAAAATTGTTGGCAAAGGAAAAGTGTAGCTAAAATTGTAGAATGGCAACACATGGGTGTTGAAGGATGTCATGCATGTACCCATCCTGAAGAGGAATCTGATTTCTACAAGAAAGTTAGGGGATGAGAGTTGCACAGTAACTCTCACAGCTGAATCTTGGAAAGTTTCCAAGGGTGCACTTGTATTAGCCAGAGGTAAGAGAGTAGGTACACTTTATCTATGTACCTATAGTATTGATTATTCTCCTTCTGTTCTATCTACTTTAGATGTAGATGCAAAGTTGTAGCACTGTAGGCTTGGTCACATGAGTGAGAAGGGAATGAATGTTCTTATGTCAAAAGGTAAGCTTTCAGATTTGAAAAGCATAGATCTAGATTTTTGTGAGCATTGTATTTTTGGAAAATAGAAGAAAGTGAGGTTTCTCAAAATTGGGTCAACAAAGAAGAAGCACAAGTTGGAGCTTGTTCACACAGACGTGTGGGGACCAACTCAGGTAGCTTCTAATGGAGGATCACGGTATTATGTTACTTTCATTGATGATGCTACAAGAAAGGTATGGGTTTATTGCATAAATAAGAAATCTAATGTTTTTGACACATTTAAGAAATAGAAAGCTTTGGTTGAGAATGAAATAGGTTTGAGATTGAAGTGCCTTAGGTCTGATAATGGTGGTGAGTTCTGCAGCAATAAATTCAATAGTTACTATTCTATGAATGAAATACATAGGGAAAGGATAGTTCCAAGGACACCTCAGCAAAATGGAGTTGCTGAAAGGATGAATAAAACAATAATGGAGTGTGCACAGAGTATGAGGTTGCATGCTGGTTTACCCTTATAGTTTTGGGCAAAAGTTGTAGACACTATGAATTACCTAATTAACAGAGGTCTTTCTACAACTCTAGATGGTGGAATTCTAGAAGAGGCTTGGACAGGTAAAAAAGTAGATCTTTCATTTCTAAGAGTTTTTGGTTCTAAAGCTTTTGTGCACATTGATAAAGAAAATAGAAAGAAGCTGGATGCTAAATCTATGCTGTGCACTTTCATTGGTTATGGCTCTAGAGATTTCAGATTTTGATTGTGGAATTTAAGAACTAACAAAATTATTAAAAGTCATGATATTGTTTTTGATGAGAAAGTGATGTACAGTGATCAGCTCAAGAGGCTGAATAATACTGAGCAAGGTAATGCTGATTTGGACAAGGTTATGATCCAAGATGAGCTCGCAGGTAATCACTCACAGGAAAACATAGGTACCAACATTGATCATGCAAGAACTGACGTCAGTCAGGTAGGAATCGATGTCGGTCAGACAGAAACCAATGTCAATTAGGTGGAACCGATGTCAATTAGGTACAGATCGACATCGACCAAAGATGACCAAGATCGGTCATTGACAGAAATAAATTTGGGTAGACAACAAGCTATAAATGAGTCTCAAACGCCCATGAGGAGGTCTAAAAGGGTAAGTAAACCTCCAATTCGTTATTCCCCTTCATTATACTACTTATTTCTCATTGATAGTGGAGAACCAGAAAGTTTTGATGAGGCAATGTAAGAAGAATCTAGGAAACAGTGGGAGCATGGCATGAATGAGGAAATTGATTCTTTGATAGAGAACCAAACGTGGGATTTGGTTGAGTTGCTAGCCAGAAAGAAATCACTAAAAAATATATGGGTTTACAGGTTAAAGGAAGGAGAGAATGGACAAATGAGACATAAGGCTAGGTTGGTAGTAAAGGGATTTGCACAAAAACCAGGTATTGATTTTGGTGAAATTTTTTCTCCTATAGTAAAGATGACTTCTATTCGGATAGTATTGTCTTTAGTTGCTATTTAGGATTTACATCTTGAGCAGCTTGATGTTAAAACAATGTTTCTTAATGGAGATTTGGATGAAGAGATATATATGGATCAGCTGGAAGGTTTTGAGGTCAAAGGTAAGGAGAAATTTGTGTGCAGGTTGAAGAAAAGCTTATATGGTCTTAAGCAAGCTCCAAGACAATGGTATTTGAGGTTTGACAGGTTTATGACAGAGCATGGCTTTAGTAGATGTCAATTTGACCATTGTATTTATTTTAATAGATTGGATAATGGTAGTTATATTATCCTGTTACTGTATGTAGATGATATGCTTGTTGCAGGTTCACACATGCAGGATATTAATGAGCTTAAGGTAAAATTAGCTCACACATTTGCCATGAAGGATTTAGGAACAACAAAGAAAATCCTTGGCATGAGTATTAAAAGAGATAGGAAAAATCATAGTTTGATTTTGTCTAAAGAGGATTATGTGAACAAGGTGTTGGAGAGGTTCAATATGCAAGATGCAAAACCGGTAATCACCCCTATGGCTGGACACTTCAAGTTGAGCAAAGAATAGTGTCCCAAATCACATGATGAGGTTGAGTACATGAGTAGAGTTCCATATGCTTCAGCAGTTGGGAGCTTGATGTATGCAATGGTATGTACTAGACCTGATATTGCCCAAGCAATGAGAGTTGTCAGCAAGTTTATGGCCAATCCAAGAAAAGAACACTGGAAAGCAATTTAGTGGATTCTCAGATATCTGAGAGGGACCAGTAGTAGGCATTTATGCAATGGAGGGTCAAACTCTTCTCTACATGGGTATGTAGATTCGGATATGGCAGGTGACTTGGATGGCAGGAGAAGCACCACAGGATATGTGTTCACTGTTGGTGGAACGGCGGTTAGCTAGATTTCAAAGTTGCAGAAGGTTGTTGCCTTGTCTACTACAGAGGCAGAATACATTACAGTCATAGAGGCTAGCAAGGAAATGATTTGGATGACTCGATTCATGGAAGAGTAGGGAAAGGAGCAAGAGAGTTGCAGATTATACAATGATAGTCAAAGTGCAATTCATTTGGCAAAGAATTCAGCCTTTCATTCAAGAACCAAACATATACAGCTTAGGTACCACTTCATTAGATAGGTATTGGAGGATGGTGAGTTGAAGCTGGAAAAGATCCATACAGATAAGAACCCTACCTGATATGTTAACAAAGCTGGTAACAAAGGAGAAGTTGAATCTTCATTCAACTTCTATTGGTCTTCAAGATTGAACTTAAAGATGGAGAAACAAGGTAGAGGATGTTGATGTATAGGTACAGGTGTAGTTGTTTATCTCCAAGTGGGAGATTATTGAGTTGTGGAGCTAAAAGCTTCACCAGATGAGCAAATGCAGAGGTTGTTGGAGTTACACAGTCACCGACATCAGTCAGGGGTCAACTAGAGGCTGTCGACGTTAGTTATGGATCAGCCGACATTGGTCATATGCAGACAGATAGGGACCGATGTTGGTCACATGTGCGTTCTAGAATTCTATTTTTGAGGAAGAACAGATTGTTTGCATGAAAAGATTAACTGTTAGTATTGAGTCTACATTTCTATTTTTGGCAGGACAGATTTGAACCTTTGATTAAGAGGTGTATCTAACGGTGGAGAATGCATAGCTCATGAATCCTAGTATTATATAATAGGGTTAAATCTTCATAGTTTATAAGTTGTAAATGAAAGAGAAAACTCTTGAGGGAAAGAGATCTGTACATTTGAGAGGTGTGAGAAGAAGAGAGATTTCTTCATTGTATTTCCTTCTAGAAGAGTTTAATACAAGTTTTTGGTTGTTTCTTGTATCTCTTATTCTTTGCTATTTTTGATTTCTAGTTACTTATTATTTTCTGGTTTAATTCTGTGTTTAGTTGCTTATACAAAAGTAATCAATTGTGCTGTAAGATCCTAACAATGAGGAGAAGATTGCAGACTACCTCCTTATGGTAGATGAAATAATCAATGTAATTAGAGGTATTAGAGAAGAAATGAAAGATTCAATCATTGTTAAAAAGGTCTTAAGATCTTTTCCATCAAGATATGATTCTAAAATATCTGCAATAGAGGAAGCAAGAGATCTAGATAAGCTCATTGCTGATGAGTTGCATGGGATCTTCACAGCCTATGAGATGAGAATGGGAGAGACAAACACCTTCAAGAGATAATCTGCATTCAAATTTGCCAAGTAAAAGTAGAAACATCCTCATCTAGATCCGAGGAGACTTATGAAGAAGAATCCAACTTTATCAGAAGATTAAAGAGAGGATCTGGAAAGTATAGAGGTAAGTTACCCTTCAAATGTTTTAATTGTGGTAAAGTAGGACATTTTGCTATTAAATGCACTCATAATAAAAAGGATAACTCTAAGTAAGTAGAGAGGATAAAAAAGGTGAAACCCTACTATCCTAATAAGAACTTCTTAAAAAATAATAAAGGTCTATATAAAAAAGAAGATAATGATTCAATGGAAGATAGTGAAAGTTCTAATGATGATCATGACTATACTTTTGTGGTTAAGGAAAAGGAAGTCCTATTCATGATAATAGAATCAACTTCTATGGATCAAGAAGAAGTTGAAGAATCAAATGAAGAAGAATTAAGACAAGTGGATCTAAAGTGTGAACTCATCTATGATTTAGAGGAAATTGATAAGCTGAGAAAAGAGAGATCAAAATAGAAGAATCTTGGATAAAAAGAAATTGAGAAAATGTCCAAAAGTCTTGAGAGATATGATTATATGGTAGTGAGCCTAAAGACACAAATTTAAGAGGCTAAAATAATAGAAGATGTAGTCAAAATATAACTACAATCTAAGTCTGATGAATGCATGAAGCTAGAAGTAGAAATTGTGACTTTAAGAAAAGAGCTTGAAAAAGCCAAAGGTCAACTAGATAAAAGTCTGAAGTTGACAGGAGGATCAAACATTCCTGATGAACTGATCAACTCTCAAAATACCTCAAAATAAAGATTAGGTCTTGGTTATGAGAAGGTAAAAATTTCCTCATCTAGTACATCTACTAACCTATATGACAACTTCAAAGCATAAGGAGAATCAGGAGCAGAGAAGGAGAAAAATTTCAAGGACACAAAAATAGACTCAAACACAAATGATATGAAGAAATTTGAACCTAAAAATAATCTTGAAAATAAGAATAAGTCAAAGGTAGATAATGCTGATAGATACACTAAAGTGAGAGACATAAAGAAGCCAAAGTTTAGAAGAGCCCCTCATACTACACCAATAAATGCTATGATCATGTATTCCTCATCCTTTTATAGTTATTATTATAACTGTAATTAGTTTGGTTATAGGGCTATTGATTGTAGAGTTTTACCTTCAAGGAGAAAATTTTGTAAGTAGAAACTCATTTGCTCCTTTGTTAGATACAAATGTAATGTGCTATAATTGCAATAATTTGGGTCACATAGATAAACATTGTAGAACTAGATTTATAAGATAAAAAGTACACAATGTAAAGAAAGGCATGTCTCCTAGTGTGAACAAAGGTTCACAAGTCTCTGATAAAGAGAAGAAGAGGACATATAAGAAACCTAATGAAGTGTGGAAAGTGAAAAATCAATCCATGATTGCTCAAACTACACTCCATGTTAAGGAACATAATTTATGGGTGATAGATAGTGGTTTCTCAAAGCATATGACTGGTGACAAGAGAAGTTTCACCAAATTGATTAAATGTAAGGAAGGATGTTCTAGCTTGGGAGACAACACATCAATAAAGATCAAAGGTAAAAGAACTTTGAACATATATGATAAACTACCTATACATGATGTTCTTTACATCGAAGGATTGAAGCATAATCTGTTTAGTGTCAGCCATATATGTGATAATGGATATACAATCATATTTGATGCATAAGGATACACATTAAAGATATCTAGAATAATAGTTTCAAAAGGGAAAGAACTGAAAGCAATATCTACAATCTTGTTGAAGTAAATGGAAATAACTGCCTAATAGGAAAGGTTGATGAGAGCTAGTTATGGCATAAAAGAATAGGTCATATTAACTTTGATAACTTAGTCAAAGTGAGCTCAAATAATTGTGTCAGACACATGCCGAAGATAACCAAACCTACAAACACTACTTACAAGGAATGTCATCTAGGCAAACAAACAAGGGCCAAATTTTAAATAAAGGAATATGTAACTATAAAGCCTTTACAATTAGTTCATACTGATCTTTGTGGTCCTAATAAGACAAGAGGATATAAAGGAGAGAGATACATCATGTTTTTTGTAGATGAGTACTTAAGAATAACATGGGTAACCTTTTTGAAGGACAAGTCACAAGCCTTTGAGAGATTCAATATCCTTAGAGCCATGGTAGAGAATGAGATTGGATGAAAGATCAAATGCTTAAGATCTTATAAAAGTGGAGAATTCATCTCGAATGAGTTCATAGAGTATTGTGAGAAGTATGGGGTGAAAAGGCACCACTCGCACTCCATATAAAAATGGATTTTTTGAGAGAAATAACGTGATAGTCAGGGGGATGGCTAGAAAAATGCTAAAAGAGGCCAAGTTACCTAATGGATACTAGAGAGAAGTAGTCCAAATAGTAGTATACATCTTAGATAGAGTTTAGCTAAGGGTAAACAATGAAAAAACTCCCTATGAGCTATGGTATGGAAAGATTTCTTCTATTAAGTAGTTCAGAGTGTTTGGAAGCAAATGCTACATCAGGAGAAAGGAGGACAAATTGGGAAGATTTGAATCAATATGTGATGAAGGAATATTTCTTGGTTATTCCACTCACAGTAAGGCCTAAGTATGCTATAATAAGAGGCTACATAAAATAGTAGAAAACATCAATGTCAAGGTTGAAGAAGGCATAAAACATGTTGAATATGATGATAGTCCCATATAGATAGAACCCCCCACTCACTCTCTATCTATCTATCCATCTCTTCGCTTCTTGATAGATAAATAGTGAGTGGTCTATCTCTATCTATTATGAGATGACACTTTGTCTATAAAGATCGTGAGATGGTTTATCTCACTATATTATATATGGGGTTGGGCCTTATCTATCTATCCATGGTTTCTATATATAGATGGCCTCCCCCCAAGCCCTATATATCTTATCTATCTGGGTTAGATCAAATCTATATAGCCAAAAAAAATCTATCTTGGCCAACCCTATCTAGACTGATATGAAAAGGAGATCTAATTAATTCACATTTTTTGTGTCTTATCAAATTTGTCACCATCTGACTCAAAAATGGGTTAACACCACAAACATAAACTCCATCACCCAATGATGGAAGATTAGTATATCTTTGAGCAGGTAACCAACCTGATACCTTAATAGATTAACATTTTAATTCAAGATTGAGTTGAGAAACCACATTGGATGGAAAAGATCCAAAAACAACTAAGGAAGGATGATTTCCATATTTGACCAATTCTCCTTTTTTTCTAGAATGGCATTTCCCAATGACATGTTTGCAATCCATTTGGATAATGGTAAAGATGTTTTAACATGTATTTCAGGGAAGATTCGATACAAATCTATATGAATACTAAGAGGGGATTGAGTTAAGGTCTAATTAACTCCTTATGATTAAAAGAAAAGACGTATAATTTATAGATGTCCCTCCAAATCTACAAATGGTTATGATGATGATGTTGATGTTATCTTTTGATTGAATATCTTATATAGATAAATATTCGTTAATTAGAAATAATTGTTTAAAATTTTATCATGTTATTGTGTGTCCATCGAAACCACTAATAATATGCTATTATGTGTCAGTTGAAAATGCAAGGAAATCAATATTTAAGAATCAAATCTTGAAGAAGATGTAGATAATGAATAAGCTAAGGAAATGAATGAAAAGGCACCTTCAAGATTTATTCAAAAGGATCATCCTAGAGAGCAGATAATTGTCAATAAGAATGAAGGAGTTCAAATAAGGAGAAGAGCTGAAATGAATAAGGAGCAAGTAAGTTTTGCTTTGATGTCTGAAATTGAGCCTAAGGGCTATGTTAAAACCAATAAGGATGATAATTGGCTAAAAGCTATGGAAGAAGAACTAGGCCAAATTAAAAAAAACAAAACTTGGCAATTACTCCCAAGACCTTAAAATAAGAATGTGATAGGTAAAAAATGGGTCTATAGAAACAAACTCAATAAGGATGGATCTATTATAAATAATAAAGAAAGATTGGTGTTCAAAGGATATGCACAAGTTGAAGGCATATATTTTGAGGAAACATTTGCTCCATTTGCTAGATTGGAAGCTATAAAAAAGTTTCTAGCATTCTCAGCTTACAAGAAATTCAAAGTCTATCAAATGGATGTTAAATCAACTTTCCTGAATAGGAACCTAGAAGAGGAAGTCTACATAAAACAACTTGAAGGTTTTCAATTATCAGAACAAGAAGATTATGTATGTAGACTAAAGAAAACATTGTATGGTCTAAAACAAGAACCTAGAGCATGGTATTCAAGATTGAACTAGTACCTACAACAATAAGGTTTCAACAAAGGATGTGTAGTCACCAATCTATACTTTAAATCAAAAGGTGAGCAGATTTTGATTATTAATGTTTATGTAGATGACATCATATTTGGTGGTAGAAATAAAAAAATGTGCAAATAATTTAATACGCAAATGCAAATTTGGTTTGAGATTTCTATGCTAGGAGAACTTACTTTCTTCCTTGGTCTACAAATAACATAAATTGATGAAGGGATATTCATATCCCAAACCAATTATGCAAAGGAAATGCTCAAAAATTTTGGAATGGAAGATAGCAAACTAGTTAGTACTCCCATGATAACTAGTACAAGTTGATCAAAGAGGATGAGTCACTTGATGCAAATTAGATAATATACAGATCAATGATAGGTAGCTTGATATACCTAACTACATCAAAACTAGATATCATGCAAGCAGTGTGCATGGTTGCTAGATTTTAGGATGCTCTTAAAGAGTGACATGTCAATGTAGTGAAAAGGATCTTTAGATACATAAGAGCATAATTGATTATGGCCTATGGTATCTAACAAGTGAAGATTTCACTTTGACAACATATACAGATGCTGATTGGGTAGGAAGTTTAGATGATAGAAGAAACACTAGTGGTGGTGCATTTTTCCTTAAAAATAGACTTGTTTCATGGCTGAGCAAAAAACAAGAGTTAGTTACTCTTTCTATAGCAGATTCAGAGTATGTAGCAATAGTGTCATGTTCCACTCAAGTCTTGTGGATGAAGTAAACACTCAAGGACATCAAGGTAGAGTATAAGGTACCTATATCTATTCTTTGTGATAATTTAAGTGCTATTAATATATCAAATAATCTAGTGATGCATTCAAGAACCAAGCACATATCAATCAAGTATCACTTTTTAAGAGAGAGGGTTACAGATCAAGAGGTCACAGTAGAATATGTGCTAAGGACCAAATTGTAGACATATTCACTAAACCTCTTCCCAAGGAATAATTTGAATATCTGAGACAAAAGTTGGGAGTGGTGGCTCCTACACTACATCACCAGATCTTAGTGATAGAGCATGAGTCTAGGGGGAGTTTTATAGAAGCTTTATTAATCCCTAGAAGAAGAGTGAAAAGACAACTCAGGTATGTATATATTTGTAATTTTTTAATGAGTTGATGATTGTAGATTGGAAAAACTCCTTTATCTGATAAAGGGGGAGAAACATTTGGACAAACAGTCAGCTAGAGTCCCTCTACCATTGATGTCAAAGGGGGAGAAAAAGTGCAAATGCTCTCTATGGGATAAGAAGAGCAAAATGATCTCTATAGAAGTTTGGAGCAAAATTACAAACATCAAAGAAAAATCAAAGCAAGTGTCCAAGTTGAATATTAGGAAAATGTGCCATTGCCTAAGGGGAATAAGCTTGGTATAAACAACTTCAGTTCATACTTATTAGAAGCTAATGCAAGCAAACCCAGAGGAGATAAATAATAGAAGATTAGAGCATTTAGTTTTCCATCAATGACAAAGGGGTAAATTATAAGAAATATGATTGTCATTGATGTAAAAAGGGATATTATGAGCATGTCATTGATGTTCAAGACTGATTATGGTGATTAGAGGATATGTAAAGGATCCTATCAAAGGTTAAGGATGATTGAAATGCTTGTGTGCATGATTAGAATTCATTTGATTCTTCATATTGATCATCTATAAATTTTAGGTCTATGACAAGAAAAAATGAGAATACAATTTTTTGACATCACCTTTGCCATTTGTGAATGAGTATGGGGGAGTTGGTCACATGGTTATGATCACACTAGTCCCCAGTAGTTATGCACAATTGAAGATATGGGCATGAAAATTTAGCTATTTGGACATAATTCACTAAGTTCTAACACTTATCCAAATTTGCATAAAGGCTAAATAAATCCATGTAAGCATATTGATGAGGTAATTACTCGTACACATGAAGGTATGAGGATAAAATGATCATATGGGTTTGTTTATTTTTATGCCTAGTTTCTATGCACTAAATCTTAGGTCACAAAATGTAGTGTGGAAAAAGATATGCTTGATCAAAGTTGGGCTCTAAGCCATTCTGATAGTATTTTCCAATACTTCGTCAAATTTGCAGATTGTAAGAAATAGATGAACATGCATTTTCATGATGTCATATCTTGCACGCATGAAGAATTTAGGATAAAATGATTATATGGATGAAATCCCCTATATAAGAGGATCATATACACTAATTTATAGGTCATGTGACTAAGCACAACAAGAGTTATGTAGGTGAAAAGTTAGCCTTCCAGGCACATTGAAATGGTCTCCATACTTAGACAAAATTTGCATGTCTTGTAAATTTGTCATGCTTTTACAAATATCATTTATGGATAGTTGGAAAGGAAACATACAAAAGATCTGTTATGGGTTTTTCAAGAGCATCTTGAATATATGGTCTATAGGTTCAAATGAGAAGGAATGAGCTCAAAAATGAATTATCTTTGCTCTCAGACTGAATAGGGTTTCCCAGTAAAACCCTAAGGGTTTATGTCATGGCATCAACAAGAATTTTATATTTTGAAGTTGAACAGATATAGCCAAGACCCGATAGCTTAAGTTATAACTTAAGCCTTTATCATCATTATAAAATTGGCCCCTTGACCTAGCAATTATCGACTCGAGCAGTGTTCAAAGGACTTAATATTTCCTAAATCTTAAGCTTTATATTATGTCCCAGCTTGATCAATGATTATCACTTCATCATATGCAGATGATCTAACGAAGCATAGTGAAGTCAAATTATCAAAATAAGCTCTGAGTAAATGTGCAAGTGATAAGTGTCACATTTGCAGAGCTTGTCAGATATAGATCTAATGAGTGTTAGCTTGTTAGAGTTAATAATCAAGCATGTTTGAGAAGATTGATGGAGCAAAAGTGATTCAAAACCCAAGAAGAAGTGAGATGGATAAAAATCTTAATATTTAATGTCTAGATAGAGATAAAGAACATGTATCTTCAGAGATCAAATGATACGTGGAAGCTCAGATTAGGAAGATCAAATGGATGCATTTTAAAGTTGAGCCATTTAAATATAGATCATCGGAGCATGGCACCAAATGTAAGATCAAGGATCAACATTTAAAGTTGTGTTTAGTCTAATGGTTAGTTACAAGAACATGTAAGAACTTGCATATAAGCTCTATATCATGACACAACCAATGAGATTGATCGATCTAACTGTTCAAATCTATATTAATGTGCATGTGCATCAAAACTAGAGTCTAGTAAATGCTATATATAGTAATGAAACTAGAAAATTATTATGGTGTTGTATGAAATGAAGATGTGGGAAACTTATATTTCAAGTCATAATGAACTAAAGTCCAAAATTGACATGATGTGTTACAATCCGAGTGTGAACACATAGAAGAAATGAAACCCTAGATCAATTATTTATATATATGATATCTAGGACAAATAAAGTGGGGTGAAGCCATTGAATTGTGTTAAATATAAAATATTAATAAATAGAGGAGCTGAGTTAGAATGAGATGAAGTGTGTTGAATAAAACATATCTAGACACAAATACATATGTGCAGAGAATAAGAAAGGCACAAAGAGAATGCACAGAGAATGACCAGTTATAGACTAGACCTATAACAAAGAATAGAGATTTGGATTCATTTATGAATTTTATTTGTAATCTAGAGTTGTAGCTCTATAGATGAATTTGATAGGTTGGTTCCATCAGATAAACTGAGTGAGTGCTCATATTAGGGAGTGGGTGCTTCCTTAGAGTTGAAGCTCTTAAACAAGGGGATTGGTCTCTTTAGGGTTGGTGCCCTTAAATATTATAATCAGTGAGATTATTTATTATGAAGCTAGATTAGAATGGTAGTTTCTAGAAATTATTCTCATGGTGTTTTTTTCCTTATTGGGTTTTCCACGATATATTTTATGTTATGTGTTTCTGTGTGTGTGATCTTTGCATATAGTTTCAATTTATATTAAAAGGTTTGAAAAAGAACTAAGTTTATTAAGATACTAATTCACCCCCCTCTCAGTATCTAATTATGTTCAAACAATTGTTTCATAAGTTGAATTGAATAGGAAACAAGATTTAAGCAATTAATTAACAAGCTAACAAGTAAATGAACATGAATGTTCATATCAATTAAACCTCATATGGTAGTAGTTGCTGTTCTCAGAGTACATTTGGTTGAATTTATCAATCCTTGGATTGAACCAATATTAATCCTAAAATGAATGAGGGAAAATTTCATCTCATAAATGTTGCCTCCCTTTGTCCTCTCGATAAGGCCAACCAATAGCCTTTTTACAGACAAGTCATTTAGAGTGACCAACACTTTTTACACATGGGGATTCAATCTCATGGAAAAAATCAATCCCTCTTCATCTGATGAACACAAGCACATCATAACTACCACATAATATATCACTAAGTGGGTGGAAGTGATTCCTCTCACCTATGTCATTTATAGGAAGGTATCTAAATTCATCCTTAATCATATCATTTTCCATTATGGAATATCATCAACCATCATCACTCATGATCAAAATTACTTTAAAAATGAATATGTCAAGACTCTTTACAAACATTTTAATATCTAACACAGGTGGTCCACACCTTATTACCCTCAACTCAATGACCAAGCTTAAGCAACCCACAAAACTATAATCAAAAGTGTCAAAACTATCATCAATGATTCTAGTTGTGATTGGCAGCTGTAGCTTTATCCTTCTCTATGGGTTTACTATACATGTGTCTGTACTCTAATTAACCTCACTTCATACTCATTGGTATTTATTATTGATTCCATCCTACCTATTGAGATTGAATCACCTTCTCTCCACATCTCATTATAAGGCCTCATTGATGAAGATAAATACAAGACTACATGACTTTAAGAAATTGAACTCCTTGATGAGAATCAACTCAATGACCTAAATCACCTAAAGTCCTATAAGAATTAGTTATGTAGATAATTTAACAAGAAATTCAAGGTAGGAGAGTTTGAAATGGGTTAGCTTGTCCTCAAGGAAAATCAAAGAAATACAAATGTAGACTATGAAAAGAAATGAAATTTTGAGCCTAGTTGGTTTGGACCTTATGTGATCATTGCTAAATATAGTTTAGGAGCATATAAGCTAGCTACACATAATGGAAAAGATTTAAATTAGTTCATATACATCATGCATTTGAATAAGTTCTATACTTGAATCATGTTAATGTTGCTGCATCAATAAATCCCCTTATAAATTTATTAAAAATAAAAACATCCATCCAATGGTGAAAATAAGTTTTCTAGCACCTTGGGCAAGTATGATGATGAAAACTAGTTTTAAACATCTCTCATAGAATAATTTTATACAAGTATCTCATGTGGCATATCTCACACACTTAGGGGCATGTCTTACCTTATCTAGGTCATCATGCCTATTATAGACAATTAAAATTAGATACTTTGTGTCAATTTTAATCCTCTTACCGATTTGCATTAGCATCAATCATCTAATAAAATTTCTATTCTCAATATCGTTTCTAGACAATCAGTATTCATCCCCACTAGCCAATTAATCATTTCTTCCTCAAACATCTTCAATCCCACAAAAATGTACATCCCTCTTCATTAGTTAAAATAACCCAAATTATTTAACTAAGCTTCTTCTAATGAGAAATTCCATAGCTTTTAAAAATTCCTATTTTTTAAAATGGGAAAAAGCTCATATGCCTCACATCATGACATCATCCCCCTCAAATCCCAATGCAATCTTAAAATTCCCCCACAAAATGAAATTTTAATTCATTTTGCAATCCATTATTTCACAAGGCATGTCATAAGATAATGCCTCATTAGTGCATCTTTTTACACACTTCAACCTCTTCTTGCACACCCAATATCCCTCATTTATGAGGACTCCTCATCCTCCACCATCGATCTTGATCTTCATCCAATGGTTCACATCAATTAGTAAAATCTATAAATAAAGGATTTTCTCTCCATCCTTTCAAGTCTTGATACACAATGAAGTGTTGTAAAAAAATACTATCAATCAAGCATCATTAGTTAAGAAAAATCATTCAATAATCTAGTTTGCAAGGGGGTTATGTTGTCCATTTGACCATGTGTTATCTGCCATGAATTGAAACTACATACCCATCACATCTAGATAAAATTATATCGATGAGAGGGTAAGTGAAGCTATATCAATTGTTTGATTTATTTTTATTCCCTTTAGCTCAATTTGAGGACACTTGCATTGATTAGGTAACCTTTCAATTTATTTTGATTTCTACTAATGAAGTTAATATTTGTTCTTGATGTTACATTTTGGCAGGCTCGATGGGACTATACACCCAAAAATCATCTGTGAAATCATCCTAACCTATTTGAATAATAATTATGAGCTGATTTAAGCCAAAATTAATTAAAAAATTACCAAAATATATTAATTTTTCCCCCCATATTCCTTACAGAATTGCTTTGTATCTTAGTAGATTCATGAATGAAATTAGTATAATCGCTCTATATCGGTAGAGTCATATTTGACCTTTGTAAAATAATTTGTCAAACTTTAGCCATATCAACCTATTTTTCAGTGGAATCACTATAAAATTGATATAAAATCCTATGTATGATCCACACTATGGGGCCCAAGACCAAGTGTATGGGGGAAAACCAATTTTGGTTATGTAGAGTGAATACACAGAGATGTATTCAGATAGAACAATCAAACACACATTAAATGGAGTGTAAGTATTACTTGTAGGAAATGCAACTTATATTCAATCATAAATAATATGGAAATGGTACAATGTATTATAGCTCATGTTTTACATGATAGATACATGAATCATGCTATTTGTGTTACAATTGTGTATTACATCGACTTGACTGTCTAAGGCTAGATGCGTATGTTACATATTTAACATGCATGATTAAAATCAAAATTACAAACAACTATATTAGAGTACAATAAAGGTAGAGTTGACACATCTCACCTTTTTTAAATGCTACCAACAAAATTTCCAACTAGGCAGTGACCATTGATTAAGTCACATAATTCTTGGCTATTCACTAATGATTGTGATCTTGAGAATTTGGATAACAACTAATGGTAATAAATCCTAAGACTCTTGGTTGGTCTTGGACCACTAATTGAGGCATGCGGTTAGGGAAATCTAACATGAAATTATGCTGAAGTGGGGCCCAATGAAACAAGGTAGTCTGTGAGTAGATTCTAGTGAGGTGTGTAAGACTACGAGTTATGGATTGTGTAATACGATGTGCAGGTTTTGATATGAGGTGATAATTTCATGTAAGAATATAGGAAAGTGTGAGACTTATGTGCAAGGTTGTGAGTAAACTTTAGGCTAAGGAGTGCACATGATTACATGAGAGGTGCGAGCTATGTGTAAAAGAATAGATGAGGAGTGTGTTCGGCTATGTAGAGGCTACAGAAAGATCATTATCCCTTTATTTAAGAGCATTGGTCTCCATTTCACCAGTGTTTAGTTGAGTAAATTACCCTTGAAGTTGTTGAGAAGTGTACCACTTAGCTTGATCAATATATGTTCCAACCTTGACCATTAGGAAAAGTTGATGTGTGACATAATAGGTGCATGTGTCTGTCACTTCAATGTTTAGTCCTCTATAGGGCACAAGTTTTTGAGATCCTAATGAGATTGATGTTGTGTTACTATTAGATTGAGAAGTGGTAGAGTTTAAGGCTTGAAAAGTTCTACATTGAAGATTGGGTGCATACCCAAGTCCAAAAGAAAATCAAGAATGAAGGCATTCTCACTAGTTACATGCAAAATGGTGTAAAGACCATAGTGCAGAGGCTTGATCTTTCAATGTAGACCTTGGAAGTGCTCTTGAAGTTGTAACCAAACTTTACTACCAACTCAAAACACATGAGGTGTGTGATGATGTGCATCATGGTGATCCTTGTCCTTTTCTTATGTGTGAGAGATGATCTATTAAACCTGTTGATGAGAATATTTTATGTAGCATAAAAAATTCTTATTTTTATCTTCTTGTTCTTATATATGTGACTCAGTATTGGCTAGTGCACGATAGGCGATTTTAAGAAGTGCTAAAGGTTGGACCTAAGACATGTCTAGAATATACTATGACTTGTAGAAATATGCAGATCTTTGTTGTAGGCATGTTGAATGTACAAGATATTTTCATCCCAAGTACAAGCATGCACACAATTGTACATTCATAGAAAATGAACAAGTTTGAAATTAACCACTTTAGTTTACCCATCAGTCTGTGGATGAAAAGTCATCTACCAATCCAACTGCATACCCGTCAAATCCCACAATACTTGCTAAAAGTGAATTACAAAGTACGTATCTCAATCAAAGATGATGGATGTTGGAAGCCCAAAATAAAACCAAACAAGGTTGAAGAAGGCTTGTACAGTGATAACTACATCAATATTTTTATTAAAAGTGACCGTGATATCTATCTTGGAAAACCTATCCACTACAATGAACACACATCATGTTGGTATCTCGTCACATGCAATCTATGATGATAGATTCCCATGATTTAGATGGAACTAGTAAAGCTGTGTAAAGTCCTAGCTTCTTATTTATGGGCTTGATGATGCAATAAGGAATGCAAGCCTTGATGTGGCATTCCATGTTTATGCACATATGTGGCCATAAAAATGTGACTACAATGCATATAAAGTCTTTATTATGTCAAAGTATCTTGAGGTCTTGGCATAGTGCACCTTTCAGATGAGTCATTAGTGACGTGCACCACTAAGAACACAAAGATGTATGAGCTTATAGAGAAGTTGGTCAAACAAGTATAACTCTTAAACTTGTTTACATTACATGAGGATGGTGTAAGTCACTACAAAGTCTTGATTGAATGAATAGAGGGATACCCAATTTGTGAAGTTATGTTCATGTGTGTCCAAGACTATGATTAAGTGCATGGATTGGCAATAAACTAATGTAACCTATTACCTTATTGTCATTCCCTTTTTTATGCTTGATCACAAGATGGAACTGTTATAGGTAAGTCATCCATTTCATGTGTCGTGCATTCTCCAACTTGTTATACATCTACATGAACTAAAGTGGTTTATGATCTGAATGAATAACTATATCCTTCCCTAGAATGTAGTGGTGCCATTGTTTGATTATTTGAACAATGGCATACAATAATTTTTCATAGGTGGAGTAACTTTGAACTATTTCATTGAATGTATCTAAGTGGTATATGATTGGATGTCCATGTTGCATGAGCACTATATTGAGTGTATAGTCAGATGAATTAATGTGAATTTTAAAGGAATGTGAAATGTTAGGCACAACAAAAATAGGAACTATGTAGAGGCATTGCTTGAGTGCCTTAAAAGTATACTATTGCACATGAGTCCAATTGGACTTGGTTTTTACATATGTTAGCTACATGAGAGCCTAAGAGATGTGTGAAAAACTAAGGATGAATCAACAGTAGAAGTTAGTAAGTCCAAGAAAATTACTCAAATCTATGAGATTACACTGAGCAGGATAATGTTGGATCACTTTAATCTTCTCTAGATCCACATAGATGCTTATGTGATTAATGATGTAACCTAAGTACTATATATGCATAGTGCTGAATGTACAATTTACTAAGTTGGATTGTAATTTATGTTGACATAAGGTGTCTAGGATGTACAAGATGTGCTTCATATGCTCCTCCAGAGTCTTGATGAAGATGAGGATATCATCCAAGTAGATGATGACAAAGGAGTTGAGAAAAGGCCCAAGTAGATAATCTATCAAACACATGAAAGTGGTTGGCACATTAGTTAGGACAAAAGGCATGACCAACCATTTATACAATACTTCCCATGTCTTTAATGTAGTTTTATAGACATCTTCAGGATGGATTAGAACTTAATGGTAACTTGAATTTAATTTGATCTAAGTGAAGTGTTAAGCACCACAGAGATGGTCCATAAGGTCATTAATGCATGGTAGTGGGTACTAATTCTTTACCATTATTTTGTTGAGTGCATGATAGTCTATCTAAAGTCACTAGGTCCAATCCTTCTTGGGTGAAAAGACTATCAGAATCCCATAAGGCAAATAACTAGGACTGATCTTGCTCTTATCATAGAGCTCTTGTAATTGGTGCTAGATTTTATTATTCTCCCAAATTGATCTATGATATATGAGGCTATTTAAAAGAGGGTATTGAGGAACCAAATAAATGAGGTATTTAAATACTTAGTGTGTTGAAAGGCCTTTAGGATTTAGAAAGACTTTTATATGTTGCTTCAATAAGTTATTGAGATGAAATTGCTACAATGTTGTATGATTAGTGTGCACTTCAAAAGTGTGATTTATCTTTTATGCAGGTGTGTCATGGAAAACCATGAGCAACATGAACTTTTGTGCATGTGAGATAAGTTTGTGATATTGCTTAGCATAGACCAAGGTGAATTTGGTCATGGGTTCTAACTTAAAGAGATTGTAGAAGTGATATTGTGCATGAATATTATAATGTAAGGGCTTGGATTGATATGTAACTTCTTGGTCATACACATATGATCTCCCTAGAAAGATGTCACAAACCTCTAAAGGTGCAGTGTTACAAGTGATGTTAACCCCCATAGGCTTGTCTTTGTACTAAAAAGTGCATTATCATCGGACCTATATATCTTTCCCCTACTATAACCACCCTAGAGAATATGGCTTGGGATGTGAAGCCATAGTAAGACCAAGGTGTTAAGTTGTGGATTGTGTAATTATGTTCTTCTGACTACCACTATGTATGATGACAGGAAAAGGTTGACCCTTCACATAAAACTTAGTGTGGAAAAGACATCCACACTCCTTAGAGATGTTAATCACAATAGTGCTAGTGATTAGATAAGAGGCATCTAGATTAGTGTTGTCCATCAATGTGGGTCTTAATATATATGGTGTAAGAAAGGATTGATGTGCACAACATTCAAAATCATCATGAGTGGATGAGCGATGGTAGTGGCACCACTTATCACAATAATTATTCTTGCCTTTATATAAAGTAGAAGGTGTAGGAGCCTTTGAGTATTGAAAGGTATTTTACAACTTCTCACCTTTGTGAGAAGTTTTTTGATTTTACATAGAAAGCTATGATGTGGAGTTATGCGAGGACTGGCCCTTGTATACTATATTATATGAGAGGTTAAACATTGATTCATCTTTGTCTTGGATTTGATCTTAGTAGCATTGTTATATGATTACCCCAAAGTGTCAGAAGTCAATAACTCCATCTTTGAATGAATATAAGGTGAGAGTATATTGATGTATTATAACACTTATGTTGTTCACTCAAGTTATCTCATAAGCATGTATATTAGTCATGGAATACGTTAGTATAGTCCTCTACTGACTGATCTTTTTACCAACATAGTTGTTGGAAATTGATGTATTCATCTTTAACATGTCAGAGAGGGTAGTATTACTCCTTTAATTCATCAACAAAAGTCTTCCATGATTTGATTGGAACATACTCTTATACACACTATGCACTAAAGGTCTCCCACTAGTGAACAACTAAAATATACATCTTCAATACTGTGAAGGTGCACTTCTCAGCATTAGTGAAGAAATTAACTAAGAAGTATGCCTTGATTTATCAAATTTAGGCATCTAATGCTTCAACATTGATCTTGCCTCTGAACAGAGGGATGTTGATATTGACTTTTACTTTGAAGGGGTTTATTGCTAAAACCTTGGCAGAGCATATTGTGGAGATGGATGGGAAGGCATCAAGTTTAGCTAAATAATTAATTCATATAAATAACCAAAAGGTTTGGTTCATTGTGCCTCAAGTGTGTCAATGATGAGCCTTCAAAATTCTAGGGCTACCTCAGGTTGTTTCTAAGTGTCAGCCATCTTACTTTTTCTAAGATGTTATTCTAGAATTTCTAAGACAAAACTGATTATTATACCTTCTCTATCTTGTTTTTCTCACATGATTATTGACATAGAAAGGAAAAGAGATACTCACTTTGATACCAATGATCTACACCATGGGGCCTAGGACCAAGTGTATAGGGGACAACCAAGTTTGGTTGTGAAAAGAAAATGTGCAGAGAGGTATTCAGATAAAACAATCAAAAACACATTCAATGGAGTGTAAGCTTTACTTATAGGAAATATAACTTCTATTTAATAGTAAAGAATAGGTAAATGGTACAATGTGCTACAGATCATGTTTTATAGGATAAATACATAGAACATGCTATCTGTGATATGATAGTGTATTCTATCGACTTGACTGTCTAAGTCTAGATGCGTATGTTACATATTTAACATGCATGATTATAAGGGTAGTTATAAATAACTACAATAGAGTAAACCAAAGTTATAATTGATACATCTCACCCTCCTTGCATGCTGACAGTGGAGTTTACAACTAGGTGGGGACTGCTAATTAGGTCATGTGATTCTAACTATTCACTAATAGTTTTGATCCCAAGAATCTTGATTGATAACTAATGATGATCAGCCTTGAGATTCTCAGTTGGTCTTGGGCCACTAGTTTTGGCATGTCATCAGGGTAGGTCAACATGTAGTTATTCTAAAGTGGGGCCTAATGGAACAAGCTAGTTTATGAGTAGATATTAGTGAGGTATGTAATATTGAGAATTGTGAAGTGCACAATGTGATGTAGTAGGTTATGATCTAAGGCTATCATTGCATGCAAGTCTATGGGCAAGCATGAGGCTTGTATGCAAGGTTGTGAGCAAGCTTTGGGCAAAGGAGTGTGTAGGATTATGTGAGAGGTACAAAATATGCATAGAATAATAAATGAGTGTGTTTGACTGCATAGAGGTTATACATAGATCAATATTAATTTATAGTTTAGGAAATTCTCAATAAAATTGACAAAATCTCCTTTGTCTGAATATTTTTGTGTTTATAAGAAAACATGAAATTGACCTATATTTTAGTGGAATATATCTTAAATTAGTGGAATCACCTCTATCTAACTTTGTTTTTGTGTTTACAAGAAAATAATGGAATCAACTAGTAGTTTGGTGGAATAGCTCTTAAATTGGTAGAATCACCTCTGTCTGAGTTTGTTTTTGTGTTTTTAGGAAAATGATAAAATTGACCTATAGTTTGGTGGAATCAACTTGTAATTTGGTGGAATCACTCTTAAATCATAAAAATTGCCTCTGTCTAACTTTGTTTCCATGTTTGCAGGAAAATCTCAAAAATGACCTAGAGTTTGGTAGATTAACACTATATTTTGATGAAAATGCTATGTTTTAGATTAAGGTAAAAAAAGGTTTTGAAGGGACCCCGAAACCTTGATACAAAGATAGAAAGATGAAGCATTTATGACCATAGGCAAAACCTAAAAACTACTACAAAGAAGTAGCATAAACAGGTTTTATATGGACCTAAAACCACCTGAAAGACCACAAGTCAAAACCCAGGTTTTACATAGACCTGGCTACACCATAGTCAAAAGATTACAAAAAACTAGGAAACAAGACCAGATAACACAACCAACTAGAAGAACCAGACTATTCTTCCAGTTCCAAAATCATTTTCACTACTTCCTTACCTTTCACAATAGTATCCTGAATGGCAGTAGCCGCCGACATGGCTCCCTCTTGCATAGCTTTCTTTCTTGAGCTCTGTCTCGTCCTCTTGCTAGGCCCCTCCAAGGATTTGATCTCCTCATTAGCTCTTTTTCCAATATTAACAACTGTAGCACATATGTTAGATGTAACTTCCTCCATTTTCATTCTACTCTCCTTGATGAGTTCCCTTAGGTTGTTCTCATAGTCTTTGAGCTTGATGGGGATGTCTCTCATCTATTTTTCCATGTTATTGATTTTGTTCCAAACTGCCTTCTAGTTGTCTTCCATAATTCCCATTTTCTTTTTGAGATCCATTATCTCCTTAAACATCCATGAATTGAGTTGGAGGATAGCCTCTGCTTTGCAATTAACCCATCTTGTAGGTGTGTGCCTTCCATCGTTATGCCTTTTATCACTCCACTCTTCTGTGTTCTTATTAGGACTATTCCCACCTTCTTCAATGTGATCCTCTCTTCCCCTTTGATTCTGTTCCTTCGTTCCAGCTTGAAATTCCATGTCCATTTCTTGGTTGTCATCCTGAACTGTGTTTTCCCTATCATTTATCGAAATAGGGTCCTCAACAGGGTCATCCAGGACTTTATCATCCTCAAACACTTGCTGGTTTTCCTTAGAGTCATCTTCACTATTTTCAGACTCCTCCTCTATGTTGACTCCTTATTTCTCATTCTTATCTTGAACTTCTTCTTCCTCATTGGAACTTGTATTCTTGCTTTCTATTCCTCCCTCTTCCTCCAAGCTTTCCTCCCCAGACTTATTAGTTCTCTCCCACTCTGTGTCCTCGTCAACATTCTGATTCTTGACACTAGGGGGCTTGATTTTGTTTTTATCTTTCCCTTTAACAATTTCACTCTTGTTATTCCATGAATCCTTGTTTTTCCCTAGATAAGGGTTCATAGCCATGGCCTTATTCTTGCAATAGCCTTCAATTATCAGAATTAATCCTTCATGCAGAATAGGACGCGTTTCCTTCTTCCTGTGAGCGAATAAACTTTGGACCAAAGAGAAATGTAGATAAAAGGGAAAGGAAATTCTTACTTTGTGTTTGAAATGATTTAGGAATACAAAGTGGAATTTGTGGACTCTCTTGCTTCTTCCATCGAGGATGAAGTACTCCCGAATACAACATAAGACATCCCTCCAAATACCCTTAATCTGTTCTAGTTCAAAGAAATCCCCATTCTTTTCCAGCTTCTTCTCTTCAACGTCCATCTTAGGGAATTTGCAAAAGGCCTCATTTGAAATGCTAGTCTGCTTGGAGAATTTTACTCCTTCCGTAGGCAGCCCCGTAACCTCTGCTATAAATTCCTCTATTAGATTCACTGTGATGCCATGCAGAGTGACCTTATCATCAATCTAGTTTTTGAAAAAAGCTGTTGTAATATGAGGTTTTGAACCATGGAGCCTTTCCATATAGTTCACAACCTTCCCTCTCTGTAAGATTCTCCAGACATCTTGTTTCGCTCTCCACTCTTCACAATTTTTGGGTTCCTATTTCCTTGGTTTTCCTTTCTTTACGCGAGCCATGCAGATTTCCTTTGATACCCAATCACTGTAAACTATACAATGATCCCACCTGCTACCAATTTGGTTCAAAGCTCACCTTTTTTTAGGCACGTTCAGGATCCGCTTCTCATTCTCGAGGGCCTTCCTTTTTAATGATTGCAAACCTTTCTCCGCGAAGCCACTCCTCCAACTCATTAGTTTTCTATTACAAGCCCTCCTTTGCATGATTTGCATCATGATGAATGAGCGCTCTAAGATCCACATTCTTTTCTAATGTTTCCTGCCACCTCACTTTGTGTCCTGTTCAGATTGCATAATTTGCTAACCAATCTGCAACTCCATTGGCTTCATGGTAGGTGTGGGTAATTGTTACTTTTTCAAATTTTTTGATTAAAGTTTTCATCTCCATCACCATAGCCTCTATAGTCCATGACACAAAATTGTTATTATTTAGAATATTTATGATATTCAATGAGTCCCCTTCCAGCCATAATTTAGAATATCCCGAATCCACAGCTAGTTTGATGGTTTGAAGGGCAGCAGAAGCTTCGGCAATATGACAATTCAACTTTCCAATGGGGATTGCAACAACATCAATTACATTTATCGTATGGTTTCTCAAGATTCCTCCACATCCTGCATTCCCTGGATTCCCTTTAGCAGCTCCATCAAAGTTTCCTTTAATCCACCCTTGAGGGGGGACATTCCAAATAACACCTAATCTAGGATTTTCAGGTTTACCATTAGAATTTTCCGTTCTTAAGGGATTATCCACTTGAAAGGTTGGGTTTGGATTCCTTTGTGATGAAAAATTCTCCTTAATAGCTCTAATGATGTTCTGCCCCATCACCCATCCGGGAAGTTCTTTACTTCTAAAAATTTGATTATTTCTTTCCTTCCATATTCCCCACCAAATATGGGGAAGAGTTAGTTTCCATAAAAATATAACTTTAGGATTCTTGGAGGGACAATACCAACTTTTAAGAGATAATTCCACATTTTTGTGGTGAATCCAAGCAATAACCCACATATTGAGGATTTCTTTCCAAACTTGCTGCGTAAAAGAACAATTCACAAACAAGTGATCTCTATCTTCAAAGCCCTTCTTACACAGAATACACCTGTTCACAATATTTATTCCTCTTTTCTGTAAATTGTCCAGAGTCAAGATTTTATTTTGGAGGAGGGTCCAGAAGAAGATTTTGATTTTAGGGATGAGCCCCTTTATCCAGGCCTTCATCCACAAAGGTTTGTTGCCATTTCCCTTTGAAGTGAAAATGGAAGAAACTTTAAACTATCCACTAGGCTCATTATGCCAAACAATCTTATCTTCAAGATTAGGGTAGAGAGATATAGCATTTAGGGATAGTTGTATATCCTTGAAATCTTGATCAAGATCAGTAAGGTTCACCCAAGAGTTGTTCTGATAGTATTGATTAACCATTATTCCCACTCTTTGCTTACATCGGTCTATTGCTCCTTTATCTTGGATTTCATCTATCAAAGGTTTTCCTTTTAATCAAACATCCTCCCAAAATTTCACCTTTTTTCCATTGCAAACTTTCCAAGAGCTTCCTTCTTCTAAAACTTGTTTAGTACCCTGAACTGCCCCCCATATGGCAGATGGATGGGAGATGTCAGGGTAAGAAAAGAAATTAGAGAGGGACTTTGCCTTGAATAAATACTTATGCTTTCATATTTTGCTCCATTCCTTGTTTTCTGATAAACCCTCCATCCCTGCTTGGCTAAGAGAGCGGTGTTCATACTTCTAATTTTCCTTATTCCTAGTCCTCCTTCCCTGACATGTTTACAAATGTTATCCCATGCAATTAAAGGCATTCTCCTTTTCTCCTCAGTACCTGTCCAAAGAAAGTTTCTCTGAATTTTTTCAATAGCTTCTGCAAATTTGGTGGGAATTCTAAAAAGACTCAAAGCATAAGTGGGTATGCTTTAAAGGCTTGCTTTGAGGAGGGTAAGCTTTCCTGCCTGACTTAGAAAATTACCTTTCCATCCTACAAGTTTCTTGCTAAATTTGTTAATAAGTCCTTCCCAAAAAGCTTCAGGAACTTTCACCCCAAGAGGGAGACCCAGGTAAGAGGAGGGGAAAGATCCTATGGAGCATTCAAGGATTTTAGCTATTTTGTTCTGTCTATGACTTGGGGTATTAGTGAAGAACACTGCACTTTTGTTCCAGTTAATCAGTTGTCCTGAGGCAGTTGAATATAAATTTATAGCTTTCTTCAAAGTTCTTGCTTCTGTGACTTCAGATTTCCCCATGAAAATAGTATCATCAACAAATTGACCATGGGATCATATTAAAGGATGCGAAGAGGGTTTCAGACCCTTAAATAAACCTTTACGGACTAAGTCCCCTATATATCGTCCCATACTATCAGTGATAATTATAAACAGAATAGGGGATATAGGATCCCCTTGTCTCAATCCCCTTGACGGTTTAAAGAAGCAAGACAAACTCCCATTTACCAGCATTGCAATAGAAGTAGTAGATATCAACTGCTTAATAATATCAACCACTCTTTGTTCAAAGCCAAAGGCAATAAGACTATTTGAAAGGAATAACCAGTCCACCCTATCATATGCTTTTGCAGTATCAACTTTCATTATGAACCCCTCATTGTTAGAGCTGAACAACGAATGAATATTCTCATGAGCAGTAATTATAGAATTGAGGATTTCTCTTCCTAGGATGAATCCATTTTGCTGATCAACAATAATCGAAGGGATCACTTGAATTAGTCTGGATGTAAAAACTTTGGATATAATCTTATAGAAGGAATTGCACAGACTAATCAGTCTAAACTGATCAGAGAGTCAGCTCTGATCTTTTTTGGAATCAGACACAGAAAAGTGGCATTAACTTCCTTCAGCATAAGTTTGGCTCCAAAGAATTCCTTCACCGCATTACTTACATCTTTGCCAACAAGTTTCCATAGCTTTTGAAAAAAGAACATGGGAAATCCATCTGGTCCAGGTGCTTTATCTCCTCCTAAAGAACTAACTGCTTTGAAGATTTCCTCCTCCTAAAGAACTAATTGCTTTGAAGATGAAAATGCTATGTTGCTAATGAATTCACCTTTATTATATTATGTGCAAGTTTTATACTAAGTAGGGTGATTTTTTGAAGAACTAATAAGCATGTTTCACATGTTTTACCCATCCAAGATAAAAAATCAAACAAACAAACAATCACATTTCATTTTGGGTTTAAAAATTAGATCACATATTTTGATTTGGGCTTAACACTTATTTTTTTTGCTTTCATTTTGTCTTTGTGTGTGTGTGTTTTTGTGTGATTTAGTATAATGTATTCTCTTCCCTTGCATTGTAAGGCAACCTTGGGAATTAGAAATGATCTAAATCAATTGTTTTAATCCTTGGGTAAATGTTATATGATTTTCCCTTGCATTGCAATGTGATATTGGGAATAAAACATAATACACATCTATTTTATTTTAGTTTTGAAACTTGGATTTGATCTCAGGCACAAGTATTTAAGGTTTAATAATTGATATTTCATCCCAAAATGTTAAGACTAACGTGATGTTCTAATAATTTATAGAAATTGAGGGATGAGCTATCACTACTAGTCAAATCGTGTCATGTTTTAAACACATCATGAAGTAAGGGGATTTCATGCTCCAATACCCAAACCCCAAACAACACCCCTCTAGATTTGATTTTTTGATAACACTCCATTAAAATATTACAAATGGAATGGACATGAAAGGACTAGACCCTCTTGTACAACTCATTGATCATCCTCTTCCATAGATTTGGGCTCACACACTAAAATGTATATCAAGGATGCCCATAGAGTATCCTTTTCAACCTAGTTTAAGACCTAGAAACCACAAAGGTTTGTAGTGCAAAGGAAACCAATCTCCCCCAAGATGCTCATGACATACCACTTGAAGTGGGGGTTAAGATATTAACCAAGTACCCCTTTCTGTGAGGTAGATATGTGAAACACATCATTTTCACACACATAATTACTAGCACAATTTTGTGTTGCTTATGTGTTCTGTATTGAACCTTGTGTGTAACTAGTTTGAAATCAATTAAATCAAATCAAAGTCAAATGTCCTACTTGGGCTAAGTCAAATCAAAGTTAAACATCAAAATTATACTCAAGTCAACTTTGACTAAATTGAATCAAGTCAAACATCCAAGGTTGACTCTGACCATGTCAAATCAATTCAAAGTCAAAGTCAATCCATTTCAATAAATCAAAATCAAATAAAATCACAAATTCAAACATTTAAAGTCAAATGACAAACATTGACTAAGTCAAACATCTAAATTCAAAATCAAATCCAATCCATATTTGACTTAGTCAAAATCCAAATCAAGATCAGTCTAAGTTAAATCCAAAGTTGAGCTAAATTCTAAATCATTCAACATCCACTCAAATCTTTTCCTCATCTTTTTTTTCTATATCCCAAATTCTCGATTGGGACTAATGTAATCATGACATACATCCCTTCTCCTATCTAAATCAAATCCAACATCAACAATTAATATCTAATCTAATCTTAATAAAATCCTAATAAAATCCAAAATCTAAACATCAAATAATCCAAATTACATCAACACATCCAAACATCAACTCATCCTACATCAAACCCCATCTAGGCCTATGGCATCCAAAATAGATCTAGATAGAGGTTAATTTGAACAATATCTATTTGAAAACATATACAATGTCTTTTTATGGTTCTTATAAATAGGTGTCAAACTTATGGTATATTATGATCCTACAAACGTAAGCTCCATCCTATGCAAACAAAGTCAAACATTTCCACATAAAAAATCATTTTTCCCCTAACACTCATGCTATTCCATTTCAAGCAAATATCCCATCCACTAGTTATAGTCTTGATCATGACATCCCCATCACTCTAGTTAAGGGAAATCAATTTTGGCACCCCTATCCAACATACATCTAGCCTTAAATCCACAAAAAATAAATCAAGAATCAAGTCTATCCAGATCCAAATATGGATTCAAATGAGGGAAATATACTCTTCTAAATGAAGCCTTGGAAGAAATATTTTACCAACTAGCTACAATAAATAATATTGTGTATCTGTATACTGAGCCTTTTGATAAGATCAAACCAAAAATTAAATGGTATCATAAAAATTACTACTATGAGTATCATAAAATCCAAGGCCATTCAATTAATCTATGTGTGAAATTCAAAGATTACATCCAATATTTGATTAACCACGAGGACATAAAAATAAAACTGGATAATCCACATCTGATAATGAATAAATGGCACTATCAAGATTTATTTTTAGATCATGATTAGAATCATCCACTTCTAAATCAAGGTCAAGACAACCAACTCATCTTTGACATTTTTGTCGAATCACCCATATTCAAAGATCCTATCTTTGATGAGCCCATCTTTAGTTCACCCATATTTGATGAACCCTTCTTTGATAAGCCCATCTTTGAAGGATCCATCTTTGATCAAAAATATATCTTTTATCTATCACACAAAATCCCCCATTTTTGGAAATCCCTTTGTCCCCAAGCCTCCATTGCCAATAAAAATGTCACATCCTGATTTCTCTCTCAGCTAATTTACTTGATTATCCATAGATTATTATGGTTATTAAATTGATTGATTACTATTTAATTAAGCTATAAGTCATATGTAGTTATGGGATAGTTGTATGTTTCTTATATTCCATGATTAAATTACTGACAATTAGCTATATTTGTATCTTCTTTACATTATGATCATGTTGTTAGTTTTTACAGTAGTAGTTGATAGATACATATCATGATATTATGGGCTAACTACCTTCTTGTCATGAGTTTGATGCAGGATAGTTCCATCCCTTAGAGTATGATGGAGGGAGGGCATGAGAGGATGGAATATATGAAGGTATTGGGGGATGATAGAGGAACAACTAGAACCCACACACACACCATGATAGTTAGCATTCCTTATATGCATTACTTGAATTGTTAATTGTAGTATGTCTTTTGTGTTATCAACATTTAGTTGGTTGATTATGTGTGTTAGTTATGATATAATATTTATTTAATGTTTATGTGGATCTAATTATGTGATTACATTATGGTTGTAGTATATAGATTGAGTACATAATACTATTTACGATCAAGTTGTGTTATTGTATTCATGATTATGGATGATATTGCTTTAATAAGTATGCAATAATTTTTATTAGCATTTATCTAATACTATATATAGACTAACCAAAATTTATTTTTAATTCTCAAAACATTAGTTGGCTATTATGATATTAAGGAAATATCATTGTTTCAACTTAATGCCTCTATGTATAAAAAGATAGCTAAAAGACATTTGAAAATAGTCTATATAGAGTAGTAATAACAAAAGACTACGTTGTTATAATATCATTATGTGTGACATTAACAATTATTTGATTGGATATTAAAGTCAAAAGCTTGTTAATAAATTTACACTATTCACCTTGCTATTTAAAGTCTTTTGTTATAATATCATTATGTTTGACATTAACAATTATTTTATTGGATATTAAAGTCAAAAGCTTGTTAATAAATTTACACTATTCACCTTGCTATTTAAAGTCATGTTGATGTTGATCCTTGATAAGTTGATGTAATAGCTACCTAAGTTATCCTATGACCTAACCTTAACTATTGGGGTCAAATGCATTGGCATAGTATATAAGTTATATTTTCTTCGGGTGGATAAAATTATGATTAATCGACATGATTGGCAATGATTTTGTATGTGGACTTCGTAAGTGAATACATAGGTATGTAAAGTCAAAAAGACCATGTAGAATTTAAAGGATGAAAATAATGATTAAAAATGTTTTAGGAAACATTTGAGAGAATTAGGGCTTTCTTGTTGGCTCAAACTTGAGTTAACCTAGTTTAGTAAATAATTCTATGGATAATGGGGTTTTTGCATGATGGAACTATAGAGAAATGTGAGTTTGATGCTAAAAATTTCATGCATTGCATGTATGAGAAAGGTTGATGGAGAAATGATGAGAGGAGATAGAGAGAAGGGCACAATATGACACAAACATGAGAAGGATGAAGCAAAGAGAAGAGAAAGGAATTATTCTTGTTCAAGAAATTTCTATCTAGAAGATAATATGAGGTAGGTGAAGTAATTTTCATCATTATTTAAAAATAGGAAATTCTATGTATAAATATGTCTCATTAGGGTTTTGGGAAATGTCTTGTATTATATTAAAAGATATAGATTTAGCCTTGTAGATGGCTTGGACATCCACATAACTAAATCTATATCCCCTGAATCCTTATAAAAAGAAGACTAAGACTATATATATAAATTTTTACAATTGAATGAATATTAGTTTTGATTTGAATACTATACGCTCCAGCTAAGAAATTATAGAACTTTGATAGTAGAGTTTAAATGAGTAGGAAGACTATGTATTGTTATTTTGAAACCCTTATCACTATATATGATATTATTTGTGTCACAATATTGAGCATATGTATTACACATATAATGAGTATGTTTTGATTTTCTTAAGGTAAAATACCAAATCTGAGTAAGTCTATTGAATGAATGGGTTAGTATTAAAATTATGTGTATGCTTATTATGAAGTTCATAATGGGTTTTAGTCTATAGGAATGAATTATAACTTTATTTTGAAAACTATGAATATATATAAAGGGACTATGAAAAGATTCTTATAAATCCTATATTGGAAAGATAAGTCCATGTGAATTGGTTAGGTTTGGGTTAGTGGATAATATAGAGCTATCCTAGAGTCGGTACAGTGAGTGGTTAAGTCCTATCTCAACATTGAGTTTTATATAATAGAGAATTCTATTATATGAGGTGATTGCTATAACTATTTTGACATTTGATATAATATTCCCATAGTGGATATTAGAATCAAAATAGATATAAGTGTAACTAGTAATCTCACATACACATATATACAAATCATTCATATGACTTGTATATTGTTTATGCAGATTGGGTATCTAGTTTGAACCCTATTAATAAAACTATAACATATTATGAAATACTTATGCGTATGAGTTTTTAATAAAAAAATAAATGGTCAACAAAGTCAAACATTGATGAAGCATGAGATAATATTAGAGAACTGTCCATAGACTATAGTATGGTTAAATACTTTATAGACTATGCAATGGTTTGATTATAATATGGTTCACAATAATTTTAAGTTGGTTGTCAACTCAATTTTGAATAATGCATATGAAATTTAGGTAATAAAATAATCCTAAAGGGGCAAAATATAAATTTGAGTTTTAGTTGATTAGAATACTATTTATCAACATCTCAGAATGATATATCTAGTCTATTGACCCAAATTTGGGGAAAATCGTGTAACAAACTTTGAAAAATTTTCCATAAAAATGGATTATGACTTATAAGTTAAAATTAAGAGAACTAAGAACATGGGTTCAAGAAAGTTGAAATCCTATGGTTGATTTTTATTTTAATTTTATGAAGAGGTATATTATTAATGGTTTGTTTGAATCATATGCAGTTGATAATGGAAAATAAAGATTACAGTTAGTTTAGAATAGAGATGTATTTTTATATGTTAATAAATACATGTATGTAGTACATATTATGTATGTATTTGTTAAATACAGGTACATATATATGAAATATATCTGTATGAGGAACTTACGTACCCATACACATATATAACATCTAATTATACTTAGGAGATGTGTGTTTGTAATTATGGTACATGTTGACTGATAAATTAAGTCATAAAACTTGTGAGGTAGAACACTATGATTATATGCATACAACTCCTTAAATGGACAACCATTAAAACCAATTAATAATTTATGTTTATTGTGTGATAAGACATTAATTTTGAGGTATTTGATCTTTGAAATTATTTATACTAGCTTGTTTATAATTGAGAAATGTGTACATGGAAATAAACTAAGATAATGTTGTTTGTCATAGATGGTACTACATTTGAGTTACTTTTGGAAATTTGGAAACATGCATTCTAAGTATAAAATATACTTGGTTGGTATAGATTATACTTGTTTATGTTATTATTTATGTAATAAATAATATAATTGAGATTCATTGCATACATTTGATGGACTAAATGTATGTACTTTGATTATTTATGTACTTAGCATGTTTTATGCCTACTGATCAGAAGTAATCCATTTGAATATGTTTGTTATGTTTCAAATTAACCAAATATTGCATTGCTAGTACTAAATAAGCAGTGAGATGGACTTCACTAGCTTACTTAGCATCATCAATGCCATATGAGGGTAACCTGATCAAGTGGTGTGTATGAATTTGACTAATCCTAGAGATCATTAACTATTTAAAAACTTTGGCCAAAGTAATGTTTAGTTAAACATTTTCATTTCATATGCATGATTTACATGTTTGTGTGATATGATGTTAAAATGTATTTTTACTAAATGTACAATAATTGAGGGGGGGTGAACTAGTGAGCCCAAATAATCCAACTTCAAATTCAATCCTTTCAAACTCTTAATCATTTAACACAAGCATTCATGAAACATACACATCATTCATATTAATGAACAAGAGAGACAATGCAAGATCAATTACATAAGACATGACATATGTGGGAAACCCTCTTGGGGGAGAAAACCCACTAGAACCTATAATTAAACTATTATCCTCTAATAGAAAGAAAAAATTTAGACCAAATACAACTGATAAATCAACTACCATCTCTTATTTAGTGAGACTACAGTCCCACAAGGTGATACAACACATGTCTAGCTGAGATGCCACAATAGCTAGACCTTTAGCAAGTTTCACCTTATAAGGAGGATACAACCCCCTAGATATTGAGCTGCCATAAAAAAACCTATGAAAAACACATATACTAAGCACTTATTGCCTACCAATCTGATGGAGATACAAAGTATATTATCTCTCTTCAACTTTACACACTCAATACATCCAAAGCCACCTTTCAGATCATCCTAGATCTCTTCACTCATCCTCAACCTACAAGAGCACTATTCTAACATTAAAAACATGAAAAATAGGTTATACACTCAGTCCAAACTCTAATCTACTCATCAAATCATCTACTAGGCATTCTCCCTCTCCTTTGCTCCATAATTCTCACATACACACTCCTCATACAAGTCTAGAAATCGGCTTTTTTGATTTCACTATTTATAGAGCATTCATGATCATCACCATCTTGGTCAGCCAATAGGCATGACTTAACCCTTAAGGCATCTATAAAATTGAGACATAGCTCAATTAAATCCAAATAAGTTTGCCATAGCATCTATGGGTCACCCTTAAGCAACTACACCTTTCAATTAGGCACTTGTAGCTCTTATAGGTCTCATGAAGACCTATTCATCCATTTAGCACTTTATTGAGAAAAACAAGAATATAAGACCACTTAAAAATGCATAGGTACACTCCACATGACCCTTTTGAATTCCTTAAATGATCATAGTCAACTATGCTTACCTCTACATATGCTCAGTCAATTCGAATATAGACTTTGTTCATAAGGACACCATGAATGAACACACAATCAACTTATTAAGCTTTTTTTATATTGCATATGATTGATCAAACCATCATAATGCACAAAAAATGTCATAATTAAGTATAAAATACTCCTCGATATCCAAATTAACATGAAACATTGAAATTACATCAACACAAGCTCAATTGCCCTAGTTGGGTTATTTGCAAAACATGCATGAAAATACATTCAAATTTGAACATTCATAAATTTTACTATACAAACTTTCAAATATTTAAAATTATATTTATAGATGTTACTTTGAGTCCTATACAAATTCTCTTTTTACACCATGGTCAAATTATACATAGATCAAAATTTATGTCTCAAAAACCAGGCATTGGTCTTTCTCTTTGCAAAATTCAAATATTCAAATGCCAATGGTCATAGTTAAACCTCAAACACTCTGCTATCATCTCATGCCCTCATTATTTTAGATAAATCATATACCATCAATATTATTATATGAATCTTGACCTTTAATGTCATTAAATGACTATCATTTTGACCACTTTGACTCCACTTGCACCATTAGATCAATCTGTATGAATACACATGAACCGTTCGATCTTTATCCTTTACCTTTGCTCAATGTTAGACATCATGTACTTCTTACCATCTCACTCAACATGCACCATTAGATAAAAAATATATGATCACCTGTGCATCATTGGATAATCATTTGGTCCTGATCTTTATCTCTTGTAAAAATAACTAAATATGGGAATGTTTACAATTTGTCTATAAGGTCAACTTTACACATCCATATATTTTGCTTCTCTCAAGCGCATGTTCTAAAATTTGGATCACATGATCTTCTCACATAGGATAATTCCACCATGTGTCAATATAATCCTAGAACCCTTACATGTGTGAGATATAATGACATTAAAATTCCTCCTTAGATTTATTTGTCACAGAGCCAACTATGTCAACAATTATTTGGAGAGGCCAACTTTGCACATGCATAGCTTTTGATGCACTTCATTGCATGACCTAAAATTTAGCAAAAATCAACTAGGAACAAAAATATATAAAACAATATGATAAAATTATCCTAAAACATCCACACATGTGAGATATTCCACCATCAGAATGCCTTCTCAACTTTTCTTGCCACATTACAAATTTGGCTAAGTATGGGAAAACACTATCAAGTTGCTTGGGAGCCTCACTTTGCACTTGAATATATTTTATCTCTCTTAGTTTCATGACCTTAGATTTAGTGTATAAGATCTAGGCATAATAATAAATAATATCATACGATAATTTTATACTCATATCTTTACACGTGTGAAATATAACAACATCAAAATGCTTATTCAGTTCTTTATTACCTCATGCAAATTTGGCGAAGTATGGGAAAACACTATTGAATTGCTTGGGAACCAAACATTGTAATTTCATATCTTTTATTGCACTTCATCACATGACCTAAAATATAACACATAGTAACTAGGCACAAATGTGATCATAACCATATGACCAACTCCCCCTAACTCATCCACATGTGGTAATGGTGACGTCTACAAACTACCTACTCAGATTTCCAACACTAGACCCAAAATGTCTAGATGAAAATAATGATTAGCTAGATGAAATACATTCATGCACACAAGCACTCAAATCATAGAAAAACATCTTAGGGACCCCTTACACATACTCAAATCATTTCACTCATCCCTGACCATCCTTAACCATGCAAAATCTGAAGATCAACCAAGCCTTCTTTAAGCATATTAAGATAAACACATTACACACTTTGTCATTATCACTCAAACTATAAAAGTAATTAATCCACTCACTTGGACACCTTCATGACATCACCATAAAATCATTGACAACTATTCAACAATTTTCTTTATGATACACATCATGTATTTGATATCTTATAACATACAGGTACTATCTTGTCTCTCTAGATTCTCACACCATTACTATCTACCCATCTATGAAGGGAGGGCCATTCCCTTGTTGGGGGATTGTGAAGGGGATTGATGGTACATGGTTGGTGTGGAAAATTATTCATATGATGCTCTCCCTCCCCACAACAATACTTCATTACAGACTACACTTGAGATTGCCATAGGATACTAGAGTTCGTTATGACTCATGCTCCATGGAGCCTTGTATATTGTATTGTATTTATTATTGTGACATTTTTCATGATGAAAATGTAATATTTATACATCTATACTTAGATAATAATGGCTTTAATATTGCATTAGTAGTGGCTAAAATTATGTAACTACCTTTTCATAAATTATGCAGTTAAACTAAGCAAATTAGCATTGTACTTAATTTGCTTCATATGATGATAGTGATTAGTAAATAATAGATGTTACATGATTATTTTATGGTTAACATACTTAGTGTGTTATCTTTGGATCACTAACTAGATTGTCATGGTGAAATCTAATGTATGAAGATGTAGTTTTTTTTTTAAAATTTATGTTATTCTAGTAAATCCCAGTGGGGATGTTACATTGTAGTATCAAAGTTGTGGCTTAAACTCTAGGACTTAATGAGTCCACTAATGTTTTGTATTATTTTATTTATAATAAAGGAGAATGGTATGAGATAGAGCATCTAGTGATGGTCCTTGAAATTTCAATAATAATAACCATCCATTGGATCCTAATCAATTTATCATTGAGAAAACAAAAAAATTAGATCAGATTCTCATAGCCATAAATAAAATTAGGGACCAAATTTCAGCACTAAAATAGGAAGTTCATGGCCATGAAGAGGAAGGATATTAGGATGTCCCTGAAGAACATATTAATGGGTAGAAAATTCCTTAAGAGCAAAGGCATGAGGAAGTGCCTTAGGATGCAAAAGCTTGTGTAGCTACAAAATTGGCTAGAGATATGAAAAAGGTGAATCCACCTAAGTTTGATGGAACCATTTTGAGAGATAAATATAAAGTATAGATAACTAATATGGAGAAGTATTTCAAGATTTGAAACTACTCTAAAGTCACTATCGTAGTTTGGGGAATTTACCACTTGGCTGGTGAAGCAGCTATGTGATGGCCCAATAAATAGTTAGAAATGAATATTATATAAACCACCACCACATGGGAGTAGTTTTTAATAATTTTTAGATCATGGTGGATTTCACAGTTGTATTTTGATCAAAATCTTTTATATTTTTAGAATCTTATGCAAGGAAACCTATCAGTGAATGAATACTGGGAACAATTCACAAAACTTCTGAAGTGTGTGGTTTAGTATCAAGCATATGAGAGATTTAGAATTAAGAAGTTTATCATGGGATTGAAATCTAGATTGGTCATGAGGTGGATGTGCATGGGCCATCTACCATGGACCAAGTCTTTGAGAAAGTAGTCAAGTAGGAACAAAAGTTAAAATCTCTTGCTCAAGTTAAAGATAAGCTTAAGAAAAAGTTTGGTAGTTTCAAACCAACTTTAAAAAAGAATAACTAGAAGTAGAAGAGTGAAGACTCCAAGAGCTAGTTCAAAAATTAGAGTTCTAGATTCAATAATGGTTTAGGTAATAGGAAACTAGGTAATGGTTTTAAAAGTAGTTTCAAGGAAAACTATTAATTTGACAGAAAAGGACCACCTAGAGGTTGATTCATTTGTGGATGTGACCATTTTGATTGTGAGTGTACCTAGGATAAGTTGAAGAATAAAGGTTCTACTCCACAATAGGGAATGTTTTAACAATAGATACATGTAACACTTGACAATCACCAAGCTAAATTTCAAGCTTCACCCATAGAACTATCGAGTATTTTGTTTGAACATCCAATTTCTATTTTGATAGATATGAGGGATACATAATGTTTTATTAATCTTACAATACTCATTATTTTATCTAGAAAAGATGGAATAATGATAAATGTATGGTTGATACAATATGGAAATGAGTCAAAGGTCAAAGTTGACAAGTGTTTAATTGAAGTTGAGATTAGGTTTCCCAAATTCATAACAATAGTGGATATTTATACAACACCACTAGGGTTATGTGATGTGATCCTAGGAGTCACTTAGATTATGAAACATAAGGCCAAGGTTGACTATTATTTGAAAAAGGTTGAGTCTCAAGATGATTTTAGAAATTAGACACAAATTTAAGGTGACCAAAGAAAGTTAAGGCTTAGGCATATTTTTGTAATGCAACTCAAGAAGGCTCAAGGAAAATGGTGCTAAGCATTTATTGTTAAGACAAATAAAATGGAAGAATATAAGGAACCATCCCTTGAAGATTATCCTTTTTTTAGGCATTTTCATGATGTGTTTACAGAGGAATTGCCAAGATTGCCTCCCAAACATGAGTTTGTTTTCTCAATTGATATTGTACTTGAATCAAAATCATAATCTAAGGCATCGTATAGAATGATAACCATCAAATTAATTGAATTAAAGGCTCAACTCTAAGAGTTTTTATCAAAAGGGTTGATCAAACCAAGTGTGTCACCATAGGTGCACCAGTTGTCTTTGTCAAGAAGAAGGATGGTACTCTTTGCCTTTGTATTGATTAGAAAATGTTGAATAAGGTGACTATCAAGAAAAAATATCTACTACCTCATATAGATGATATTTTTGATCAAATGTGAGGGGAAACAATCTTTTCTAAGATTGATCTTAGAGAAAAATATCATCGACTGAGGATAAGAGATGAGGATATTCCAAAAATAGCTTTTAAAACTCCATATGGGCACTATGAGTTCATAGTGTTACCATTTGGGTTGAAAAATGCTCTAGGAATGTTTATGAATCTCATGAATAGTGTATTTAAAGATTATCTAGATCACTTTATTCTGATCTTTGTAAATGACATTCTTATATATTCTAAAGATGAAGATCATCTTCAACATCTAGAATTAGTTTTACAATAGTCACAGAAGCACAAGTTAAATGGCAAGTTATCCAAGTGTGCATGTACTAAAAAAAGTGCAATATTTGGGACATATTATCGTTACAGATGGTATTTCATTAGATTCAACAAAGATAAGAGCCATTATGGAGTGGTCGACACCAAATAATGTACACAAGGTAAGAAGTTTCATGGGATTAATAGGCTATTATAGGAAATTTGTTTTGATTTTTTCTAAGATAACTAATCCAATTGCCTCTCTACAATGTAAGAACCAAAGTTTTATCTAGTCAGATAAGTGTGAAGTAGATTTTTAGGAGGTAAAAAGGAGGCTAACTTCAGCACCAATGCTAAGATTTCCTAATCCCAAAGGTCAATTCTCAGTGATCACATATGCATTTGGGGATAGATTCAAGGGAGTTCTTATGCATGATAGTGTAGTGGTAGCCTATGAATATAGGAATTGAAGTCTTATGAGGTGAACTACGCCCCTCATGATCTATAACTTGTAATAATTGTGCATGATTTATAAATTTGGAGGCATTATTTGTTGAGAAAATTGTTTGAGCTCAATATTGATAACTTGGGACTCAAGTACATCTTCACCCAACCAAATATGAATACTCATCAAAGATGCTAGTTAGAGTTCTTATCTGATTATGATTTTGATATCAACTATATCAAAGGCAAGGAAAATAGAGTAGCTGATGCCCTAAGCCATATGAGGTACATATTAATCATGGATACTATCAAGAGTACTTTAGGAATCAAGTGATCAAATTCTTGCTAGGAGATGAATTATATGATCAGGTTAGGAAAGAGTTGTTTGAGAATGCTAAAAATCTTAAGTATAAAGGATATAAAATAGAGAATGATGGTCTTTTTCGATACAATGGAAGGATGTATGTAATAGATAGATAAAATCTGAGGAGCATAGTGCTAAAGAAAATACACAATGCCCCATATTCAAGATATCCAAGAGTAACCAAGGTCATGGTAGAGCTTAAACCACTCCATTTCTGGAAAAGAATCAAGAAAGATGTATTGGACTTTGTGTCTCATTATTTGGAATGTCAGTGTGTGAAATATGAACATGTATATCTAGCTGGATTGTTGTATCCACATGACATATTGGAATGGAAATAATATGTGATCAATATGTATTTTGTCAAAGATTTACCATTGTCATGGATTAAACATGACATGATCTTGGTATTAATTGACAAACTAACCAAGGTAGCTTATTTTATACCAGATAATTTGACTGATGATGCACCTACTCTTGTAAAGAGATTCATAAAGGAAGTGCATTAGTTACATGGATTTCTAGAAAAGACTATTTTAGATCATGATTCAAGGATGAATTTTAAGTTTTGATTGACTCTAAATTCAACTTTGGGTATGCAACTAAACTTCAACATTGCATATCACCCACATACTGATGGTCAGACTAAGTGAGCTAATAAGGTGTTAAAGGATCTCCTTCATATGTATTTCATGGATTAGTAATACAAGTGGAAGGATTGCCTTCCATTGGTTGAGTTTGATTATAATAAATCTTACCAGTTAGCTTTGAAAATGGCACTATTTGAATCATTATATGGAAAAAGGTGTAGAACACCAATTGGTTATGAAAGGTTGGAAGACATGATAGTCTTTGGACCTGAGATGCTTTTAAAAATGGAAGGGAAAGTTAGGATAATTAGGTGGAGGTTAGCTGAAGTTAATGATAGATAAAAGAGTTATGTTGATATGAAGATAATAGTTATATAGTTTTTAGTAGGTGTGTTGGGTGAATATTTTGTCGGCCAGCTAACTGGTGACCAAAATAGTTCCTATCACCGCAGCATAGGGAGATCAGTCGGCCAGATGTGCAGGTTTACTGCATCAGCAAGGGACAAATATCTCCTCTCATCAAGGGGAGGTTCCCTATAGATATGCAAGAGATGTAGGAGGCTATACACTATATATATATGCAGAAAATAAGACACAGGGGGTAGGATAAACCATCCATCTCTCTTCTTTCAGAGATGATGCCGACAAACAGAAGAGAAATACTGGGTGATGGGGAAGGTGCTTCTCTTCTTGCAGAAGTAACTTTCATCCAAGAGCCAAATTCCTTCCTAAATAGTAGAAATCTTGATGAAGCAACATAAGGCACTTCTCTTCTTTCAGAAGTGCTTGTTCTTGTAGGCAACAGGGATCTTTCTGGTAGCAAGTAACCGAAGGTGCAGAGTAACCAACAGCCTAAAATGTAGTGCAAAGTCTCCACCTCGACTGCCCAAAGAGCATATCACAAAGGATAATGAGGGCACAAAGTCTCCCCGAAATCCTCAACACAAAAAGGAAAGTAAAACACAGACTGAAATCAATTGTGAAAGCACAAAGTCTTCTCACAGTTAGTTTCAGGACACTTCTTTGTTACCTTTACTAATTATGCACACCAGATTAAATGAATAAGGACACCTCCAGAGGACACAAGTCAGAACATCACAAAGTCTAGAAAAACCTGCTTTCTCATTCAAATAACAAGGAAAATGAAATTACAACTCGAGCTCAAAGTCTCAGTCTTCTTCTTTCAAAATGGGCAGAGTTTCATTCTTGTAAAAATGAGAAGTCTCCCTTTACAACAAATGAGAGATTACAATATATAGCCCCAAAGAAAGACTTGGGCACTTGTTTTTCATATGTCGGCCCATGCCATGCATTCAATGCCTTGAAGGCACTTTCAAGTTTATCAAAGGACTGCATTGAAAATAGGGCAACTGTCTTAACTATGGCATGCCATTTCATCCCATATGTCTTCTCCTTAATATGGACTATCTGGTTCGTCCCCTCTGATACCTGCACAGCCATCCATTCATCTTTACTTCATGGAAGAAAATAGGCTGTGTCCTTGGTCTAGTGCACTCAGAAGTCTACTTGATCCACTATTTCACCTATTGGAAATAACTCTTTCAAAGATATTTTTGATCCTTTGGTCTCACTCCTCTCTTCACTGCTTAAGCGCTTCTTTGCTCTTTATAGCCCTTCTTGCTTATGTCCTTTCGGGGGGGGGGCTTTCTGCATCTTTGACAAGTGGCAAGCTCCACTTTCATGAAACTCATTAGAAACTCATGAAAAAATGGAGTCCACGACATGTTTTGCCCAAGAAACTTAAAAGGGGAACACAAATGCAAACACTTGTCACGTTCGCTGCACTTGTCTTTTTCCATCGAGTGCTATTCCATGGGCTTTTTCAGCTGTGTCTCTTCCTACTACAATTTAAGTTATTAGGCTATCTTTCCAGCGAGTCGCTTGGTTTTTCCTTTGAGTTCTACACTTTATTTGAATTTCAACGAATATTCCCTTACCTTAAATTTGACGTCTGCGGGGACGTCATTGGTTGACTATTGTTTGAACTATGTCTTTAAACCAAAACATTGAAACAAAGGGAATGAACCACCCAAGCGCTGGAAACTTGTTCTTTTGACTAAACTTGCCTGCAGAAGCTTTTTAACCTGTTGAACTTGGAAATCCCCTTTATGGGAAAAAGCTTAAAAAAAAAGAATTTTGAAAGATTAAAACAAATTTTGAGAAGGGAAGAGAGAAATTTTGGTCTGTAGGTTGTTCCAAAAATGAGTGGCATTTTTCAGGGACAACAACTGGCTCCAGTTGGGGAACTACCTTCAGTTGCAAAAATTGATTGAAGGGAGTAGAATCCAGAATCTCCAGTGCCTTAGAAGCATGCCATTGGGCCACGGAGTCATGCTACCCAAGAAGAAAGGTTCCAAAAAATGAAAATGAAAAGCACAAAACAAAGCAAGAGACTTTACAAATTTACATATATATAGGGGGGCTCATCCAACACTTCAAAAGTTGAAGTGATTTAGATGTTGCCCATTGTAAGGCAGAGAGAAGAGAGTGCCATCTTGATATTTCAATAGGAAACTATTTTTACCATTGAGCTGATGAATAATAAAAGGGCCCCTCCACAAGGAATCAAACTTTTCATGCATCCCCTTTGGTTCTCTTCTCTTGTCCCACAACAAGACTTGATCTCCAATCTAGAAATCACGATTCTTTGTTTTTTGGTCAAAGAGCTTCTTCACCAGACTTTGATGGGTGGAAATCCTATCCACCACTGTAGTTCTCTAGTCATTCAGCTCAGCAAGGTACATGATCCTCTTCTCCAATGAGCTCTCATACGTTTGATCCTCAATTGCCTTAGCCAATTTTAATGTTGGCAATTCCAAGGTGATTGGTATCTCAACATTGACACCATACAAAAGTTGGAAGGGAGACATAACAATTGCTCTTTTTGGTGTAATTCTGTCTGCCCACAGAGCATCAACCAACACCTTATGCCAAGTTCTTTGGTTGTCATCCACCAGCTTCTTGATGATAGTTACTAAATTTTTATTGCTTGACTCAGCCTGTCCATTCCCTTGTGGAAAGTAATCAGAGGAGTGGGAGAGTGTAATTCCATAGTTGAAGCAAAATTGAGTAATCTCTTGAGAAGTGAAATAGGGCACATTGTCAGTGAAAATTTTGACTGGGACTCCAAACTTGGACATGATGTTCTCTTTGAGGAAATTGCATACTACTTCAGAAGTAGCATGTTTAGTTGGAACTGCTTCCACCCATTTAGTGAAGTAGTCTGTCGCAGTAATGACATAATTATGTCCAGCACTTGATGGTGGGTTTATAGCACCAATAAAGTCAATTCCCTATTACTGGAAAGGCTCTTCAATGACCATTGGTTTGAGAGGCAGAGCAGCTAGCTTGGGCCTTCCAATGAATTGCTGGCACAGTTCACATCCCCTGACCCACTTGTATGTATCTCGAAAGAGAGTCAATCAATAATACCTGGCTCATAGGATCTTGTGGGCAGTCACAGGGGTAGAAAAATGTCCTCCACAAGCTGAATTATGGAAGGACTTTAGAAGGCAGCTTTGCTGCTCCTTGTCCACACAGTGAAGGAACGTTCCATCAAGGCTTCTCTTGAACAGGGTATTGTCCCAGAGGACAAAATTAGCCACTTTCAGCTTGATGGTTCTCCTTTCTTTATAAGATAGGTTCGCAGGACATTCACCATAAGTGAGGAAATGAGCAATACCTGAGTACCACTCATTTGTGGTGGAGACAAAGAGAACTGTTGGTGTGTCATCTTCATCCACTTTTGGTTCTTCATGCTCTATTCCTCTTGGCTTGTTATCAGCAATTAGTTGGCATAGCCCTTTTCCCCATACCAACTTTGTTGGCTTGATGATCAGATCAAACTCCTGGATCTTTGTGACCCAATTGCCTTTTTTCATCCCAAACTCCTACTGAGTTAGTATAGATTTCACTGTGGTGTCGAGGACCAAGGCAATATTTTGAGAATTGAGGATGTAGAAACAAAAATGCTTCACAGCTTTCACCACTGCGTAAGCATGCTTATCCAGTTTTGAGTATTTCAGCTCATGAGCTTTGAGAGGGCAGCTCATGAAGGAAATGGGAGATTCCATGCCTTCTTTATTTTATTGAACCAAGATTGCTGAAAGCATATGTTCTGAAGCATAGCTGTAAATGGTGAATTCTTTGCTATAGTCTGGACAAATCAAAATTGGGGCATGGGCAATGGCAGCCTTTATATCTTCAAAAGCCAAATTGCCTTCTTTAGTCCAATTAAAGGTGGGCTTTCCTTTCATCATGTTTACAATGTGCCTGGTCTTCTCAATAAATTTTGGGATGAATCTCTATAAGAAATTCACCTTTCTGAAGAAAGAGTGAACAACAGTCTTACTTGTGGGCAAGGAAAATTCTTGAATAGACTTGACTCTATCTGAGTCGATCTTTATGCCTCTTTTGGACACGACGTGTCTGAGAAGTTTTCCCTCTGTTAATCTAAAAATTGACTTCTTGGGGTTTAAGGAAATGTCATTTTGGCAGCAGTGTTTCAGCACTTGCCGTAAATGGTTCACATGATCTAGGCGATGCTTAGAGAAGATAGTCAAGTCATCAAGATAAACTACGATGAACTTACCCATCTCATCCTTGAAGGCAAGGTCCATTGATCTTTGAAAGGTGGCACCAGCATTTATTAAACCAAAAGGCATTCTTTTATATGCAAATGTGCCCCAAGGTGTGGTGAAAGTAGTCTTATGTTGGTCTGCTTCCCCAACTTCGACTTGATTATATCCTGAGAAGCCATCAAGCATTGATAACATCTCTGACCCTATCACAGTCTACAACACTTGATCCATGATTGGCAAAGGATAATTATCCTTCAAAGATGCCTGATTCAAATTCCTAAAATCCACACAAAGGCGAATTTCACCATTTTTCTTTCTTACGGGCACTATATTGGCAATCCATGTGGAATGATGGATTGGGAAGATTATCCTAGCATTTAGCATTTTTTGTATCTCAGATAAAATAGTACCTAAGATTTTTGGATTATAATGCTTGGTCTTTTACCTATAAGGTGTTGAATTAGCTTTGAGGGGAATGTTGTGTCAGATTTCGCCAGGCCAGAGTGATTTTAGATCAGCGTATGAATATGCTAGGACATCCATGTATTCATTGAGCAAAGAGGTAAACTTGGAATGCTCTACAGGAGTACAACATTTCCCAATGTTCACCATCTTGGGGTCTTCCTTAATTCCCAGATTTATTTGATCACATTCCTGAGATGAGCTTGAATCTATTGGCTACTCTCTGATAAATCTATCATGCTTATCAAATAGCTTTTCAAGGGAAATCAAGCCTTTAGGGATCTTATTCCCTTTTAGTTGCAAGAACTCCTCACCTGTGTTTGCATTTGATTCAAGAGCTGTTTCATACTTATGAGATTCACTACCTTCAAAATGTAGATGTTCAAAGCTGTCTCTTTGCTCCAAGAAGGCAATGATGTGGCTGTCATTGTTAAATACCTACCAATGACTGGCATTGTCAGGTACACTTGGCTGAAAGACTAGCTCAATTGTGTACTTATCTCCTTTGAAATCTAGGTGGGGGACCAAAAGAGTGGTTGAAATAGCCAATGCATCCGCTCGGTCATTAAACTCTCTGGGAACCGCAGAGATGCTGAAAGTATCAAAGTCTTCAAGCTGGTCCTAGACTAGATTGCGGTAATGGCACAATCTTTCATTCTTGGTTTGATACATGTTCTTTACCTGATAAACGACTAGTTCAACATCTCCTTTGGCATGAAAGAGCTTGATGCCTTTGTCCCAAGCGGATCTCAATCCAAGTAATAGAGACTCATATTCAGCTGTGTTATTCATGTTACAGAATTGCAATTTATAAGATGAGGGAAAAATATCTCCTTGAGGAGATATTAACACCACCTCAGCACCTGAACTAGTGGAAGAGTAGCTTCCATCAAATTCAAGAATCCATACCTCATTTGATCTCGATTTCCTATTGGATTCTTCTTCATCCGGTGGTGGAGAGACTTCCACTCTTGCTTGGTGCTCAGCAAATTTCTCTGCTATTCTAGCTGACTGCATTTCTAGGCTATCAGCAGTAGGAGCTTCATCAGGTGTATCACAAACTCCATCTGTGTACAAAAAGTAGTTACCCATGTCTAAAGATTCAAATAGAATTTGGGCTTCAGGTGCTGAGGTCTGGGTAACAACATATTTTGCTTCCTTCTCAGGGAGCAGTCTCTTCATAACACCTTTGACTGGAATCCTCGCCTCAAATAAATCCATGCTTAATTCACCATTGACATCTCTGCAGAAATTCTGCCCAAGAAGGATGCCATATGATGCTGGGACATCTGCTACCAAAATAGTCATCTTGATTCTTTTATCAGGAAATGCAACAAATGCAAATTGGGCATCTTTAATTTGTCCCAGCAAAGGCACTTGCTTGTTCTCCATGGAGAAGCATCTACCAAAAGTTTTGGTCAATGTGAGATCAAGGGATTCGACCACTTTAGCAGGCATGACATTGTTTGAAGCTCTAGAGTCAATGATGCACTTATTTAGCTGATGTCTATTTATGAGCAATGAGACATAAAAAGGTTCAATCTTGCCAGGAGTAGTAGGGGGAGAGGTGACAAGGTTGTTCTTGGTGGGTGCATTCCTGGCAGCATCACGTGTCATTTTGGGAATTGCTTGCTCAACAGGGATGTCCTTGTTTCTAACACAGTGAACCAGTCTGTCCAATTTCTCGGGATGGGACTGCAAAAATTCAAATTTTGACATTTGAATTTTGGTTCTCTTTATATGGTCAACGATATCAAATTTCTAGAACGAGCCAGGAACAGAGGATGGGAGTTCATCCTTTTGATTTTTTAAAGGGGAGGACTGAACTTCAAAATTAAAGTGGAATGCATATGGACATTTGGGGTATTTACCTCTTTTGAAATCACTGGGTCCTTTGGTTGGAGAGGAAAAGTAGATCCCTGCTTAGCAATTGAGACTACTGGTTGAGGTCACTCCCCTGCTTTCTCCTTATCAGCTTATTGAGTTGATTGATTTTTGGACTGGGTGAATACAACATATGACCTTTCAGCTGCATTACCTTCATGCCTAGGTTCATCTTGATAATTCAAGAAACCAATATGGGAGTCGCCAACCAATTCTTCTTCTTCCTCAGTGAAGAGATTAGCATCATCTTCAAAATTTAACTCGGGCTAGGATGAGAAATCCACTTCAACTTTTAGATATCCGACTACCGAGTTGTTTGGAGGCACTTTAAGGGTGAGGTTCGTCTATGGAGGGGGAAGGTGATTTTGCTATCCCTAATTCCTCATAGCATTGCCTTGGTACGCTTGATTCTGAAATGTCCTCCTGGGCATATCTCTGTATGCGGGGGCAGATGACATTCCTTACGTCGTTTACTTTTTGAGAGCCAGCATTTCATTTGCTAGCCTTTGTACTATTGGGTCAGTGGTGACTGCAGGTGAATACTCAAAGGATGAAGAGAATTTACCTTTCTTAGGGTCTCTCCTTATCTTTCCAACTAAGATAAGGTCATCCTCCACTTTAGTGGCCAGGTCCTAAGCTTCAGCCAAGTTTATTTGGCTAGCACGCCTCAACAGAAAACTCACTTCAAGAAGCTGTGAGTTGATGAAGAAGCATTTGAGGTTCTAAGGTGTTGGTTGGGCAATTATAGGAATCATGTTCCTCAGCTTTCGAACCTGGTAATGAAGTCCCTCATAGGCTCCTGGGGCTCCTTCTTCATCTGAGTGAGCTGGGCTAGCAAGGCATGGGCATCCTCTGTAGGCTTAAACCTTGCTTCAAATTTGGCTTTGAGCATGTCCCAGTCAGTCACTGACCCAACTTACAGGTGATAGAACCAGTCAGCAGTAGCACCTTGTAGTGTTTCCACAAACAGCCTGACTATTATATCTTCATGCTCTACTCCAATCATGCCACAGGCTATGCTGAAGGCCGCGAGGTGTTCATCGGGGTGAACTTTCCCATCACCAAGGAATTTGGGGAAGTTCTTCCTCGAGCTGCATGGAAGCTCATGTAGAGGTGGATTAAGGTTGAGTGGACCAAATGAGTTACCCCAGGGGCCCTGAGCTGCCATGATTGGATTATGGAAAGTGGGGGTAACAAATCTGGGTGTAGTATTTATAGGTAGGGCTCTATTAATAGTAGGAAAAGAAGCTCTGCCTTGTGTTGGTGACCCGATAAGGTTAGGAGGAAGGCTCCTAGATCGTTGGAGGAAAGGTGGTGGAGGATACAGATTAAAATTGCTCTACTGTGCCAACTCAAACACAGGGTCAAAAACACCCTTAGATCTCTAGCTTCTTGTGTAACATGGAGTTTCCAGATTTAAAAAAAAAGAAAGGAAAAGGGCTGGTCCTACTTTAGCTTGGAGCTTGAAGCTTCAAACTGCTTATCTTTCCCAGTGGATCTAGTTTGTAGACCAGATGATGTAATGGATATGGAGGATGGAGGGAGATAATAAGGCTATAATGATAGTGGGTAAGACCTAGATGGGAGTCACTAGACTCTATGATGGATAAGGTGATAATGATAATGGGTAAGACACAGGTGATGTTTCAATCTAAAACTTGAGGTTCTAAATTGCACAAAATTACTGTGTCCCCAGTGGAGTCACCAAAAACTGTTGCACGAAGCTGGGGGAAAAATAACAATGGGAAAGAACTGGAACTACTCGTTCTTTCCCCAGTAGAGTCACCAAAAACTGCTGGGTGAATATTTTATCAGCGAGCTAACTGGTGACCAAAATAGTTCCTATCACCGCAACATAGGGAGATCAGTCGGCTAGATGTGCAAGTTTACTGCATCAGTAGGGGACAAATCTCTCCTCTCATTAAGGGGAGGTTCCCTATAGATATACAAGAGATGTAGGAGGCTATATACTATATATATATGCAAAAAATAGGACACAGGGGGTAGGATAAACCATTCATCTCTCTTCTTTCAGAGATGATGCCGACAAATAGAAGAGAATTACTGGGTGATGGGGAAGTTGCTTCTCTTCTTTCAGAAGCAACTTTCAGCCAAGAGCTAGATTCCTTCCTAAATAGTAGAAATCTTGATGAAGCAACATAAGGCACTTCTCTTCTTTTAGAAGTGCTTGTTCTTGTAGGCAACAGGGATCTTTCTGGTAGCAAATAACCGAAGGTGCAGAGTAACCAACAGCCTAAAATGTAGCGCAAAGTCTCCACCTTGACTGCCCAAAGAGTATATCACAAAGGATAATGGGGGCACAAAGTCTTCCCAGAATCCTCAACACAAAAAGGAAAGGAAAACACAGACTGAAATCAATTGTGAAAGCACAAAGTCTTCTCACAGTTGGTTTCAGGACACTTCTTTGTTACCTTTACTAATTCTGCACACCAAATTAAATGAATAAGGACACCTCCAGATTACACAAGTTAGAACAACACAAAGTCTAGAAAAACCTACTTTCTCATTCAAATAACAAGGAAAATGAAATTACAACCTGAGCTCAAAGTCTTAGTCTTCTTCTTTCAAAATGGGCAGAGTTTCATTCTTGTAAAAATGAGAAGTCTCCCTTTACAACAAATGAGAGATTACAATATATAGCCCCAAAGAAAGACTTGGACGCTTGCTTTTTATATGTCGGCCCATGCTATGTATTCAATGCCTTGAAGGCATTTTTAGGTTTATCAAAGGACTATGTTGAAAATAGGGCAGCTATCTTAACTATGGGATGCCATTTCATCCCATATGTCTTCTCCTTAATATGGACTATCTGGTCCGTCCCCTCTGATACCTGTGCAACCATCCATTCATCTTTACTTCATGGAAGAAAATAGGCTGTGTCTTTGGTTTGGTGTGCTCAAAAGTCTACTTGATCCACTGTTTCACCTACTGGAAATAACTCTTTCAAAGATATTTTTGATCCTTTGATCTCGCTCCTCTCTTCACTGCTTAAGCGCTTCTTTGCTCTTTATAGCCCTTCTTGCTTATGTCCTTTGGGGGGGCTTTCTATGTCTTTGACAAGTGGCAAGCTCCGCTGTCATGAAACTCATTAGAAACTCATGGAAAAATGGAGTCCACGACACATTTGGCTCGAGCAACTTAAAAGGGGAACACATACGCAAACACTTGTCACGTTCACTACACTTGTCTTTTTCCATTGGGCGCTATTCCGCGGGCTTTTTCAGTTGTGTCTCTTCCTGCTGTAATTTAAGCTATCAGGCTATCTTTCTAACCAGTTGCTTGGTTCTTCCTTTGAGTTATGCGCTTTATTTGAATTTCAACGGATATTCCCTTACCTTAAATTTGACGTCTATAGGGACGTCATTGGTTGACTGTTGTTTGAACCATGTCTTTGAACCAAAATGTTGAAATAAAGGGAGTGAACCACCTGAGCGCTGGAAACTTGTTCTTTTGACTGAACTTGCCTGTAGAAGCTTTTTAACCTGTTGAACCTGGAAATCCCCTTTACAGGAAAAAGCTTAAAAAAAAGGAATTTTGAAAGCTCAAAATAAATTTTGAGAAGGGAAGAGAGAAATTTTGGTCTATAGGTTATCCCAAAAATGAGTGGCATTTTTCGAGGACAACAAGGTGATAAAGTGTTTTTGCAGGGAAAGCCTTAGAAAAGATCAATTAAATTCAAGAAGTCAATGAAACTTTCATCAAGATATGTGGGACCCTTTGAGGTTTTGGAAGTGGTCAACCCTATAGCATATAGGTTTGTATTGACACCATTCCTAGCTCTATTACATAATGTCTTCCATGTGTTTTATCTTACAAAGTATATATCTGATCTTTCACATGTGTTGGATTTGAATGCTTTATAGGTTCTGGATCCTAGGGTGGTCATTGTAGAACCTATCTGATTAATTGACACTCATAAACTTTATTTATGTAATAGATAAGTGTCATAGTGTAAGGTCCTATGGGACCAATCCTCTAAGGATACTACCACTTGGGAGGATTATGATGAGTTATACAAGCTACTTCCATATTTGTTTGCTTGACTGGTTGCTTCATACTATTTTATTTTTTCACTGAATAATGTTTTTAATTTAGAACTAGTATATAAATAAGTGTCATCAAGATGATGACCAACTTTAGGGGAGAAGGATGTCACATCCCAATTTCTTTTTAAGATAGTTTACCTAATTATCTATGGATTATTATGGTTGTTAAATTGATTGATTACTATTTAATTAAGTTGTAAGTCATATGCCATTATGAGACAATTGTATGTTGCTTAGATTACATGATTAAATTGCTATAAGATATATTTTTATATTCTTTACATTATGATCATGTTGTTAGTTTTTATAGTAGTAGTTGATATATACATATCATGATATTATGGGCTAACCACCTTCTTGTCATGAGTTGGATGCATGATAAATCCATCCCTCAAATCATGACAGAGGGAGAGCATCAACAAAGAGGATGGCATAGATGGAGGTGTTGAGGGATGATAGAGGAATAACTATAATCCATACACACACCATGATAGTTAGCATTCCTTATATACATTGCTTGAATTATTAACTATAGTACGTCTTTTGTGTTATCTGCATTTAGATGGTTGATTATGTGTGCTAGTTGTGATCTAGTATTCATTTAATGCTTATTTAGATCTAATTGTGTGATTGAATTATGGCTATAGTATATAGATTGAGTGTATATTGTTGTTTATGATCAAGTCATGTTATTGTATTCATGATTATGAATGATATTACTTTAATGAGTAAGTACTCTTTTTGATTAGTATTTATCTACTATTGTCTATAGACTAACCAAAATATCTTTTTAATGTCTCATAACATTAGCTGGTTATTATGAATTTTGGTAAATATCATTATTTTAGCTTAATGCCTTTGTGTATAAAAAGATAGATAAAAGACATTTGAGAATAGTCTATATAGAATGATAATAACAAACAACTATGTTGTTATAATATCATTATGTTTGACATTAATAGTTATTTGATTGGCTAGTAAAGTCAAAAGCTTGTTATGGACTTTACACTAGTCACCTTGCTATTTAAAGTCATGTTGATATTGATCCTTGATAAGTTAATATAATAACTACCTAAGCTATCATATGACCTAACCTTAACTATTGGGGTTGATTACATTGGCATAGTATACGAGTTGTGATTTCTTTGGTTGGATATACTTATGATTAATCTACATGATTGGAATGATTTTGTATCTAGAATTACTAAAGTTAATACATGGGCATGTAAAGTCAAAAAGACCATGCAAAATGTAAAGGATTAAAATAATGGTTAAAAATGTTTTGGGGAACATTCAAGAGAATTAGGGATTTATTGTTAGCTCAAACTCGAGTTAACCTGATTTAGTAAATAGTTCTATGGATAATGTGGTTTTTGCATGATGGAACTATGGATAAATGCAAGTTTGATGCTAATAGTTGAATGCATTATATGTATGAGAAAAGTCAACAGAGAAATGATAAGAGGAGGAGATAGATAGAAGGTCACAATATGACCTAAACATGAGAAAGAAGAAGTAGAGAGAAGAACAAAGAATTATTCTGGTTCAAGAAATTTCTACACAAAAGCTATTGTGAGGTAGGTGAAGTAATTTTCATCATTGTTTAAATAGAATAAATTATGTGTATAAATATGTCTTATTAGGGTTTTGGTAAATGTATTTCATTATATTAAAAGATACATATTTAGCCCTATGGATGGCTTGGCCATACACAAAACTAAATTTATATCCCCTGAATCTTTATAAAAAGAAGACTAGGACTATATGTGTAAATTGTTATGGTTGAATGAATATAAGTTTTGATTTGAATACTATATGCTCAAGCTAAGCAATTGTAGAACTTTGACAGTTGAGTTTAAATGAGTAGGTAGACTGTGTATTATTATTTTGAAACCCTTATCACTTATACACGGTATTATTTGTGTCAAAATCTTGAGCATATGTATTAAAGAAATAATGAGTATGTTTTGATTTTATTAAGGTAAAATACTAGGTCTAAATACCTCTGTTGAATGAATGGGTCAGTATTGAAATTATGCATATGCTTATTATGAAGTTTAGAATGGGTTTTATTCTATAGGAATGAACTGTAAACTTTGTTTCAAAAACTATGAATATATATAAAGGGTCTATGAAAAGATTATTATAAATTTTGTAATGGAAAGATAAGTCTATGTATATTAGTTAGGTTTGGGTTAGTGGATAAGATAGAGATATCCTAGAGTGGGTAGAGTGAGTGGTTAAGTCCTATCTCAACATTGAGTTTCATATAACAGAGTTTTTTATTATATGATGTGAATGTTATAACTATTTTGATATTTGATAGAATATTCACATAGTGGATATTAATGTCAAAATGGATATAAATGTAATTGGTAATCTCACATACACATATATACACATCATGCATATGACTTGTATATTAATTATGTAGATTGGGTATCTTGTTTAAACCCTATTAAGAAACCTATGGCGTATTATGGAATCCTTATGCGTATGAGTTTTTAATAAAAATAAATGGTTGACAGAGTTGAAAATTAATCTAAGCATGATATAATGATTAAAGAACTATGCATAGACTATAGTAAGGTTAAATACTTTGTACATTGTGTAATGGTTTGATTATAATATGGTTCACAATAATTCTAAGTTGGTTGTCGACTCAATTTTGAATAATGATTATGAAACTTAGGTAATAATATAATCCTAAATTATGTTTAAGGGGGGGGGTTATAAAATATATATCTGAGTTTTAGTTGATTAGAACACTATTTATCAACATCTCATAATGGTATATCTAGTCTATTGACCCAAATTTGGGGAAAATAGGGTAATATACTTTGAATAATCTTCCATCAAAAATGGATTATGACTTATAAATTAAAATTAAGAGAAATAAGAACAGGGGTTCAAGAAAGTTGAAATCCTATGAGTGATCTTGAGTGTTATTTTATGAATAGGTAAATTATTAATGGTTTGTTTGAATCATATGTGGTTCATAATGGAAAAGAAATATTACTGTTAGTTTAGAACATAGTTGTATTTTTATATGTGAAAAAATTCATGTATGTAGTACATATTATGTATGTATTTTTTAAGTACAGGTACACATATATGAGATATATTTGTATGAGGAACTTACCTACCCATACACATATATGGCATATTATTGTACATAGGATATGCATGTTTATAATTATGGTACATGTAAAATGTTAAATTAAGTCATAAAACTTGAGAAGTAGTACACTATTATTATATGCATACAACTCCTTAAAAGTACAATAGGTTAATATCAATGAAGGATTAATGTTTACTATGTGATAAGACATTAATTTGAGGTATTTGAGCTTTAAAATTATTTATACTGGCTTTCTGATAATTGACAAATGTGTATATGAAAATAAATTGTGATAATGTTATTTGTCATAGATGGTACTACATTTGAGTTACTTTTGGAAAGTTAGAAACATGTAGTCTAATTATAAAATATACCTGGTTTGTATAGATTATACTTTTTTATGTTATTATTTATGTAATAAATAATATAGTTGATATTTATTACATACATTTTCCATACTAAATGTATGTACTTTGATTATTTATATACTTATCATGTTTTATGCCTGTTGATAGGAAGTAATCCATTTGAATCTATTGGTTATGTTTTTAATTAACCAAATCTCACATTACTGGTACTAAATAAGTGGTGAGATAGACTTCACTAACTTAGCATCACCAATGGTAGATGAGGGTAATCCGATCAAGTGGTATGTATGAATTTGACTAATCCTAGAGATAATTAACTTTTTAAAAACTATGGCCAAAGTAATGTTTAGTTAAACATTGTCATTTCATATGTATGATTTACATGTTTGTATGATATCGTTTTAGAACATATTTTCTTTATGGTACGCATCATCTATTAGATATCTTACAACACACAGGTACTAGCTTATTTCTCTGGATTCCCACACCGTCACTATCTACCCATCCATGAAAGGAGGGCCATTCCCTTATTGGGGTATTGTGTAAGAGATCAATGGTCTATTATTGATGTGTAAAAGTGCTTAGATGATGCTCTCCCTCCCCACAATAGTACTTCATTAGTGACTACACTTGATATTGCCATAAGATATTGGAGTTCTTTGTGACTCATGCTCCATGGAGCCTTGTATCTTGTATTATATTTATTATTGTGTCTTTTTTCCTAATGAAAATGTAATATTTATACATCTATACTTAAATAATAGTGATTTTAGTATTGAATCAATAGTGTTTAAAATTATGTAATTACCTTTTTAGAAATTATGCAGTTAAACTAAGCAAATTAACATTGTACTTTACTTACTTCATATGATGATAGTGATCAGTAATTGATAGATGTCACATGATTATTTTGTGGTTAACATACTTAGTGTGTTATATTTGGATAAATAATTAGATTTTGATGGTGAAATCTAATGTATGAATACATGGATTAATTTAAAAAAAATTATGTTATTCAAGTAAATCCCAGTGTAGATGTTACATTGATGTCACATCCTAGTTTCTCTCTAAGCTAATTTACCTAATTATCAGTAGATTATTATGGTTTTTAAATTGATTGATTACTATTTAATTAAGTTGTAAGTTATATGTTGTTATGAGATAGTTGTATGTTGCATAGATTACATGGTTAAATTGCTATAAGTCAGTCATATTTGTATATTTCTTACATTATGATCATGTTACTAGTTTTTATAATATAATCTTCAAAGGATATATCATTGATAAAAAATATATATTTTATCCATCACACAAAATCCCCCATTTTATAGAATCCCTTCATCCGTAAGCCTCCATTTCCAAGAAAATAGTGAAGAAAGTACTTATGGAGATCATAATCCAACATGCCCTCCAAGTGCCCAAATCATTAACACCAATACCAACATCAGAATTAGAATTCACATCAACATAAATATCAACACCATAATTATATTTCAAATCAATATCAACATCTTATTTAGATTCACTATCACCATTAGAATCATAATCAGGATCTCATGGCATCGACTACACACCTCTTGTAGATTAATTGGAAAACATTAGTGATCCTTGCATGATTCTTGAGGAAGATTTCACCAACATCAAAATAGGTTATCTTTGTAGCTTATATGAGGGTTGTGTTTCCTTTAATCCTTCCATTGACATCACCCATCTTTTATACACCACCAATACTTTCCCTTATCTTGACATCCAATATCATGATTCTTGAGGAAGATTTCACCAACATCAATTGGGACCGACAAAATCACACATAATTAGACTTATTCCATGGTGACACATTAGTTTCAAAATTCATGGGGATCTAAACATAATAATGGACTACACATTAACTTCACTCCAATAATATATCTTAAGGAATAGGAAGAGTTCCCCCATCAAAACACATTAGACAATCAAAAACATAAAAAATCAATGTCCCTTATTGAAAACTTCTTTGAGGTGCTATTGAATAATCAAATTAAAAATATTAAAAATAAAAAATTAAAGTGCCTTCATGAAAACCTCTTTGAGGTGCTATTGTAAAATGAAAATAAAAATCCTAATAATCAAGAAAAATTTATTGGTGAAAACCTCTTTGAGGCACCAATAGATGAACAAATAAATCTTGCATCAGTTGATGTGAAAACATTATTAAAATCAATATCAGCTCGACTGATAATCCCAAAATCATTCAAATTGCAACAACTATTAGGCCTTAGGAGAAGAAAAATATCATGGTCCTCTTGAGGGAATTTAAAATGACTTTGACCCCATAACATCCAAAATAATGTTGCACAAAGAATCAACAATAATGTGTGTGATTATTATTCCCAATCTCTCTTGGTCTCCTAGCATTTATACATCCCTTTGTGATCATATCCTTCATCTAAATCATGTATCCCAATGTCAAATCAAATCCTTAATCCAATGCTTATCACACTTTATGCTCCCTAGTGGTATTTTATTTTATAGGGGCTATGATGATACTTTATTAAGAGGTTTAGAGGAAGCATAATTGATAATTGATGAAGATCACAACAACATCAATAGTGTGCACATTAGTAGCATGTTCTTAGAAGAGAATCTATCAAAAGTGGGTATGGGATAGAGATCAAACAAGTTCAACATCATGCATCTCAAAATCCTTGAGTAAGTTGAGATGCCATCAAAACATCAAAAGAGAAATCATTTATCCAAATGGTGAAAACCATTTCTATGGTGCCTTGGGTAAGTATCATTGTGAAAACCAATTTTTTGGCATCATGTGTAAATAATCCATTATTTGAAAGTACCAAAACACTTGGGGGCATACCCATCTGTATCAACATCTATCACATCTAAATTATAATCAACCATCCTTATCCATCCTATCATGCCCATCTTTTCCTCTTATTTTAACCTTGATAAGGAAGTGAAAGAAGTCTTGAGCCCTATTTTGGAAGCATCTTGGAATATCCTCCAAATGACACTTCAACAAATGGACACTTGGTTCCCATGTGACATGGTCCTTATATATCTCTAGTCCATTCCCCATCATCAGCCAATATAATCATCCAACATCATCCTAAATCCATTTCATGCATTATTATCTCCCATTTTGATTGCTAGACTAGATTTCCATTTGATAGTGACCTCATGTATATGCATACAATCCTAAAAACCCTAAAAATCATAAAAATCCAAATAACCAAAAACAACACAAAATCCATAAAAATCATAAAATCTAAAAATTCCCTTAAAATTTAGAAAAGGCTAAAAATACTTAAAAAAATATAAATCCACAAAATCCAAAAACATTTAATTTATCCATACTCAAGTTCAAATCCTTGGTCACTTCTATACTACCATCCAACTATCAATATCCTTGAGCTTTCACACGTGGATTTTGACTTGATTAATGACAAGATGTTGTATGTTGCTTTTGTTTTCAAGTTTGTGTGTGTGTGTGTGTTTTTTTTTTTTTACCTTAACTTAATCCATATGTGTATGATAATGGGGTCATCATATTTTTTCCATATCATGGTGCCTCATGTCATCTATTTGTACTTGATTCCATCCATTAACATATAACAATAGTGCATTATGATTTTTCCATATCATGGTGCTTTTGTGTCATTTGTATGTTAGATTAGGTGTTGGTCCTTATGTACACTATGACTAGGTCATCATGGTGTTTTGTATCATGGTGCATATTACCATGTGCAAAATAAAAAATCAAGCTGCAAAATATGTGGATACATGTGCTAAAGTGGTGGCATATCCCCTTGTAAACTATATTAATCTATTAATCATTTATTTTCAAATAAAAGCTTCTTATCTATCTTCAACCAAGTCAAGATCAAATCTATTTATATTCATCATTTATCATTCAATTCCTCCCTTGTTTGGAGAACTACATCAACTTGAGGTCTATTTAGACTATGTAGGTAGTGCTCAGTCACATAGAGTTTTAGAGGTCAACTCAACGATTCATTTTCTTCTTATTATCTCCATTTCCATTCCCATTTGAATTCATATATTAACATCCATTTATTATAACTAATTATTCATGTCTAATCACATCATCCCTCAATATATAGCATTTAATCTTGGGGCATCATCATGTGCCCAATTATTTGTGGCTTCTTCATTCTTTAATAAGTTGTTATACCATAATCACATACCTATACATCAACCTATCAACTTCCTATCATACATAAATATGATCATATCATCATTAATTCATGCAATAGGTTAAGTCCTTGATTTATGCTTAATAATCAATCAATCAATCAATTAGTCAATCAATCATCCATTTAATCCTAGTTCACAACTTCTGATCCATTGCATGTATCCTTGCTTGGGTAAAATAAAGCATGTAGTTGTTCCATGAGATAATTATTCCAAAATACAAGCCCACAACTTTTCAAGATATTTCTTTCCCAAATCCACCCTACTTGGGGCAAATCAAACTATGTAGCTCATCTCAATATGTATCCTTCCCAAATTCATCCTGCTTGGAGTAAATCCATCCATCATCATTAGGAATCAAAGCTTGCAATCATTTGCTCATGTGGGTTAATAGCATCTATCCACAATATCCTTTTCCATTCTAGTCTCTTACTCTTTTTTTTCTACAGCCCATCCAGGACTTTTATCCTCACATGCCCTCTTAAGGGGGCATCATCCATTACATTCTTTCATCATTGTTATCTAACCTTCATCCTTCCATATTTTTTTTGGCTTCTTCTTTATTTGAAACATCATTAATCCACCCATGGTGTCTTGAAATGCCTTTTTAAAAAGGGGGAAAATGTAGACACTTAAAATCAAACACTTCATGTCAACAATAATCCTCTATCTATTTCATGTTAACATCAATCATCTAATCAAATATTTTATTCACATTAACATCTCTAGTTAATCACTATTCATCCCCCCTAGCCAATTCATCATTTCTTCCTCAAACATATTCAATCCCAAAAAAATTCAAATCCCTCTTCATTAGTTAATTAAACCAAATTAATTAATTAACCACCTTCTAATGAGAAATTTCATAGCTTTTAAAAATTCTTATTTTTTAAAATAGGAAAAAATTAATATTCCTCAAATCATGACATCATCCCCTTGAAATCCCAATGCAATATTCAAAATCCCCCAAAAAATGAAATTTTAATTCATTTTGCAATCCCAAGGCAAACCCTTCTTTTACAAGGCATGCAATAAGCCCATGCCTCATCAATGTATCTTATTACACACTCTAACGTCTTCTTGCACACTCAACCTCCATCATTTATGAGGATGAGGTCTCATCCTCCATCGTTTATCTTGATCTTCATCAAATGGTTCAAATAAACCAAAAATTTTTATAAATAGAGGGCTTCATCTCCATTTTAAACAAGTCTTGATACATAACAAAGTGTTGTCAAAAAACATTATCAATCAAGCATCATTGGCTAAGTCAAATCATTTAAACATCTAGTTTATAAGGGGGTTATGTTGTCTATTTGATCATGCACTATCCATAATGAATTTAAAATACATAACCATCACATCCAAATAAAATCATATCAATAAGAGGGTAAGTGAAGGTATACCAATTATTTGGTTCACTTTCATTCCTTTTAGCTCAATGTGAGGACACTTGCATTGACTAGGCAACATTTAAAGTTGTTTTGATTTATACTAATGAACCTAATATTTTTTTCTTGATGTTTCACATATCATATACCTTCATAACCATCATGTTCATCCCATTTTACCATTTTGATCTTGGTCAAGTTGTGCATATAATCATGCTTTGGGAAACATTTGGTATGGTAACATTTATTTGGTATCTTACAACGTAATGGTCAAAATAGCTAAAAAAAAGAATAATCAAGTTCAAAATGTGACCCTTGAGGAGTGTCTTAGGATTTCCCTCTACCCACTCACTATCCCTTTTATCCACCATGTTTTCTATCCACTACCAATACCACCCTATTAGCGCTAGGAATGGATTTTATTTTGATAGTTCCCCCCTTGTCAATACACCTTATCCCAATATTCCAAAAAAATATTAGAAATCAAAAAATTCCCAAAAGAACAAAAAAATCATAATATCTATAAAACCTAAAAATATCCTAGTTGTTTTGTCCTAAGTCCTTTCCAAAATCCATGTGCCTATTCAAAAATTCATTATGATTATCCTTTACCCAATCATTTATCATTGCCTAAGAGTAAAATAAAACAAGGCTAGGTTGAATCATGATTCGTTCACACATCCTAAATATTTTTAACAAGGAAAAAGATAAAACACTGATAGCATTAGAATGTATACATCATATAATTAACATGTAAATCATTGAGTGTTCATTTTGTGTATTCACCATATGTCACATATTTCCTATATAATATTTGTTGGTGTTCGACTTTTTTGTGTATCTTTTCTTCCATGCTTTAATGTTTCTGGTATTTTCATGTATATATATATATATATATATATTTCATTATGTTTATTAAGATCTTAGTTATTGTCTTTTATTAAATGTTTATGATATATATTTTCATCAATATTTATTTGCTTCTCATTAATTGTTTGTCTAGCTTGTTGATTGGTCCTTTGACATAACCAATAATTAGGTAGGGGTTGTTAATCCCTGTCTCTCCTAAAAGGAAATTTGTGTGATCAAATCTCCCCAAGGTCTTGGTACATAGGGTAACTCAATTGTCTCATTGTGACTATTCCATACAAGGGGCATGTGTGAGTATTTTAGACAAATCAATATACATTTTAGTTATGAGCTAATGCCTAGAAAACCAACATAATTATTTAACTATGTGAATGCAATTGATTCAAACATGTTTATAACATAAGAAGATAAACAATGTGAAAACATCTATAAAAAAGAGCATGCAATCAAGATAAAACATTAGATTTAGATTACAACCCAAAAACTAAACTAATAAAGATGATAATAAAACCAAAAAAGAGAAGGGCAGGGAAAAAAGAAGAGAGCCAAATTTCTAATGGATCCATTTGTTCTAATTGAGTAGACAAATTATTAAATAAACTAGTCCTTAGCTAAGCTATGCCTAACACAACTCTAGTTAAAGACGATGTAAGAGTCTATAGAATGAAGTGGCACTACCAAAGAGGAAAATATGGTCACCATATACATGCGTATACCAAGTCTATCAAATGACAAAACTTTTAGATTAAGATATTTTAATGAAGGATCATTTGAGATTTATTAATACTCAATTAGACTAAAAACTCTACCTCAAACAACCTTGACTCAATAAACTAATCTACAAAATAAGGCAACACATCAAAGAAGAACATTTGGTACACTACTCTAATGCTAATACTAAAAGGAGCTATCCAGGCATAGCTTTATCTAATCCTAAAAAAGACCATCCTTTATTACAACACAAGATTTAATCTAATATATACTTCCAAGTCCATGGAGTTTCAAATTCATCCCATTTTGGGGTGGTTACAAATAATCATCAATGTGATTGGAAGATGTAATTGAGGCTTTTGATATACATGTTAGCTCAACCATGCTCTTATCAATATTGAATTAAACTCTAGTAGCAGAGGGTCATTGGATTTGATTTGGTATTTTCATTTAAATGTGTTTTATGTAGTTAGGTCTCATGCCTCTTGAAGGATAAATTTGTCTTATGTTCTTTGCTTGATCCTAATGTATATGCCATACCCATGATTCATGCCTTATTCATGATTTTAGTTAAATCTACCCCATTTTGACCATTACACAAATTGCAACATCTTGAATTCCATCATTTATCATGATGCTGGTAAGCTACAACTTGATTTTATTATTGACTTATACGCATATCCCCATTTCAAATTTTGGCAATTTTGATGGCCATATGGGCCATCAATCTTAGTTCCTTCATATTTTGATGTCATCATTGGCACATGGATTTTTATCAACTTCTCCTTCCAATCCTTTGTTGTGTTATTATATTTGCTTTGGTGGGTCCCAACTTATCACTTGATAACTCATTATCATCCTTGAGCTTTACCTTGCTGGCTACCTTTGTCATTGCCATGGGCATGTGGCTTCTTCTTAGCTTTCTGGGCTCTTTATGCTTTGAGATAATGCTATAATCACTCTGAGCTCTTGTCCTTTTTAGAGGGTGTCATGTGGCATCTTCTCAGGGCCTTAGGGCCACATGCCTTTGGATTCTAGTTTAATGCTTTAATGCCCCTTAGGTTCTGAGGTTCTAAGCTTCCAAGTTAATGCCTTAGCACTTATAAGCCCTTAAGCTTCTAAGAGGATGCTACATGGAATCTTCTCAAGGCCTAGGGGATTTAAAAAGAGAGTCATTTTAACAAAAATATTTAGCTCTGAAGCCATGCACCAATGAGATTTAGATGTGTCAAAGAATCTGGGATCCCTAGGAATATTTTGAAAACATTTGAGAAAATATGAAAATTGGTAAGTGAAGTTTTTCAAGAAAAACTAAGTTTTCCCAAGCAAATTTTATGTGAGAAGCAGTCAATTAATACTGGAATTAAAACTATTAATTCATATAAAACAAAGACTTAATCCTGAAAATTCAAATGACAAAGTCTATAACAAATGATTTAGAACAAAGGGAAATAACTTTACAAGCTTAAATTAAACCTACAAGTTAGACATTAATGTTCATAAATGAAAGCTTAGACTGAACTGAAGAAAATGTAAAAACATTAGAAATAAGTATGCTCAATCACTTGTAACTTATCATATAGTAAACTATAAATTGAGAAGAGGTCAATTAGATAGACCATCACATCCCAATAGAAAAAGATCAGATAAGAAAAGAGGGTCCCCATTTTTAATATGAAAATGGGGTGGGTTGGTGAAGGAAACAATATAACTATCTTTAATTAGGCATTTTGTAAATATCTTTGTTTTCAAGTCATTATTCTCCATATTTTATCTCATATTTTTATCTTATTTATGTTTGTGCAATAACATAAAGCAAAAATGCTATCTTGGTTCCTAATACCGATGGTACATTATGCTATATGCTAATCACACATTTTGTTTTTTTGTCTTTTAATATTTCAAGTTAATCCAATATGAATTTTAGCAAAAAGTCATAATGGTTACATATTTCATGGTGCATACTCCCTAATGGTACATAAAAAACATGATTTCTCATAAATATGGATCAAGATAATGGTATCACAAATCACTCAAAATACAATCATCATAACACATCAAAACCTCCATGCAAATTAAATATCAAATTATTTATCCAATCAAATTAAACATCTAAATCCAATCATATATCTAAATCAACTATCAATCAAATCATCCATCTTTCATTTAACATGTCTAACAAGCACATCTAAAAATCACCACTAATATAATTCTCATCCCCTCAATTATCATTACCCCTTCCAACCACATGATCTTAGATAAAACAATCAAGCTCATTTGATCAATAATCCATCAATTTATCATCATCATCAAGATATATTATTCATGAATCCAATCAATGGGACCCAAGCTTACAACTTCCACTCCCTTGCATATATCATTGGTTGTGGCCCATCAAGCCTGCATCTAACCATCCATATCATCATCATCATCATCTAATCAATCAATCAATCTAGTCAAAGATTGCATCCCACCTACATGTATATCATTGTTTGGGGCACATCAAGCATGAAACTAATAATTATTATTGATTTAAGATTTTTTGGTTTTACAATGAAAATCCTATGTTTAGATTAAAGAGATGAGATGCTAAATCAGTAAAATAAAAATGAAATAATTAAGTACTGATTTGTTATAATATTTGACCTTATTTTACTTTCTAAAAATAACAATAAATAGGGTCTTATTTGAAAAATTAATGTCGTAGATGATCTAGGTTCTAAATGTTGAGATATGGGCAGTAATCTGGGTCATTAACATGATTCTAGTATTCATCTGCTCACCAGATAGTAGTGCTGAGTATGGATGATCATGCCATCTATGTGTGTGTCCTCAATATGGCACTAATGTCCCCTTTGCAATATTGTTCCTATTTTTTGGGAACACTTGTACCTATATTTATATGTCTCGTTCCTGCATGAGCAAAACTTAGAGCTCTGTGTTGTGCTAAAAACACTAGATTTAATGTGCAAACCTTAGTCCTCCTTGAATGTATGTCATGAGAAATAATTTTGTGTGTGTTAATAAGATGGATTGGACATACTAAACACCCTTTTGTGTAGAGATTTACCTACATACCAATACTCCAAAGAGGGATAAATCCTAATGTAGTTCTCCCACCTAGTGCTTGATGTATATACAAGTGAATGCTAGAATGAGAGTGGCCTTAGATGCCTTGAATGTGCTTGATCTTTGAAATTATTAAAAACTAGGATTATGAGAGATATAGATGGTAGTATGTATAAATTAAGGTGGAATGGGGATCAAATACCTTAATTTTTCACAACTTTGTCTTTGGTTTGAATAGATTTTGCATCTATTTTCCATCTCATGAATAGAGGTGTGTTAGACTGGTATTTATAGGGTTTTGTTACTTGTACATATAATAAAATGAGCTTAGGCCAAACTTAGGAGGGACACACATTTGAAAAACTATCTATTGGGAAGATATAGGGCTAAGGACAATAGTGACCAATTGGAGACACTAGCATCATATTATTGTAGTGTCCCAAATGTGGCACTAATGTCCTCTTTATAGATTGCTAAGCAATTTGGATTGGGATCTGAGATGATAGTTTTAAGATTATGTTATGATTGGTTGTAGGTGACTGTTGTTTACTGAATGACTTAAAAAGTAAGTTTAATACTCAATGATAGGTCTATGGATATCTTAGGGATAGGTTCAAGTGACAATTTTAGCATCCAATTACCACTTTCAGGTGATTACATATGCCCCCCCTTTATGCTAGTAATGAAGCAAAGCAAAATGACTAGTATAAAAGAAAAAGAAGCATACCTAGACTTAACTTGGAAGTGAAGCCCATGTAGATAAGTTTGAATATGTGAACTTGGGTCTACATAAGTGAAACATGATCTACAACAATGTCTTGTAATGAAAGATGCAAAAATAAATCCTTACTTAAGAGATGATCAAAATCAAAAGACTATACTAAAATGAAACAACTGAGTAAAGCTAAGTAAAGAGAGAGAAAAGGAAAAAACACACCTCATTGGGTACACAAACCAATAAATGAACCTCATGACAACCTTTGTGTGTGAGTGTGAATAGTGATCATATCATTGAATAACTTGAACTAAACTGATGGCTTGCTCAATCCTCATATGGGTGGCTCAAGAACTCAATCTAATTTTAACTCCATCATTGCCCACCCCTACTCGGTGGATCTTGATCTCTGTGAATAGCTTGGATAAGACTATAAGTGTGTTTAACCCTCTTATATAGGTGGCTCAATAACTCAAGTAAGCCATGACTCCATCATTTCCCCCTATGTGAAGTAAATGCATCTATAACTAAATTGCATAAAGTGTTGAAAGTATCTAATTGAGTAAATATAGCTGTGTATTTAGCTCCACAACCACTCATTATATTAGGTGGCTCTGGGCCACTCAAGAATTCCAACCACTACAAATAGAGTAATACATGAATCTGGCGACAACATAGAATGTGATAGAAAGTATATAGAACATAGATAATGACATAAAGTTTGTCATTCTATCTAATCAACCTGTCTGAAGTTGAGTATATGAAAATCAATGTGCCATACACATGCCTCCAATATGGTATCTAAGTATACTAAATCTAAATCAAGTATGTAATAGTTGAACCTATATATCTAAACTGAATGTGAGTGATCATGCTACGCATGATGCCCTAAAATTTGAGTAACTAGTATGAATATGAGCTAAAATAAATGTATCTAAGCTAAATCTAAACATAGCTATTAATCCTATGATTGTATCTATTCAAATTTGTTTTAAATCTAGCGCACTGGTCTAAATGATATAGAATGTCTTGAAGTTGGGGCTATTCAATAGTAGTGCCCTATAATGGATAATAGTGCCCTATGGCACTAGTGTCCTAATCTGGGTACTAATGTCTACATGGTCTAATTTTTGTGTGATCTAAATTGAATTCTAAGCCTCTATTCTATTTTATGTCTACCTTGAGTCTAATATCCAAAACTGAGCCTATGTGATGAAATGTATATGAGAAAAGTAATGTAGGAGCCTGATATTTATGATAAACCCTTGTGAATTCCCCCTGTTTTGAGGGTAGTTGTGAAACCTATGTAAAAATTTACATCTAAAAAAGTAGCTCTATAAAATGTGTTATTTAGAGCATGTGCATGATATCCTAATATAATGTAAAAACATAACATCAAAATGTAAATGTATTTGGGTATAAGTAGGTAATGTAAGATGTATGTTGAAATCTAGCATTACACAAGGGTGTCAAGATTGATGTAATCAATGTATAACAATAAACACTGAGTAACTACCTAGGGAATGGGGCATGATGTCCATCATGACTCCTAAGTAGGAAGGGTAGATGCATGAGATCCCCCATGGTATAAAAAACTAGTCTGTGTGTGTGATAAGAAAATAAAAGTGTCATGGTGTAGAAGCATACAAGGAAGAAAACACACAAGCACATGAGACACGTAAAAGGTAGGCCAAGGGGCCACAATACAAGGGACATGGGCATGTGTCACTAAATCTGAGAATATAAACATACAAGGACCTGTTCAAATGTACATATATGTAAATAACAAGCAATTTGGCATAAATCCACATAGAAGGACATGTTCAAATGTCTACATATAGAATCAATAAAGAGTACACACAAGGGACATGGACACATGTCTAAAGTATAGAATCAAAGAAGTGTCATAGAAAGCAAAGAACAATGGCATATTAAAATTCCCTCAAAGATGGAATAAGCATATGAAACACAATCAAGTCTAATCTAGTAGCTAGAAATTAAAGCATGTATAACTATGTGGTACAAATGTATGTAGATGCTAGGGTCATATATATTGAGTCTAACTAGTGATAGTTGATAAAAAATATGAGCAACGAGGAACAATGATCAACATTAAGATAAATCAATACATAACTAGAATGTATAGTATGTAAAGATATAACTTGGTTATAAAAATTGTGTATGAGATTCCCCCAAGTGGGTGGATGTATCAAATGTATAGACCTAGATTAGCATAAATTTCCCCAATGGGTAGATGATAGCTGGTCTGAATCAGTATAGTGGATTGGAGTCTTATCTATAATCTAAAAGCACTTGACAAGAACAAGTGAAGCATATGTGTATGATAAAATTGACTATATTAGGATAACTAGAAATATGCCATATTTGGTAAGTAGTAAAAATGTAAATATAACAATGCATACAATATGTAAAATTTTATGTTTTTGAAATATATGAATGTTTTTGTATTTTGACATGTTATATTATTTTTGTGTTTTTTGAGTATAAGCTATGTACAAGAAAATGAAAATAAACTATGTACATGGAGCAAGAGAGAGAAAATAAATACTATAAATGTAAATGAAACAAAATATAAGAAAAGTCTAATGTCTCTACAGACCCAAGATCACATCCATGGGATGTGGATAATCATATGGTAGATCTGGTGGAAGATTATCTAGTGTCAAATGCTAAGCCTGACCAAACTCAAATAAGTCATTATCATCACAATCATCATACCAATCTATATGTATCAATGTGGACTTATCCTTAACATGAGTTTGTGCATCTAAATGGAATGCTGCTCAACTATATAAGATACCTCTTTCATGGTCCCAGGGTAAACCACATTAGACCATAGAGTATCTATGTGAAACCTATGGTTCTCATAGATGTCATCATGTAAAATACAAACCATGTGTACATCATGAGTGAATGTCAAACATCTCTCTAATTGATCAACTATAGCATCCATTACCTATAATCATGTAATGCCAAGTGTAACTTATGTATGGGTGTCTTTGTGCAAAATAAAGAATAATATATTGGCTACTTGGGGCCACATGCAACTGGTAATGCAATATGTCCAAGGGAGTCTTAACAGTATATATCATGCTATAACTCACTCTCCTAATAACTAATGTGGTGTAAAAATCCAAAAGTGCAAATATTAGGATCAAAATCCTCATCTATAGTCACATGTGGAAGATATCTATTTGATACAAATATCTATATAGTTAATGGACCATGTCATGAATATCTATGTGAGCAACAACTTTGTCATGGTGCTCATATCTATATAGTAGCTCATATCATTAGTGGTGGTGGTACCTATGGAGGTGGAGGTTTTATAATCTAGATAGTGCCCTTAAATTTATTTAGATTATGTTGTATTTTTACACACGTGTCTGTATCATGTCCTGTGAGTCTATGAAAATGATAAAATGATTGCCCTTCCTATGGTGATAATTTACTAGCTAATTTATGTTGGATTGTGGGTAATAGCATCAATCCTCTATCAAGTAATAGCTATAATATCTGGTGTGGTCTATCTTGTGAGCTCCTTGCCTGAATCTATTTGACTAAACTGGTATCCATGGATGTGACCATATGTATTAAATGGATCAAGGGATCTACTTTTGACTATGGTTGACTATGGGATCCTATAGTTGTAGAATCCTGAACAAGTGATGTTATTGGTGTAGGGTAAGGTATAAGTGCATTTAAATTATATTTATATTCCCTTAGGCACACTAGTGTAAAGCTCAATCCATGTAATTAATCATCAATGTCTATATATGGTTGATCATCCTCTGTAGTGACTTGTGAATCTATGTCACAATTATGAATGTATGCCTCTTATGAATTGACAAGTAGTGGTAACTAGGCTATGATAATCATATCATCTATCATGGATGAGGATTTATTTATAATGAGAGGTTGTTCCTCTATGTTCAATAAGGTAATTGTGCTTGAAGAGGCTAGTTCTCTATCATCAGTGAAGGTATACCTAAAATGAAACCCTATATGTATAGTAAGCAAGGTCCTCTATCATCAATGAAGGTATCCATGCTATAGGATGCTCTAAAGGTCGTGTATGAATAGTATTACTAGACTCTCCAACCTCATAAGTATGCATATACTTAATATGAATCCAATGAGGTGGGGGTTTGATGAGAACATGAGGTGTTCCATTATATGATGTACTCAGTGTAGGAGGCTCAATGAGCCTGAAATATCTAAATGGTTGATTATCTACTGGATAGGTGTATAGGTACCCACCATGTAAAAACTTAACACATATGTGAAGAGTGGAAGGTACACCCTCCATAGCATGTATTCAGGGTCTCCCAAGTAGCAAATTATAATGTAAATGGTTCAACATCACCTAAAAGAGTGTCGATAATGTCTTTGGTCCCATTAAAATATACAATGTGATTAATCCCAATGTTTGTCTAGGAATGTCATCAAACCCTCAGATGTTCTTGTATGTTTTTTGAATAGATGCTCTATGAACCCCCATGGTTTGAAATAATGTGAGATTACATATATTACATCCTAAACCATTATTGATGAGAACTCATTTAATAACTGTGTTGTTTATTTGATCTTGAATAAAAAGTGGTAAGTTTTGATTAATAACTATTGTGAAGGTAAATCCTCATTGGAAAAAGATATCACATCCACCACATCTTTGATAATATTCATGATAGATGTAATATATGATGGCTCAGTATCAAGAGGCATAGATGTGTGATTAAGTGTTCAAAACATAATATCTTTGAATATTTTTGCTTTTTAAAGTAATTCCATGATAAATATTTTAGCTAATGAATTCCTAAACTAATCCACAAAATTAAATTCTCTTTACTAATCTCTTGGTGTTGTCATAGTGTGATGGGGATGAGGAGGGATGGTAGGGTTACACTAATATTATATAGTATGAGGAGGCACCTTTGTTCTACCTAGTAACATCTCGAACCATAAAATATACTATTTACTAAAGGCAAGTAGTAGAGGCGGGATGGGAACATAGATAATCAAGTGGTCTAGGTGGAGGTGGAATAAAAGGAGTCCTCTGAGCCCTCTATCATCTAGTAGTAATTAGAGGTAACTCAAAGTGAGCCATATAAAAATGATCTGTAGGAAAATGGGGCTTACATGATGGAAGACCAATATGTGAAATAAGCTTAACTTGAACTAAATCCATGATAGGAGTAACAAATATGTGTACCTTTCTATAAATAAACATGCTAAACAAAGTACCAAGCTTTGTACCATGAAGTAAAAAATGGTGTCTACCATGATAATCATGGTAACAAGCTAAAAATTAAGACTTAGTAACTACTAAAAATGTGAACCCTAGGGTTGTATAGGGTTTAGGATTTTGGAATCTAGGGTTTCTTTTGCATCAATTTAAATTAAATGTAAAATAAATTGAAACCCTAATGTAAAATTGATTTTAACTAGCTAGGTTGTGTAAATAAAATCATAAAACTAGAAGTATTGAGCCCTAAATTTATTGCACAAATTTTGGATGAATGCAATCTAGGATTTGATGCAATATTCAAATTAATATGGGTTCACCAAATTATTTAACCTTTTAGTATTTTACAATGAAAATCCTATGTTTAGATTAAAGGGTTGAGATATATAAGTCAATCAAATAAATATGCAATAATTAAATACTAATTTATTATAGTATTTGACATTGTTTGACTTTATAAAAATAGAAATAAATAGGGACAAATAGGGACTTATATGAAAATTGACTATCATAGATGATCTGGGTTTTGAAAGTTGACATCTGGGTAGTAGTTTGTGTTATCAACAAGATTCTAATATTCATCTACTCACTAGATAGTAGCACCTGGTATGGATAGTAACACCATTTATGTACAATGTATTCAATGTGGTGTTAATGCCCCCTTTATAGGATTGTTCCTATTTTTTAGGAACACCTATGCCTATGTTTTTATGTTTTTTCTTGCATGACCAAAACTTAGAGCTATGTGTTGTGTTTGGAAAACCTTATTTAATGTGTAAACCATAGTCTTCCTTGTAAGTATGGCATGGGAAATATTTTGTGTGTGTTAGTAGGATGGACTGGACATCCTTAATACCATGCTATGTAGAGAGTTGCCTACATACCAATACTCCAAAGAGGGATTAAGCCTGATGTAGTTATCCCACCTAGTGCTTGATGTATGTGCAAGTGAATGGTAGAATGAGAGTGGCCTTGGATTCCTTGAATGTTCTTGAGCTTTGAAATGCTTAAAAAATGGGCTTAAGACTACTGTAGATGGTAGTATGTAGAAAGTAGGGTAGAATAAGGATCAAATACCTTGATTTTGCACAACTTTATCTTTGGTTTAAATAACTTTTGTATCTATTTTCCATCTTGTGAATAGAGGTGGATTAGACTTGTATTTATAGGATTTTATTGCTTTTGAAAATAAGAAAATGAGATTAGTGTTTTAGAGAATTTTAGCTTATATTCCAAGAAAGGAAGAAGAAAGAAACTAGATATGTGTATGGTTAGTGGAACCTATTTGGTTGTGCATGCATTGATTCAAATAGTTGTAGATAATCCTATTTGTCTTGGGAGGATGACCTACAGATAAGAAAACACTAAGAAATGATTGGTTAGATAGATAGTAGGGTGGATTGCCTAACAAGATAGATCCAAGAAGCATGAGCTTCTTTGGAGGCTGTCAATCCACACTATTAAGAAATCAAGTTCTGAATGATAAAGTACTTGCATAAACAACAAAAGATACTAAAATCTAATAGAAGAAGATAGGTTTGACTAATTACAACAATAAACAAATTAATATTATTGATAAATAGCTTGGGTATGGTTCAAAAAAAAGGGTAGGATCTTGTGATTAGGTGAGAGGTCAAAAAGTGAGATTCGGTTGAGGTTTGGTGGGTGAAAATGGATTTCTATTATTTTTTGACATAGTTACCATCGATGGTTAGGGTGATCATCAATGATTAGGCTGACCATCACAGGGTGATTGTTGGTAGTCAAGGTGATCATCAACAATCATTATGGGTTTGGATAATTTATTTTTTCTAGCCAAAATAGGTTATGGGTTGGTTACAAAAAGGTTTGGTGGGTTGCTAGAGGCTGGTTAGTGGTCATAATGTCAAAAGAGAGCCTCAGAGGTATCAAGGGCAAAGGTTTGGTACTCAGGTGGTTGAGAATGGTTAGAGGGTGTTCTGATGGAAGAGGTAACATATAAAGCTGTAAAACTATTGAAACTAAGTAAATGATACTTTAAATAAGAATAATATACTTAGATTACGATTGATAGTTGATGGTTTGAAGAAGTACTAGAGTTGGGATGTTAGAATATATAAGAATACATGCACAAAAATCTTTGATCTTTTGCCCAAGAAGTTTTGATGATGATTACTAATCTAGATAATTCCTCCTTGATAATTTCCCATCCTTTTCCACCTCCTCCCCTTCTCTTTATATAAAAGGAAGAGAGAGGTGGAAGTGTAGGTTTAAGAGGGGTTAAACATCATGTTCTAATTTTCATCTTAACATGCATAATTCATTAGTGGATAAGAGTAAAAAAATAAACTAGAGTTGTTATGGGAGTTTAGTGTTCAGGTGGTGAAAACTTGACCATCAGTAGTTAGGGTGACCATCGGTAGTCGAGGATGAAGGTTAAAGTTGGGTCAAAAGGTGAGTTTAGCTACTAGGTCAAATTAACTTGGGCTTGGTCTACTTGTTGGTTTAAAGGTCAAGGTTGGGCCCAAGGGAGTCCTAAGGTGGTCTAGGGGAGTTTTGACATTCTGAACCATCATGTGTAGATTTATGATGTCTACACTTAGTCTAACCTTAGGAGGGGCACACATTTAAAAAAATATCCATTTAGAAGAGATGGGCTAAGGACAATATTTCCCAATTAGGGACACTAGTGCCATATGGTTGTAGTGTCCCAAATGTGGTGTTGATGTCCTCTTTATAGACTGCTAAGCAATTTGGATTTGGATTTGAGATGATAGTTCTAAGACTATGTTATGACTGGTTGTAGGTGATTGTGGTCTATTGAATGACTAGAAAAGTAAGTGCAATACTCAAGGATAGGTCTATGGCTAGCCTAGGGATAGGTTAACTCAAGAGACACTCTTAGCATCCAATTACCACTTTTAGGTGATTACAATTATCAATCATCATCAAATCAATCAATCAATCCAATCAAATATCACAAATTAATACCTCACATATATTGTTGCTTGGGGAAAATTCACACTTGTAGATTCATTAGTCAATACATCTAAAGTTTATAACTTCTCCCTTTCATATACCATTGATTGGGGCACATCCAAGGTCATAACTTTATCCATCCTGATCTCTCACATATATCATTGGTTTGGATACAATTAATCTATAAAATCCAATTATCAATCAAATCATAGCTCACCGATTATAAACATTAAATCCATCACATTAATTATATCCCAAACATTCAAACCTCATAATATTCATCACATTTATCCCAACCCCTCTTTCTTCTATCCACATAACCTACCATTTTTAATTCTCTCATGTGTAACCAACTAATCTCATTCACCTTCTTTCGAGTGGACATTTGTCTCATTCCTTCCTACATGACCCCTTGAGGGGGCATCACCCATTATATTTTTCATTAACTTAATAACCAACACATTTTTTCACTTATTTGAAATGTCACAACTTCTTCTAGTCATAATTCCCTTTTAAAGAGGGGCAAATGTAGACATCCAACATTATCCTCTCCTCCATTCTTATTAATTTCACCATTTATTGACTCTAATTACCATCATACTACTAATAATTCTAACATCATCTTAAGATCCCATTTTGCATCTTCCTTCATAATCCTAACTTTATATCTCATCCCATTTTCCTTCATCTTAATTAATCACTCATTTATCATCCTATTTAACTATCAATTAGATCCTCACAATATTTAAGGAATTTTATATTCTTTCCTAACTACCCCCAACTACCTCCACTAACATTCCTAGCAAATCCCACCACTAATACCCATTTAATACATCATTAATTACACTAAGTTCTTCTATAATTTTCTAATTCACCACCTTGAGCTCCACACCGTGCCTTCAACACCTCATTTCCCCTCTAGAATTCTCCATGGAAATTTTAATTCTTTAAATTCCAACTACCCAACCTTCTCATCCATTCTCCACCATTGATGAAAATTCACCATGGCTCAATATTAGCCATCTATTCCTCCATTTGGCTCCTATAAATAAAGCTATACACCCATGAAAACCAATCAGAAAAATAATAGATAAATCCAATAATCTAATAGTGCTATCATCTTTCCAATCCATCAAGCAATTCCTGCCAAAGTGTTGTCAAATTTGAGCTAGCAAGAGTAATCATACATCAAACATTAAACAATACATCCATCCTCAAATAATCAATCCAATTAGACAAATCTTCTCCAACATGGAAGGGATATTTAAAGTTAAAACAAGGTATAATTCATTTTTTTTTATCATAGCTTTGATTTCTCTTTTCCTTTACCCAATTTGAGGTATTATGATTTGAAATAGAGTATAAGCTTTGAGTAAATATTTCATGGTTTCTATGATACCTCTCTAATTTATATTACATACATTTACCATGACTATGATACATCATTGATTCCATGATAATAATTATCCATTATTGACAATTACACCAAACTATACAACAAACTTGTATATAAGGTAAGTTATAGTGGTGAATATTTAGTTTTTAAGAATTTTGTTTTGGTGATTTTGGAGGGCTAGTACATAGAATAGGGTCACCTAAAAATTAGAATGTAAGTTATTTTTTTGGGTCAGCTCACTCAATGTTTAAATTAATTCCATACTTAGGAATATATATCACTATTACCTTGAAGAACAAATAGGCCCCTATCATCTTTATATATGTGCTAAATATGATTCCATTGGTAACCATCCAATTTTTATTTTCTATTACTTATCAAATATTTTGCACAAACCAGGCATGCAATTGATCAATTACATCATAATAAAAACCATCCATCACATGAAACCATATGGTTATATCATGCACATAATATTTCATCCCTATCACATCACATGTAGATGTAACACATGTAATTGTCTAGCTGCATCACTCACATATCCATCCAACTACATTACTCACATAGTTGTTCTACTCATAAAATGGCATCTAGTGATAATGGTAAAAGGATAGGCCAATTATATGAAAAAATGAGCATATTATCTTATTTTATAAAGCTAAAAAAATGACCATGCAACTAACATGCACTCAAAATACATGTACTTATTGCTTAAAAACATATTTTTATTTATTTTTAGTACATTTGATTTTATCTTTTGATAATAATATCAAAAATATTTTACATGCATATATCCTCATTGATAATGGTATTTCATAAGAAATAATTAATCACAATAACATATCACCACTTGAATATTTTATTGATGATGACATGCCACCACTTGAAGACACTCCTCTAGATGACAATCATGACATGCCTCTACTTGAGGAGAATTATGATGATGAAATTCAACTACTAGAAGAGTTTTCTAGTTCTCATCAAACACCAACTTTAGTTGAAATTTATACTAAAAAATATATTGAAAGGAAGAGAAATAAATGTATAATTTAAAGGTTTTTAAGGTTTTTTGGGTAGTAAAATATCCCTTCATTGAACCCTAGAGCCAAAAAATGTTAATGATACTCTAATAGAATGTAGATGTACAATATATAGTTGGAAACTAGGAAAAGAGCATAGAATGCAACTTAAGTTGGACACAATTGAGAAACATTGTGAAAAAATATGTGTTAGTGAAGCACAAATATGGATAGATAATAAGAACATGCAAATGGAAAAATGTAAAAGAAATTATATTCAAAGAGAAATGCAACTGATCTATAAATCAATCCTAGCTTAGAGAAGATAAATCTTACTTACATTTTGAATTATTGATACATTAGATATTAGGGGTCATGACCAAGATGGATTTTATAGACCTATCCAAGGGATATCTTACCACAATAATATCATTGGGGAGGGTTCCAAAACCTCTAGTCAAGTAAATCTATGCAATAACTCTAACTAGGTCCTATATTTTTATATTCACAAATGTATATGAAAAGCAAAGTAAAATTTAATCTAGTGCACACCAAAGTTTGTGATATAAATTAGGGATTAGTAAATAGAAAAGTAAACATGCATAGGAGATATATACTCACATAAATATATATAAAATCCTAATTCATGTGATAGAAGTACAAATGTAAATATATATACTCTTATAAAGGAGAAATAAAGCTAGGAATACTTACCTTTGAAGATGAAACCACTGAGCCTCAATCCCTCCCTTAGCCAAGGTGCTTCACAAGAGGTTGTTATGGTATGTAAGGATGACAAAGATAAGTTATCTCTAGGCTACACAACCTATCTATGAATCTAAAAGACTTCTCCATAATATAAGATTAATATCTCCAAAGAAAGTATAAAACTCTAAGCTATGCTCCTCAAGTAGAATGGTGGATAAGAATATGTCCAATATATATATCTTCTTATTCTCTTCTCTTCCTAAATGATGAAATGAACATGTATATATAGCTAAATCTAACCCTAAACCTTTTTAAAAGTTTAGTTGATAGAGTCAACCCAATCAACTCTATATTGATAATTAATAAAAATAAGTATCAATTATAATATAGATTTAGGCATATCGACTCTATATTATTAATTGATAAAAACAAGTATCAATCAAAAAACATAGTTGGCCTAGTTTACTTTGTATTGTAAACTGTTGAAAAGGGTTGTAGGCTTAGGAAGGTGCTAAGGAAGGTAGTGAAAAAATTGAAGGAGTGTGCAAGAGAGGATAAAAGGCTTATGGAAGTACATAGGATAATGTTGTGTTGATAACAAGTGGTTGGACAAATGTTAGGAATGATACAAAGTCATAACAGTCTTGTGAAGCACCAATGGTCTGCCCACCCCTTTCCTAGTGTACCCTTTAAAGTGTACACTTTGAGAGATTAAAACTCGATAGGTTCCTACAAGATAGAAAGTATTAGTAAGTGGTAAGGTTAATACACATATTATGTGTATACATATGCCCCACTCAAATATCATCACATGTCACATGAGTGTAACAGGGGATGGTACTTCGAGAAAGAACATGGCAACACATGAATATGAGATAACTAAAAATGAAATATTGAAATTAATGCTGAAATGAAATGAAACTAAATGAAAATACCATATGCATATCTTAACTTACCTTCCACTAAATTACTCTTGATCATGTAGGGTGCAATACCTACATTTGAGAAACCCTAGGGATACAAAAATAACAATAGAAGAAATGGATGCATACATAGGATGGTCAAAGTAGCAATGAATAACTCTCAAAACTAATTAAATGACTTAGAAAAATTGGCAAATTAGGATTGTTAAGGCAATATTAGAACTAAAATATCAATCATGTAAATGACAAATGAATGCAGAACACACTAAATCATGTTGGTAAGCATGTAAAACATAAATGACAAAAAGGAATGTAGAACATATTAAATCACATTGGGAAGCATGTAAAACATAAATGACAAATAAAATTTCAATGCAAGAAAACTCTAACAAAGATATGTAAGCAAGTGGAAATTAATCCCATGTAAGATAAACATTTCAAATCAAACATACATACATAATAAATGATTGAAAATGAAATTTAAATCAAGATGTAATACATGTATGTAAAATGAAGATGAATAAAGCATAGATAAATGAAAATGAAATGTAAGTCAAGATGTAAGACAATCATGAAGAAGTCATACATAAAGAGAAACATGTAAGAATGTAAAATGTCATATGTAAGATAAGTGAAGTCCACAAATATCAAATAAGAACATGATGGATAAATGAAAATCAAAATATCTAAAGGATGAAAACTCAAACTTAGTTCTTGTTATAAAATACAATGTAAGAAAACACAACCACTTAATAACATGAATAGTATGATAATGAGATGGTGTGGTAAATAAATGGTGTAAGGGTGTTTGTGAGGAAGGCCTGGTCCTATCCAAGGTCTTACAATGTAACTCACAAACTATAAATCAAGAGGCATAATTAGTTAGAGTTGATCAAGGATGTGATCAGATAAACGTAATACCCAGCAAGGGGAATAGAAGGAAAACATGATGTAAATAAGGAATGTGAGGTGTTACATGGGTGATGTGAACATCTTTAGAAAGAATGAGACATACTAGGCAAGTGGGAAAGGCTAAGAACTATCAACACCAAAGACTTAAGATACTTTGAGTAATGAACACAAATCTTGGGCTAAAAATTGAAGTACATAGATCAACCCATGAAGGTTATATGCATGAAACTTAAAATGGACCTACCTTCCCGTAACATGTTCCCCATTCCTCAGGATCCCTTATAAAGCCATCAATATATTGTAAAGATTGGGTACTTGCATGAGAAAGTATGTGAAACTAGATACTATAAGATATAATGAGACCTCCTACCCTAGTATACTAGCCTACCACACCTCAATGGACCTCAACTCTATCATGAGGCCAACTATGGAGTTTGAGCTTTGATTGAGATAGGAGATGTGACAAATATAAGTCACATATTTTGGTGTGATTTGACTTTTAATATTGTTTTTTTCTTTTAATCTTTGCATTTTGTTTATATTTTATGATTTAGATTTTAACTTTTTGTTTGGATTTTTCTATTTCTCCTCCATATGGATTCAGAGAACCAATCATGAGTGAAATAAGTGACAAATGCAAGAGAGATTACACTTGGTCACTAGAGAAAAGGACCTAAATACCAAGGTGTCTAAAGAATCATAGGCTTGCCCACAAGTAAGTATGCAATCTTAGAATTGATCGATGTGAGCCTCAAATGAAAGGAAATAAGGGAAATACGTGGATCATGAGAGATACATCCATGTAATAAGTGATATAATGATGAATATGATTGTAGTTGATCACATTGAGGTAAAATAGTGATATGAAAGGGATGGGGCTATGCTATGATAGTCATGTCACTATAGAAGCCATACTAACCTACAACGGATCTAGCACAAGCACCAATGAAAGTAGTAGTCATACTAAAAGATGGGGAAAGTAATTTAAATATTTTTTAATGTGGTAATTTTTGAGGAGAGTCTGGTCCTATCCATGGTCTTACACTGTAACTCACAAGGTGAACACCAATGAGGTGAATGTAAAATAAGGGTAAAAATAATCATAAAGGTACTAAGGCAAAGAATGACATAAAAAGATAATAATGAAAGAGACATCTAAGAACCAAAATGAAAAAAAAAGGCAAATGTAATGTGTAATAAAACCAAAGAACATAAAGGAAAAAATGGTTCCAATAAAGTGTGTTTGTGAGGAAGACCTAGTCATATCCAAGGTATTATAATGCACCTCACAAACTATAAAGTGAAATAAAACCAAATAATCCAAAGTAAAAAATGGTGAAAGTAAAATTAAACTAAAAGAAGTAAAGTGCACAAAAACAAATAAACACGAGACACACATAATAAAAAAAACCTATGCTCACATCTATATCAAAGATGAACATGTGAAATACAAGTCTATGTATCTCAGAATATTTCTTGAAATTGAATTTATTTCTTTTTATGCATTGTAGAAAAATAATGGGCATCATAAGATGCCCTAATGGGTAATTATATGTAAGGATCAGAATCTCAAGATGCCCTAAATTCTAAAGTGATATGTGGATGGCATTATAAGATGCCCCAACATGTGATATGTAATGGGTTGAAGCTAAGTTGTTAGAATGAATTGCACTAGATTGACTTATGTAGTTGGAGATAGGTAAATTAATTGATAAGTTAAAGTTTAAATATGTTGGTTTATTGGATTTAGGAGAGGTATGAATATATCTATAAGGTAAAGGAGGACCATGTATGATGCACTTTGGAATAGGAATTTGGACTAGGTGCTCCTTGGGTTCCTATGACTTAAGAAGTTGAGGTTAGATGAATGTAACCACCTACTTAAACTTATTCACGTTAGTTATCCTTTCCTTATTGGTATAGGAAGAAGGATCAACTAAGGTTTGGATAACATTAGTCGATGAGGTGGAGGTATGGGATAATTATTCTTGATCATTAGGTAGGTGATGTCAAGATGTGATTGTGGTTCATTGGATTGGATTTGAGAAGCTTTAAGATAGTCTTGATAATGTTGTTTTGTTAGAGTATCAATATTGAAATGTGGACCAAGTAAGGAAGTAAGAATAAATCAATGAATATCATGACACAAATCATGATAATGATGTATAGTAGCATGGCATCAATAAAACTTATCAAGATTGTACCATTTTGGAGGAGGTTTGCAAGGATCAAAGCTCATGGGTTTAGAAGGTGGAAATTTCTTCTTAAGTTCTTGTAGACTTAAGGGAAGGTGGGTTGGGTTAATTTTTTTTTAATTAGATGCTCCATTTTGAGGTTGGGGAGGCTTGGATGAATCGATGTTATGAGAAAATTATTGGAAAAGTTAGTTAATAGTTGCTTAAGGTGATTCAAATTGAGTCATAAGAAAGTCTTGCCTTTTTGCTTGGTCTAAAGCTTCTTTTGAAGTTTTAGGGGAAAATATTCAAACTTTGTATTGAAGGGGAGCTTTAAGAATAGTAAATAATAGTTATAAAAGTGTATCATCATTTATTTTATGGTCCAATTTTTAAGCTATAGACTTCCATTGTTTGATCAAAGTGTGAGTAGATTCATTAGGATGTTGCTTGGCATTGATGAAATGGCTAAGGTAATTTTTAGAAAGGTCATTATGTTAGAATTCCTTCACTAGACCATTGAGTAAATCCTCTACTTTTGAGATGAAATGTCTTGTAATTTTTCTGTACCATTCAAGTGCATCACCAAAAAAGGTTTTGACTAAGAGCTGGATGGCAACATAGGTGTTAGTTTGGACCCATTCTTTATAGAGATTACCAAAATGCTAAAGAAATATAACAGGTTCCTTAGTTTCGTAATATGTGATAGTTGGAGAAATGTTTCCAATATCTATGGATGTAATGAATAGAGCTAAAGGTTTATTTTGAAGATGTTTAAGCATTTTTTTATGCATTGGAGGTTTAGGGATGATGTTCGCATTGGCATATTTAAGAGGAGGGACAAACTTTTGATTTGGTTAAGACATGATGAATTGAGGTGGTTGAATAGTCATGTGTAATAAATGTTGTTGCATTTGCATCATTTGGGAATGGTTAGTTGTTTACATAGTGTTAATTTGTTGAATAATTTGAGCAAGAATTTGAGTTGTGTTAATTTTTGCACTAGTATTTGAAAGTGGGGTATTAGTGTTATTAGGAGGGGGATTATTAGTGTTGGTAGGAGAAGGGTTATTAGTGTTGGTGGGAGGAGAGGTATTAGGTGTATGGTATTGGGAAGAAGTTTCCCAACATTGGTATTGGGAATAAGTTTCCCAACATTAGTGTTATTTGTCTTAAGTGTGGTAGAAGAAGAAGGAAGCTTGGTAAATCCACTGTTCATATTAGGAATGAAAATGGTACTATGATAAAGGTGTTTAAAGAATCGAGAATCATCTAGGTCATTAGTTTAATTGATTTCAACCATGTTAATTTGTGAAGTGGTGATGCTATATGATCTTGTTATGGGTGTAATAAGAGGATCATGAGCTTTGGTTGTAATAGGTGGAACATAATGTGCAGTTCCAACTTGTGAAGTGGATGTGTTGACAAGTCTATGGCTTTGAGGTTTAGAAGGTGTAAAATTGATATAAGGTGTATAATTTCCATGATTTGGGATTTGTCTTTTAAGATTTTCTATATCAGCTATATGCTATGGGGTAGATCAAGATTGAGAAGAGTGATTTGATGAAAATATACACTAACAGTGAGCATCTTGTTGGATACCCAAGGTTGGAAGGAAGGAATATCCCATATATCATCTAAATAGATTAAGTTTATCCAAAAATATTCTACTAGGGTATTTCATGATACTTGAAGGAAGAATATGAGATTAAGAAGTAAAAATGAAAAATAGGGACAAAGTTAGCCACACATAGAATAATATCAACCAATAGGTATAGAGTCAATGGGGTTGACAGAGTATGTTAAAAAAATCCATTGAATACATAGTCATATGGGTCTACTGTGTATGGAAAATGATGAAACTAAGATAGGATAGAAGGATACATAGTTTTATGGGTCAACTATGTATTAAAAATGATGAAATTGATATAGCCTACAAGATTACACAGCTGTATAGGTAGACTATGTATTGTAAATGATGAAACATAGATAGCCTATAAGGATACATAGCCATATGTGTCAACTGTGTATTGCAAATGATGAAATTTAGATAGCCTATTGTTAGGAAATGATATCCTACTATGTAATAAAATAATGTGAAAATAATATGCTAAATTAGCAATGACAAAGAAAAACACATTACACAAGTAGATAACGTGGAAACCTTGCGTGAAGAACCTACTGCACATATTTATGAAATACAAAAAATAATGGAATAATAAAAATTACTTCAACAATTAACTCAGAATAATTCAAATATATTATATTTATCATAGGCCACTTTGAGGGGGCAACCTCCTTTGAGCAATCCCAATATAATAATGTTCATGAATGCCTTCACTGGGCCTCAATACTTAAATACTAATTCTACTATAGCAACTAATACTTTCCATGTATGTGGGATAATTCAATTATGCTACTTAAATACTAATTCTATTCTATCAACTAATACTTCCCATACATGTGGGATAATTAAAATATACTAAAGGGGTGACTTACAAAGCATATACATCCATAATGACTAATACATTAACAAAAAAAAGAGAAGGGTAGGAACACGGGTTCCTAACACCACCTCTCCATTAGAAAAATTTTTGTCCTCAAAGCTTCAAATGTGGGAATCATTGCTAAATTTAGAATAATGGTTCCCAAGTGGCATCTTCAGGTTGCATGTCATGCCACTAGATTAAGACTTCTATGATGGAGCAGGAGTGAAGTTAGTAGGTATTCCTGTCTAGGATAGCTTCTAGTTTGAGAAGGATGAATCCTTCATTATCAAGTTCAGGTAAAACTACCTGCACTTTAATTGTGGTTTAAGAACTTTCTTCAAACATGAGACATGAAAGACTGGGTGAATTTAGGAGGAAGGTGGAAGCTCCAACTTGTAAGTAATAGACCCAATCTATTGGAGAACCTTATATAGCCCATAAGAATTTGGGGCAAGCTTTTAATTCCCTTTTAGTTTCAAGGAGGATTGATTGTATGACTATAGATGAATAAAAACCATATCACTAGGTTGAAAGGTGCACTTCGAGTGGTGTTAATCTACCTACTGCTTCATTTGGTTCTATGCCAGATGGGGATTATCCTACAAGATTTTGAGAATTTGATCCTGATGGTGGAGAGTAGTGTTGTTGACTACCTAAACTAGGGAATTTATAGGTGTATATGGGAGTAGTGTTGGGGTTGCTTAACCATAAAATACTTCATATAGAGTCATTTTAGTAGAATTATGGTATGAGGTATTGTACCACCATTCTATAAGGGGGAACCACTTTGCCCACTGGTGTTGTTTTAATGAAAAATAATAAAGGAATATTTTCAAGCATTTGTTGATGATTTTGTCTAGCCATCGACTTGGGGATGATCCCTAAAGCTCATCTTCAGTTGTGTGCTTGTGCATCAAAATAGATCTTTCCAAAAATGTCTAGTGAAAGTTACATCATGATTAGAGACAATTAAAGAAGGGATTCCATGAAGACTAAAAATATAATCCAAGAAAACTTGTGTGATTGTGGAGGCTGTTTAAGGGTGGCTAAGGGCATAAAAATGACCATATTTGGAAAGGTGGTTAACCGAGACTAGGATCACTATTTTTCCACTAGATTTAGGGAGCCCCTTAATGAAATCCATAGAAATATTAGTCCAAATCTTATAAGGATAGAAAAGTTTTGATAAAACCAAGAATCATTATGGTTTCACCTTTGTTGTGTTGGTAGGTATCACATTAGGCCACCATCTATTTAATTTCCCATTTCATCTCCTTTTAGAAAAAAATTCAATGTGTTCATTTATATGTTTTAAGAAATCATGAGTGCCCTACTGATGGAGAAGTATGGATTTCATTGAATACATCATGATGAAGGTCTATGCTATTGGGAAGCACCAAATGACCCTTATAATGCATAAAATCACCATCCTATGAATAATGTGGTACTGCAGAGGGGTTATGGTCAATTTTGAATGAGTTGGTGTAAAGAGGGATCATGTGCATAGCCTTAGTGTATAGATTACAACTAGTTTAGAATGGGCATGGAGATGGTAGAAAGGGAGGTCTGATCCTTGAATGTGTGGGAGAGATCATCTGACACTATATTGTATTTACCCTTCTTATAATTGATCTCATAATGATAGCCCATGAGTTTGTTGACCCATTTTTGTTATGTCAAGGATGAGACCCATTGTTCTAAGAAGTATTTCAAACCTTGGTGATCAATTTTAAAGCAAAAATGATTCCCAAGTATGGTTTCCATTTTTTTACTTCATGTAGAATGGACATCATTTCTTTTTCATATGTAGACAAAGCCAAATTTTGTCTAGAATGAGCTTTTCTAGTGAAGGCAATGGGACAACCTTCTTGGAGAATAAAAAAAATGAGGCCGTTACCACATGGATCACTTTTGATGGTGAAAGTGTTGGTGAAGTATGGCATGGCCAAAACTGGTGTGCTACACATAGCTTGTTTGAGTACCACAAATGCCTTGTTAGCTATGACATCCCATATGAATGCATCCTTATTCAATAAAGAAGTTATAAGAGTTATGATCCTTCCATAATTCTTGATGAACTTGTGGTAGTATCTTGAAAGGTAGAGGAAGCCATGAAGGTTCTTGAGGTCATTAGCTGAGGCCATTATTGCATGGCACTGATTTTATCTAGATCCACACAACACCCATCGATTGAAATAATGTGCCCTAGATATTCAAATTCTTCTTGACCAAAGGAACACTTGGAGTAATTTACACATAATTTATTTTCTACTAGAATTTATAATGCCATATCAAGATGCTGGATATGTTCATCCCATGTATGGTTGTAGATAAAAATATCATCAAAGAAAACCAAAGCAAATTGATGGAGGAAAGGCTAAAAGAATTTATTCATTAGGGCCTAGAATGTTGAAGGGGAATTTTTAAGTCCAAATGGTATGACCAATAATTCATAGTGACCCTCATTAGTGCATAAAGATATATTTGGAATATCATCAACATACATGTGAATCTGATGATAGCCAAAATGAAGATCTAATTTGAATAATTTTTTTGCCCCATGGAGCTCATCAAGAAGCTCATCGATGATCAAAATTAGAAACTTGGCTTTGATAGTGAGGTGGTTAGGGAATGAAAGTCAATGAAAAGGTATGATGCCCCATCTTTTTTGTGGACAAGAATTACTAGGGAGGAGTATGGGCTAATGCTTGGGTGAATAATTGTGGACTTGAGAAACTCCCATACTAGCTATTCAATCTTAGTTTTTTATAGATGGGGATAATGATATGGCTAAATTTTGGGTGGGATGCTTCTTTGAAGGAGTAGAATATGATGATATTTAAGATGTGAAGGGGGAAAACCCACTAGCTCTAGAAAGATGGTTTCATGCTTGTTAAGGATGGATTATAAATCAGTAGGGTAGTGAGTAGAAGCGGGGAGTTGGAGTTGGATGGAGTGCTACTAGGCAATGACCCCATGTGAGCCTTTCTTCAATTTTTTTTCCAAGCAATGAGAATTAATGATGTTATAAATTTTGGGAAATAACCCTTTTAAGGTGTACTTTTGGTCACTATCAATGAATTGCATCCAAATATCATATAAGTCCCATAGAATAGGTCCTAATGTGTTGAGCCACTATGCTTCTAGGACCACGTCACATCCCCCTAAGGGTAGGACAAACATATTTGAGAAAAGAGTCTAATAACTTATCATGATACACACATTATGTCACTTCCCTTTACAAGATAATGTTCCCCTATTGGCAATCATGACTTCAAAACTGGAATATGGGTGTATAAAGTAATCTACATGCTTAGCAATGTAGGGATCAATGAAATTGTGTTTGCTGCCAGAGTTAATGAGGATTTGAGAGGAATATTTTTAGATAACCCCTTAAACTTCATGGTTTGAGGGGTGGTCACACCTATGATTTCATGAAGAGAGATCTTAGGTTGAGTTTCTTGAGCCTTAGATTCATTAGAGGGGATTTGTTCTACTTGAGCACCCTAAAATTCTTAGATATCAGGCTCATTATCTTACTCTAGCAGTGTGTCCACATCTAACAAGTAAAGATTTTATGTGATGCATCAGTGACCCTTAACCCATTTGTCATCACAATTATATCATAATCCTTTCTCCTTATAATCCCACATCTCTATCTTAGTAAATCACTTAACTGATGTGGTTGTGGATGGCTGCTAGTTTGTTGTGTTCTTTATGGGTGGAAAAGTGGGAAGTTGACATTGCACTGAGAGTTTATCTTTAGCTAACTTATATAAACCCAAGGTATCCATAAATATGGTGGGATAAAACATTTTCACCACTAAATGGATTGGATCTTTGTGGTCACTAATAAAAAACTCTTGAAGAAATCATATGACAACCCTTCAGTGTGATTAGCCAATTTTTAAAATTTAATCCGATAATCATAAACAATGCCTATCTAGCTGAGTTTGGTGAGAGCTCCTATAAAGTCCTGAAATGTCAAAGTATCAAACCTACCTAGAAGTAAGGATGCAAAGGTTTTCCATTTGGGTTCATCATTTGACTTGAGATACCAACAATACCATTGAAGTGCTTCTTGTTCCAAGTGAAATGAAGCAATTGGGACTTTGTTAATAGAATAAGTATTGTGAAGGTTAAAGAGTTGTTCAACTTGATATATCTATCTAGTAGGATCTGTACCATTGAACTATGTAAATTCTAGCTTAGGCCCACATGATGTGTGTTGAGAAGAGAAACTATTCTCTAAAGACAACTCCTTTTTTAACTTGTTGATGAGAAGGCTATTTTGCTGATTCAGTCCATGTATCATGTCGATTAACTTGGTGACCTATGATTTCAATATGAGGGGTTCTTCCTCCATGATTTTTGTGCCTGTACGAGAGACTACCATAACTAGTGTTTTATTTTTCTAAGGGATAGAAAAACAAGTTTTAATACATAGTCAGTAAGATACTTTTTAAATTTGGACTAAAGTGGAAGGGGTAAAGGTATGTTTAGGGAAATTTTAGAATTGAAATGGAAAAATTATCCAAGAGGGACAAACGAGAAGAAAAGGGAAAGGAACAATGTGATTTTTTTTTGAATCAAGAGGATAAAAAATGAAGTTATGGTAAAACCTAAAAAAATAAAAAAATGAGATTTGTGGTTAATGGAAGTGGAATTGGGAGAAGAGACCTCAAGGAAGAAAAGGTGTAGAATGAAATTTTAGGTGTTCTGGTAGAGTTTGAGGATCAACATAGATAGTTTTTTTCCTAAAACTAGTTTTTTTGGGTTTCTATTATTAATAGTCTATTCACAAGTTTGTAGTCACCACTGTGCTAATCTAAAACTAGTTTCTCTAGTTTCTCCTATCAGAAGTTTGTCCACAGGTTTTTAGTTACCACATTGCTAATCTAAATCTAGTTATTTTGAGATGCTCATATTAAAAGTATGTCTATAGGTTTTAGTTACCACTCTTCTAATCTAAAACTAGTTTTTCTATTGATAATCTATAGAAACTAATATGTTTGATATGGGCCCTAAGTTTATTCAGCTGCCTAAAGGTTTTAAGAAATATCTCTGACCACCAATATTGTTTGAATGAGTACCACTCTCCAAATTTTTTTGGCCATATATTTACCCCTAAATGATAGCTCTTAGTTTACGTCATGGGTGGGAAATAGTCAATCAAAATGGGGCCATTTCCATTTTGGATAGCAAGTCCTCCTAATGGACCAGCTACTTTAGGGTTCCTATGGTAGTTTTCACAATGAGTTTTAGGGATATATGCCCAACTACATCACATAGTTATGCATAGGGGGTTTTACCCTTATCTGAACCTGCAAATTAAGATGTGAAAATAGATACAATGAAAAATATATTTTTTAAAGGGTACAACTCTTAAAAAGCCACTAATATAAGGAAAAAAATTCTCCAAAATCTAGTTGTAGGCTGAAGAAAGTGCTTCGATACTAGATGTGAAGAACCTGATGCACAAATTTATGAACTATAGAAAATAGTGGAATAATAAAAATTACTTCATAAATTAACTTATAATAATTTAAATATGTTATATTATCACATGCCACTTCGAGGGGTAAACCTCCTTTGAGCAATCTCAATACAATAATGTTCGTGAATGCTTTCATTGGGCCTAAATACTTATTTAAATGCTAATTAAATTATAGAAACTAATACTTACCATACATGTGGGATAATTCAATTATGCTACTTACTTAAATACTAATTCTATTATATCAACTAATACTTCTCATGCATGTGGGATAACTAAAATATACTAAAGGGATGACTTAAAAAGCACATGCATCCATAATGACTAATACACTAACAAAGCAAAGAGAAGGGTAGGAACATGGATTTCTAACTCATTCATAAGTATAAGGAAAAACCATGGGAAAATAACAATTGTAGTATTCTTATTGATCTTCAGAATATCAACCTCTTCAACAAATCTTCCTCACAACATACTCTCCTCTTACAATGCTTTCACATAAGCATTAAATATATGTAAAGATTCTCAACAAACTAATTATAATATTCTACACACTCAAAAGCTTCATACACTTTCTACCAAGCTTACACTTGCTCTCAAGCTTACGTACATAAAGAGGAAGAATCATACATATATAGAATACAAGGAGAAAAGAGAATAATGGATGGTAAAGAGGAGAGAGAATAAATTTTGCCCACCTCTATGTGGCCTTACTATTCATTAATAATAATCTTGTCTCCCTCACATATGCTAGTCAAAATATGCTCCCACTTTTTACTTGAGCTTCCCACCTCCATGTGAATCCAAAATGCTATGCCACACTTCACATGGGCCTCTAATCTAAAATAATAATCCTTGTCCCCACTTTACCATGTGCACATTTGTGTTAGTAAAAATATTCCTGAACCTTTTAACTCCAATCACATGCACATGCTTGAAAGACAAATGATTAGATCCTCTTTTTATTGTCTCCCACATGCACACACAAGTCAAGGGTCAATGATGGCTCCCCACATGTTCCCCATATATGATCTCAAAAGGTAAACCCATGTTCCCAAGGAGAAATTCACCCCATTTATCTCTCTTACCTTTACAAAAAGGAAAGATACCTTGTGGTCTATGCCACATCACCAAAATTTCCATCTCATACACCCAGTCACTACCAAATCACACTACCACCTCATCAACATAGTCACTGTCAACTCACCACTGTGAATAGTAACTACCACCTCATCACATGAATAGTGGTCATGAATAGTGACTCATGAATAGTTTCATGTGAATATTTAATTCGCATCCTAACATTCTTCCACTTAAAGTCAATATACGCAAGCTTTTCCATACTTGCATATTCTTCCATCTAGCTGCCAACCATGTCTTTTGCTACCTTGACATAAACCTAATAAAAGTTTTGTTACACCACTAAAACTTCTCTATCCTAACTATATTTTTCAACATCTACTATTCCATAGTAGATTATGACATCTAAAGTGATTTTTCACTTCTCCACACACACAAACCAATCCTATTATTGAGATTCTACCATGAACTGCTCACAACTCCCAATGTTTGGAAGTATCTGATATAAAACTCACCATGGCATCATGAGGCTTTCTACTCTTGATAAATCCAATACATAGGACAATAAAAATGTCTTCTCCTCTATTATAGGACACTCTTAGGAAGATAATTCACATTGTAATAAGTAGGGTACTTCCTTGCTTTTTTGTCCTTATGCATCTCTATCCTTGGTTTTCTCCTCATATCACCTTCATCGTATCTTTGTCACTGAGCCATCACACAAATAATCATGTTGGGGCCTACATCCAACATGTCATAAACATATATAATAGTAACCTCTGATAAACACTTTGGCTCTCCATGAAGGTACTACTGTACTCCCATCCACATGCTCACTTTAGCTCGTATAGTCTTCAAATTATAGACCATCAACTCTTTACCTCATCCTTATAGCCTTCTAACTACTCTATTTCTTCTAGAGAGATCACCATGTAGGAGATAAATTGATCTAACTCTGAACAAAAACCAGTGCATGTAACACTCTTGATAGTTTTCAAGAAAGAAGATGACATAGAAGTCAATACCAGACTTCTCCTCATAGCCTTTAACTATCAACTATACCCAAACATGGTACAAGTGGACTAATCACAGTTCCAAGGAAGTTGTCACACTAGTCGGTGCATCAATGCACCTACTAAGTTTTCAAGCCTTAAGAATGCATCCAAAATGCATCACACTCTATCACATGTCTAAACACACAACCTTCTCCTTTCAAGAACACTAGGTCTCACTTTGTATTCTTCATCTTCTCTTTCCACTAATTTAATAGTTACAATGTTAGGTATATTTTTTACATCCTCCTTTGCATGGATTTCCCTATCATTTGTAACATCTTAGATAATAACATGTGGTTAGTAGGATATTACATCATATGCCCCTTTTTATTTATTGCCAAGAACTACACTTCCTTAATTTTAAATCAAGCTGAAACATCAACTTGTGCTTTAACCTTCACCCTCTTATAGGGATTACTTATAGCTAGCATCACGTCACCCTGAGTAATATCTAATATTGTTGAAAATTCACACAATCGATACAAGAAGCCATCAGATTCTCTTTTTTCCACCACTAGGGATCCTTTGGAAATTATGCATTTACCATTCACAAAGGTACATGAATACCCTAACTCATCCATCCTCTTCATGGACATTAAATTCTTTTCAAAATAGGATCATGATGCACATATTTCTACATTCTAATTTTACCATCATGTAGCCTGATCCTTATATCTCCTCTTCCCACAATCTCTAATGGATTACCATCACCCATATAAATAGACTGTCCACTACATAGATAGTAACCCATAAACCAATATTTATGTGGAGACATGTGAAAAGATGATTTTGAGTCCAACACCCAGGCATTATCATTGGATCTACTATTATTGAGGCAAAAAGCCTCATGTGATGTCACTTCCTCTAAATTTTTTGTGTTGGCTTCAGCTAAAGGTGGATTCTCATTTCCATCCTTCTTTTGCTCATTCTTCAAATGCTAGTAATCCTTCTGTAAGTGTCTTGGATTTCCATGATGCCAACACCTGATATTCTACTTGGGTCCTCTAGACTATGATCTAGATGATGATCTCCCTTATGTGATCTTTTCACTGGATCTCCCTCTCATAGTCAAGGTTTCATTACTTGAGGATACACTAGAAGACACTCTTCTCATGTCCTCTCTAAGCAAGGATAAAACCACATCATCAAACTTAATATTTGTTGATGATGAATTACTGTGGTCATCACCACATGATCCCAATTATCTTGTAATAAGAACAATAAGGTGATAGCTTTGTATTCATCTTCCATCTTTACACTGATAGATGTTGAACTCATTCAAGGGATCAATAATGGATGAATTCTCCTTCATCCTCAAACTATATATCTACTTCTTCAAGAACACTTTATTTGTAGCTAACTTCATCTAGTATAGGTTGTTTAATTTCTCTCATAGCTCTTCAATGGTTTTCTCCTTAGTAACATTGAATAACAAAAAAATTGTAAGACAGACGGATGATAAAAACTACTTTTCTATCCATCTTGTTCTAATCTTCATCTATCATACTGCTAGGTTTGCTTGCAAGACCCTTTAAGGATAGAGCTTGGTCATTATAAACCAAGAGATACTTCACATTCAAATTCCATAGGGAGAAATTTATGCCATCAAACTTCTCTACTTTAAATGGAGTCACTCCTCCTATCATTGTGTTATCTCCCACTTGCACAAAGTTCCCTAGCTCAACAAAATACACTTACACAAGACTTTTTCAAAGAGCCTAGCTCTAATACCATATGTTAGGAAATAATATCCCACTATGAAAAAAATAATGTAGAAAGAACAAGCTAAAATAATAATGAGAAATAAAAACACATTACACAAGTAGATAATGTGGAAACCTTGCTAAGTACAAAGAAAAACCATGAGCAAGTGGAAGTTGTAGTATTCTTATTGAACTTCAAAATATCAACCTCTCCAAAAAATATTCCTCACAACACACTCTCTTCTTACAATGATTTCACACAAGAATTTAATCTATGTAAAGCTTCTCAACAAACTAGTTATAAGATTCTACACACTCACAAGCTTTATACACTTTCTACCAAGCTTACACTTACTCTTAAGCTTATCTATATAAAGAGAGAGTATCATACATATAGAATATAAGGATATAAGAGAATAATTTATGGTAAAGATGAGAGATAATAAATTAAACCCCCCTCCATGTGGCCTTACTATTCATGAATAAGAAACTTGTCTCCCTCAAAAGTGCTAGTCAAAAGATGATCCCAATTTTTACTTGAGGATCCCACATTCATGTGACTATAAGATGCTATGCCCCACTTCACATGGGCCTCCAATATATAATAGTGATCCTTGGTCCCACTTTCCCATGTGTGATTCAAAATATTCCTCAACCTTTTGACTCCAATCACATGCACATGCTTAAAGGACAAATGATTAGATCCTCTTTTTCTTATCTCCCACATGCATCCACTAATCAAGGGTCAAGGATAACTCCCCACATGTGATATAAAATGGTAAACCCATGTTCCTAAGGATAATTTCACCTAATTTATCTCTCCTACCTTTATAATAAATAAATATACCCAATGGGCCATACCACATCACCTAAAGTGCCATCTCATACACCCAGTCAATACTAAGTCACACTGCCACCTCATCAGCATAGTCATCACCAACTAAACACTATGAATAATAACTACCACCTCATCAACATAGTCACAACCAAATCAACACTATGAATCATAACTACCACTTCATCATATGAATAGTGACTTAGGATAGTGTCATGTGAATAGTGACTTCACATCTTAACACCTATAAGGATATATAGTCGTATGGGTTGATTGTGCATTACAAATGATGAAATTAAGATAGCCTAAAAGGATACACAATCATATGAGTCAACTGTGTATTGAGAAAAATAATGAAACTTAGATAGCCTATAAGGATACATAGTTGTATAGATTGACCATGTATTGAAAAAAATGATGGCATGAAAAAAAACTTGCAAGGATTAGATTCATGTCAGGTTCACTAAAATGTATGCAAAGGGAAATGTAATTGATATATAAATAAATCCTATTTTAGAGAAGATAAATCCTACTTACACTTATAATTATTGATACATTAGATATTCAGGGTCATGACCAAGATGGATCTACTAGACCTAGTCAAGGGATCTATTACCACAATAATATCACTAGGGAGGTTTCTAAAATGTCTAATCAAACAAAACTATGAAATAACCCTAATTAGGTCCTATATTTTCATATTCATAAATATATATGCAAATAAAAGTAAAATATAATCTAGTACACACCAAAGCTTGTGGCATAAATGAGGGATTAATAAACATAAAAGTAAACATGCATAGGAGATATATACTCATGTTAATGTATACAAAATCCTAATGCATGGGAGATAAGTATAAATATAAATCTATCTACTCTTATAAAGGAGGAAAAAATTTGGGAATAATTACCTTTGAATATGAACCCAACGAGCCTTGACCACATATCAGAAGGTTATGTGTTTGATTCACATCAGGTTTACCATAATATATGCAGAGGGAAATACACTTGATCAATAAATTAATATTAGTTAGGAGAAGATAAATCCTACTTACACTTTCAATTGTTGATACATTAGATATTTGGGCTCATGACAAAGATGGATCCTCTAGACCTATCCAATGGATATTTTACCATAATAATATCACTAGGGAGGGTTTTAAAGCCTCTAGTCAAGTAAAACTATGTAATAACCCTAACTAGGTCCTATGTTTTCATTTTCACAAAAGTAAATGACAAGTAAAATAAAAGTGTAATCTAGTGATCACCAAATATTGTGGCACAAAGTGGGGGTAATAAACATTAAAATTAAATATGAATAAAAGATATATACTTATGTCAATATATACATAATCCTAATGCATATGAGAGAAGTATAAATACATATTTATCTACTCTTACAAAGGAGGAACAAAGTTAGGAATAATTACCTTTGAAGATGAACCCGTCGAGCCTCAATCTCTCCCTTAGTCAAGGTGCTTCACAAGAGGTTGTTGTGGTATGTAAGGATGACAAAGATAAATTAGTTTTAAGCTACACAACTTATCTATACATCCAAAAGACTTATCTATAAGACAAGATACCTATCTCCAAATAAATTATGAAACCCTAAGCTATGATCCTCAATTAGAATGGTGGATAATCAGATGCACAATATATATCTCTTATTCTTATCTTCTCTTCCTAAATGACAAAATGAATGTGTATATATAACTAAATCTAACCCTCAACCTTTCTAAAATTTTAGTCAACAGAGTTGGCCCAATTGACTCTATATTGTTAATTGATAAAAATAAGTATCAATTAGAATACATAGTCAACCCAATCAACTCTATATTATTAATAGATAAAAATATGTATCAAGTAGAATATAAATTCAGCCCAATAGACTCTATATTGTAAACTATCAAAAAGGGATTTAGGCTTAGGCAAGTGCTAAAGAAGGTATTAAAAATGTCAGAGGAGTGTGCAAGAGAGGAGAAAAGGCTTAGGAAAGTACATAGAATAAGGTTATGTTGATAGAAAGTGGTTGGAAAAATGGTAGGAATGATAAAAAGACACAAAAATCTTGTGAAGCAACACTAGTCTACCCATCCCTTTCCTAGTGCACCCTTTAAGGCATACACTCAGAGAGATTGAAACTTGATAGGCTCCTACAAGACAGAAAATGTTAGTAAGTGATAAAGTTAATAAAAATATTATGTGTATATAGAATACATACATATAAGATATTCACGCAAGTATGAAAATGATCAAAAATGTCAAAACATTTTGTTGAGAAAGGGGGAACAATCAAAGCTCAATTTGGAAAAATTATATAGTCCAATCTAAAGGCCAAATATATACAGTTCTTAACTATATAACATATTTTAAAAAAGGGCAAACCTATTTATAATTTTTTAGATAATAAGATTTTATTTCAACATAGTGGGTTTCTTAACATTCCATAATCACATTGGCCAGATACCAGTGCTTGGGAAATGGAGAAAGGTTCTAGCAATGGTTGAGAGGGAGGATTTGAAAGAAAATGTTAAAAATTCATTAGACAACACATGATGGGTTTGTATGCATATTTATACTTTTGAAAACTATTTAAGGCAACTTCATCTATTAGCTATTTATAAAATGATATAAAATTGTAATGCTTAAAACCTTTATAAATTAATTGTTTCTAATTTGAGAGATAAAGTTGGGATGGATGGTTATGTAATAACTACCAACTTGGTGTGTTGGGGTTGATGGTGCATATGTAATGCAAGGTCATAGAAATAGTCTTTGTGTTTGACTTCAAACAATAGTTTTTATATATATGATTCTAATTCATTGTATGGCTCAGAGGATGAATTTTGCATACAAAATTGTTAGCACATTTGATAATGTCACAAAAGTGAAAGAACTTATTCATGAATTGCATGCTTATATGTCAAACAACCAATTTTTTTTTAGAGTTTCAAAAATTTGTAATTAGAGTGATTGATGGTTAATTTTTTTTTAAATATGTTGATACAAGATGAATTTCCATGTATGAGCCTACATGTAGAATTTTTGAAGAATATTCAGTGTTAGCATGTTTTATGTATAAATACCATAGGAAAATTGACAAGGTAAAAGATTTGTTATACCATTTAATAGATTTGGAAACATTATTGATATTATGTGGTATTTTCCCAATGTTGAAGGAAATTAATTATTTAATGAAACATGCTCAAGATAAATCCATATGTATTGTTGACTTCATACAGTTGAGAAAATGAGTGTGTCAATCTCTAGATATGTTATACATGTCAAATGAAAACTTTCACAAACCTATTTTTAGGAGTTGAAATTTTTTAATAGATATAAATGATTCTAAAATCTATTTTAAATTCAATTTAAATGATCATTTATGTATCATTGTTAATAACAAGTAGATACCAGTGCACACTTTATACAAAAGAGTTGATTTAATGGGATCTAAAATTGAAAAAGTGCCTATAACACATCTTCTATACAATATTGTTATATCTGTAACACATATGAAATTGAGTAGAATTTTACAAATCTTATCTTTTGATATTAGAGATTGTTTTAAATGGGTTGAGTTGGTGGAGGCCATGGACATTGTGAATCCTATTTTTTGGAATAGTGACAACAGTGAAACATTGATAAGCAATTTATTTCACAAATACATGGGTTCTCTTATTAAGCATTTCAATAAATATATAAAGGTAAATTGAGTTGAAATTAAAGGTATTTTATGAAAGGATTTAATGACATCTCAATCAACACATTTTGGACTTACAATGATTGATCAATATCAATATCGAAGTGAACCAAAAAAAAATGATGTTTTTACATGACTATGAAAAAACTTTATCCTAGTAGCATCTTTTAAGAAAATATTAGTGAATATTTATAATTATATGAAATTTTTCAAATAATAATATTGGGTTCAGTAGAATATGAAATATTATTTAGTGCATTATATTTCATTAAGTCAGAACTTTGAAATAGATTGGATAAAAAACTAGAGACCTTCTTGAGATTATATGTTTCACATTATCCTGTAGACATGTTTCCTTATGAAATATCTATGGTAACATGGATTTATCTTATTGAAAGAAGAGGCACCAATAATACAATGACCAATAGAGATGACATAAATATTGAGATTGAATATACCACTGACATGGTAGATGCGATTGCCACTTATAAAGAGCAAGTTTGTCAAGGTTTGTTTTAGCTACCTAAGTTTTAGTTTGATATTATTTCAATTATCATTATTTCAAATCCAATTTCACATTATTTTTTCTATTGGAAAAACATTTGAAACATTGAAATTATAAAATTTGAAACATTGTCATTGAAATATATTTGAAACATAATAAATTGTCATTCAAAACTTAAAACATAATAACATTGTCATTGAAACATAATAAATTTTCATTTGAAATATAAACCTAAAAACCATAGAAAATAATATTTTTACACAATGGATTAAAAACATAGAAAACAAACCACATACCTACAGTCATATCCTAATAAGTTATGCCGTAATAAAACATTTCAAAAAATTGACATAATAAAATTTGAAACATTGTCATTGAAATATTTGTAGCATTGTGATTTAAACATTTGAAACATGATAAATTATCGTTAAAACATAATAAATTATCATTTTAAAGATGAAACAAAATAACATTATCATTGAAACATAATAAACTACCATTTGAAACATGATAAAATATTATTCTTTTTGAATAGATCTTACCTCCACTTGATTTATATCATCCTTTAATATTCTTGATGCAATAAGATCCTCTGCTGTAGAATTGATATTTGCAAGATTTTCCATTTCTTCATTAATTGCATCTTTTATTGAAGGTAGATTAGGATTTGTATATATTTTCTTTTTTAATAAATTATTAGGATCCATGCTGTTCTCTTTAATTGTTCTCTTCAGTGTATTTTTTTATTTAACATCATTATCTTTTCCTTCAATATAATTATTGCATTTAAAATTTTGTGTGCATTTTAAAAATGAACATTTAGGACATGGGCTTCTTTCCTTAGATTTAATATTTTGTCTATAATTTAAAAATGAAATATAAATAGATAAAAATTACAATAACTAAAATTTATTTCATAAAAAGGATGACAACTTACTGAAGCTTTTTCCTCTGCATTGGTAATTATGACAAGGATTTTATTTGTTGACCATTTTTTGAAGTAAACTTGGCCTTATACATTCAAATTATCTAGCCTATTTAACATAATATCCAAAATAGTGTCATTGTAATCAATGGTAACTAAAATTTCCCTAGATTGTGCTTGATTGAATAAAACATCAAGATTTGCGAGTTCATTTTACATTAGTGAATAAAAATTGAGTCTTTAGGAATACTTGTGAAAATGGGAATTCATCTACTCAATCAATGCTTTTGACCAAAAATTTCATACTTTTAAAACATTCAAAATAGTGAGAACAACATAGAGATTTGATAAATAATTTTCTAACAATAGATTATTTAATGGAAAACAAGAAATGTCATCATCAAATAGCTCTAAATTGTCAAGAATAGTGGTTGGCCTAGGTGGTGAAGAGGATGTAGCAGGTCCTTCTTGAGTAGGCACTTTTTCAACTTGAATAAAATCATGTGGATTAAAGTAATTGGGTCCCTACTTTCAATCCCAAGAAATTCATAGTCAAGATCAATCTACTATAAAAATGTAGAACCCTATGCACTAGATACACTGCCAAGAGATAAATTGGGGAACTCAGTGTTGAAAGTTATCATTGATGTCATGTGTTTGAGCCTATCATTGATGTCAAAAGAAGTATGAGGTATTATGATCCAATGATATGATACATAGTAGGTCTATATGATTTACTAGTCCTTGAGCATGATTAAGTCATGATGAGGCTGGTGATGATTACATGGAGGTATATAAGCTTGAAGGTGTAAAATGAAGTATGTGATCATGAGATATGTTGTTTAAGCATGCTAGATAAGTGCTAAGATCAAGGACAAGATGTATGAAGATCAGTTCTAAAGACTAATATGATTTGAGGTCAAGACTTAAAGAAAAAAGAGAGAGAGAGCATGGGTTAATGGAGGTATGAGGTCAGCTTGATAGCTTGGAGATTATATGACATATATACATGTTAGTGAGGAAAAAGAAGAGGTTGTGAGGCATACATAATGTCTTGGTGAAGTTTTGGTGTGTCATTTGACCCTTTCAAGAGAGAATAATGCCTCCTCTAGCCTAAGAAGCACCAAAATATCACAAACCATCACATAGGTATGAATGTATGAATAAGTTTGTGTATTTATTGTAGGTACTCAAAAAGATAACCCTAGTAAAAATAAAATATGGAGGTGTTATTCTTAGTACCAAGATCCTTCCCCAAAAATTTGGTGTATTGAAGTGTTTCCTACCTTAAGTTATAAGCCTCCAAAGTTTCTTTGATAGACTATGATGTGCCAGAGACCATCAAGTTTAAGCCTCAAGAAATAGTTGTTGAAATTCAAAAATATAAATTTTGGATTTCAAATGACTGTGTATGCATAAGAGACCAATGATAAAATAAATGCTTATAGAAGGTAGGATATTAATTAGATCAAGCTGGTGTAAAATACAAAGTTGTATTAGACTCCATGAAGATCATAATCCAAGTGGTGTCATGTCTTAATTTTTTGTACAATTTCATTTATTATAGATCAAAGTCAAATGTTCTAACTGTGGTAAAAACCATAAAAACTAGTGAGCAAAGGAATGCATGTAGAGACCAAAATATTGAGAATTTTGGCATGGTATAAAAATAAACATTATATTAGACTCCTTCATGAACAACCTATAAGTGTAATTTCTTCATGACAATCCATATAAGTGAACTTATTTCTTGTCAAAGTTTATTGTGTTTTTTAGTGGACTGGTAGATTTGAATGAGCTTTTTGTAGAGATGATTTTGGGGTGATTTGGATAGAGTTGAATGATATAATACATATTAAATTATTTTAAAGGTATCATAGTACCATAATAATGCATTATAGGTTCATATAATTGTCTATATAGGTGTTGTAAGTCATGTTCACCATGACTGGTTCACTAGGTAGAATGACAATCCTGAGTAAGTGAGTAAGAATGGTGATTTAGAGGATATTTTCACTTAGATGAAGAATATCATGAATATGATGTTGTTTTTTATGACCTATTTAAACTATACATGCTTTATGGAAGGTTTTTAATTACTCTAATATGTTGTAATATGGAAGGAAAAATGACTTATCTATTGTTGTAATCACTGTGTATGAGAGACTTGAGAAATTGGTCAGTAAGATCAATGATTGATAATAGAGTTTGATATATATATATATATATATATATATATATATATATATATAAAATAAAATGTATCTATATATCTATATATATATAAAATAAAATATATCTATATATTTATATATAAGGTTTTTAATTACTCTAATATGTTGTAATATGGAAGGAAAAATGACTTATCTATTTTTGTAATCACTGTGTATGAGAGACTTGAGAAATTGGTCAGTAAGATCAATAATTGATAATAGAGTTTGATATATATATATATATATATATATATAAAATAAAATATATCTATATATCTATATATATATATTTGTACATATCTATATATATATATATATAATACAATATATATATATATATACATATACATATACATATATATATATATATATATATATATATATATATATATACATACATACATATATATATATGTATATATATATGTGTGTGTATATATATATGTGTATATATATATATGTATATGTATATGTATATATATATGTATATATATATATGTATGTATATATATATATGTATATATATATATATGTATATATATATGTATATATATATATATATATATATGTATATAGTATAATTATCTATAGGTCACATAGTGAATATTTATGTGCATGAGATGTCATGAAAGTGCCCTTACAAGTGATAAACACTACATTCTTCTTGACTGTGTTTTTTAAGCTATAGGTAGTTTTTTGTGGGGTAATGAGTTTCATGTTCCTGTCCAATCTTGACCAATATGGAAGAATAAAAAAATTATTATGTTTTTTTTATATATTACATAAGATATTAAACATGATTTTTGAGTGTTTTAAAGTTATTATGCAAATGTTGGTAGCCAAAGTTATTTGACTGGGTCTTGGAGCAATCACACATTTTTGAGCATATGAAAGTTGTTTGTTTGAGGCCTTTTGGATTATTTAATGAATTAAAATGGATATGGTGATTACCATGATTTCATGAAGGATATATACATGTTATTTTTTCATGTGTTTATATTATAAAATTAATTTTATGCTTCATTTGTGTTAGGCATATTTTTTCTATGTTTGTAGACCTAATAATAAAGATACCTAATGGTGTGGTTCAAGGAGTGATTTTGTCTAATAGGTGGTATAGAGATATGAGGATGTTATAAATGGTATGTTTTAGGTTTATGTGATGTGTTTAATGTATTGATATAGGCTTATGTTTATCCAAGGTGGTTAAGTGTAATGTGTTGCTTAAGATAGACCTAATTACATTAGGTCTCCTTTAGGCCTAAAGGTAGTTTTAGTCCTCATGGGTTATGACCGACTCTAGTAGTGATTTATTATAGTATGTAACATGTATATTTATTGATTATTAGTGTAATAAAATTATGTAAATATGTCTTTATAACCAAGGTGGGTGAGAACAAGAGTCTTGTATAATTACAAGGCAAAATAGGCCTATTTGGGCTAGTTAGAGAATTGAAGATTGAAGTAAAGGATTGAGAGGATTGATGAGAAGGGAAAGGTCATGAAGATAATAAAAATGGTATGTTTAATATGTAACAAAGGTATAATAATAATTATCAAGGTGATGAGCAAGTAACTTGTATCAAGTCAAGGTAATTAGACCTATTTGTCTAGTCATGCTTGTGTGAAAGATTTGATTGAATATTAATAAAAAGGAGTAGAATAGAGGGGTAGGGATGGAAATAAATACATGACATGTTTCATGAGATGATGAGACATCATCATAGGGTATTAAATTATGTTTTTATCTAATTTTATATTGATAAAGGCAAAGTGTGAGAGGTATGTCTAAGAGAGCTTAATATTAAAGACATGAGTAGAAGAAGGGCAGTGAGTAGTGACCTATGAGAGCTTCATGAAATTATAAAATATCATCAGTGATGTGTTCCTAATTTTCTATAGGTATAAAATTTATAATAAGGTTTGATATCATGTTGTGTTGATCCATGTTGTAGATTATGAGGGCTAGTTGAGTGAAGAAGGGTAGTTGTGTGCTTATGTGAGAGGCAAATTTATGTGTGAAATATTGAAAGGTATACATAATTAATTATATAAGATAAAAATATCAATGAATAATTATATTACTTGGATGAGTGGGTGATTATTCAAGAGGTGTATGAGTTGGTGCTTGGTTACCTAGGGGGTTGTAGCCTCCTTGCAAGTGGGTGCTTGCTAAGGTCTAGTTGGTGTTAGATAAATTATAGGGGTTGGTCCTCCTTGTTGGGTTGGTACTAAATTAAAATTGATCCATTTATTATATTAAATTATTTAAAGTGGTGTGTTAGTGGTTTTTATTACCCATAAGGGTTTCTCACATATCTTTGGTGTTCATGTGTTGATATCTTGCTTCATGCTTATGTGATTGCCTTTCTATGCATTTCTATATCTCTATGTTAGTTTGAATGGTTAATGAATTATGTATGAAATTGAGTGAAAATTTTGTACAATGATTCACCCCCTCTCAGTGGTTGTGCTTCCAATATTTGGTATCAAATTAGGTCCTTTTTTGAAGGCTTGACAACATGAAGGTGATCCTAGAAGCATAAAATGGATAAGTAGCTAAGGAAATAAAATCAAGATTTGAAATATGTGATCAAAGAACTTAAGAATAAGATATGTACTTTAAATGATGAAATGGACAAATATGCCAAAAAATATGAGAATATCATCAAATATTAGTTAGGGGTTACAATTACAAGCCTAAGCTTAAGAGAAGAAGAAAGCAAGCAACTCAAAATAGATTTGGAAAAACTCACATTCAAGTTGGTTGAGGTTGAGAAAGATATTGAGAAGATCATCAAGGGTTTCAAAAATCATTTAGAGATTGTTAATGCAAGGTTGAGATAAAAGGAGGTTGAATATGATCTATTGAAGATTGATCTAGGTTCCTTGAAAGTTGAGCATGAACAGCTCATAATCAAGGTGAGCAAGTTTGAAAAAGATCATGAGAAGTTAGACCAAGTTAAGAAAGGTACAAACAAGAAGGGAAACATGGAGAAATAATAAGTAAACCCAATGCATTAAAGTATCCCAATTCTTTTCATGGTCATTATTTTATTTATCATCATTTTGGTCATAGGGTAAGAGATTGTATGAGGAGATATAAATGGTCAAAGGGAATTTATAGTATCAATCAAGCAAAAGGTATGAGTGAGGTTGTTTGTTTTTTTTGTCATAAGATTGGTCACATTGCTAGATTATATCCAAATGGAGTAAGCATGTTATCAAGTCATGTTAAGAGATATGGAGCTTCTAGAGTTCATAAGAAAGGTCAAACATGGGTATGGAGACCAAAGTCAGTGAGGGAAAACTACATAGGTCCCAACAATGAATATGGATTAATTGTTATATTTGAGAAAGAATACAATAATAAAACTAATTCAAGATTTGAGAAGATGAATAACATCATGGATGTTGAGGATATTAAGTCAAAGAAGGTTGACAAGATTAAAAGGATTCTAAATGAAAGTAATTAGTCTAATAAGTGTAAGATGATCAAGGAGGTGAGAGTGATGTGGGCATCCTCTATGCTCAATTTTTTTTAGCCTCTATGAAATGGGTTATCTCTGTTAGGCTTCATGGAGACACTTATTTGTAAAAGGAAACATGGTGAATGCTTATTGAGTTTTGGGTTGTTATTACATAGAAAAGAAAGGGTGCCCTAATAAGGTAGATTGAATAAATTTGGTGGTGTAAGAGCTCTTATGAGTATGGTTTTAGGTAAGGTAAGTTATATTGAATGTGTTCTTGATTATTGAAAGATAATTCTCTATGTTTAGTTGGAGGTTTATCCTCAATTGATCCAAAGAACTGTTAAGAAGTATTGTCAAGACTTGTGAGATAAAGATGATTGAATACTACATATGATTCAATGTTTTCTTAGAAATGGTTTTAACTTCATGGAAGAAGGGTTGATTAATTTTGAAAAGACTAGGTGGGCTCTAAAGGGATAGTTGTTGCATAAATTATGGTGATCATCATTAGTAGCCCATGCATGGGTGATGTTATATTCAATAAAGGTATGATATTTCTTGTAAGAAGTGTACATGTACTTTATTTACAAATCAGGTGACGTGATCTAGATGGAGCATAGAGTTAGGGGTAGCTAACTCAAGTCTGTTGAGAAGATTAAAGAGAAGTAGGTATGGACAAAGGGGGAGTTTTCTTGTTCTAAGAAATGATTAGGTATAAGGATCAATGGACTATGTGTAGATGACCTTGTGGTAGTTGTAGAGACCCTTTGTCATTAATGCCAAAGGGGGAGAGAGATCAAATTGATGGAAAATTTTTCTAATTGAAAGGATAGTTAGATTGAAGTGGGTTTACCAACAATGATAAAGGGGGATATTATTTCAAGTTGTCATTTATCTCATGTGTTTGAGCCTGTCATTGATGTCAAAAGAAGTATGAGGTATTAAGATCCAATGATATTATGCATAGTAGGTGTATATGATTGAATATTCCTTGAGCATGATTGAGGTATGATGAGGCATGGTGATGATGATATGGAGGTATATAATCTTGAATTTTTACAATGATGTGAGTGAGCATGAGAAAGGTTACTTAAGCATGTAATAAAAATGTTGAGATCAAGGACAAGATGCATGAAGATTAGTTTTGAAGATTAATGTGATTTGAGGTCAAGACCTAAAGAGAAAAGAGAGAGACCATGGACTAATAGAGGTATGAGGTCAGTTTTATAGTTTGGAGAGTATATAGCATATGTGTCAGATAGTGAGGACAAAGAAGAGGTTGTGAGCCATCCATAGATGTCTTGGAAAAGTTATGGCGTGTCATTTGACCCTTTGGAGAGATAAGAATGCATAATCTAGCATAATAAGGACCATACCATCACAAACCATCACACATGTATGAATGTATTGAGAATTTTGTGCATTTATTGTAGGTAATGGAAAAGTAAATCTTGGTCAAAATAAAATATGGAGATATTATTCTTAGTGCCAAGATCCTTCCCTAAAAATTTGGTGTTTTGAAGTGTTTCCTAGCTCAAGTTATAAGTATCCAAAGTTTATTTAGTAGAATATGATGTGATTTCTCTAGTAGACTATGACGTGCCAAAGAATGTTGAGTTTAGACCTTGGGAAATAGCTATTGAAATTCAAAAATATGAATGTTGGATTTCAATGACTGTGTATGCATAAGAGACTAGTGAGCAAATAAATGATTGTAGAAGGAAGGATATTGGTTAGATTAAGTTGGTGTAAAATAAAAATTTGTATTATAATACATGAAGATCATCCTCTATGTGGTTTCATGTCTTAATTATCTGTATAAGTTCATTTATTACATATCAAAGTCAAAGGTTCTAGCTAGTATGGTAAAAACTAGAAAAACTAGTGAGTAAAGAAATGCATGTAGAGACCAAAATATTGAGAATTTTGGCATGGTATAAAAATAAAATTTGTATTATAAAACTTAATTAAAAACCTCAAATTTTAATTTATTAATTAAATTAGATAATAGTTAACTTATTTCTTGTCAAAGTTGACTATGTTTTTCAGTGGACTGGCAGATTTGAGTGAGCTTCTTGCAGAGATGATTTTGGGGTGATTTAGATATATTTGAATGATATAATTAAAATGAAGTTATTTTTAAGGTATAATATTACCATAATAATTCATTATAAGTTCATATAAGTGTTTATATAGGTGCTGTAAGTCATGTTCACCATGACTGGTTCACTAGGTAGAATGATAGTCCTGAGTAAGTAAGTAAGAATGGTGAGTTGGAGGATATTTAAACTTAGATGAATCATATAATGAATATTATTTTGTTTTTTATGACCTATTTGACATATAAATTATTTTTATAGGTTTTGAATCACTATAATAGGTTGTAATATGTAAGGAAAAATGACCTAATTGGCTATGTAAGCACTGTGTATGAGAGGCTTGAGAAATTGTTCTGTAAGACCAATGATTGATAAAAGAGTCTGAGATATATATTAGATAATGATATATATGTCACATAGTGACTATAAATTTTCATTAATTTCATGAAATTTACATTACAAGTGGTAACCACTACATTCTTCTTGACTATGTTTTTTAAGCTACAAACAATTTTCTTTGGGGTAGTGAGTTTGATTTTCCTGTGTCATCTTGACCAATTTGGAAGCATAAAAAGAATATGATTTTTATATATATATTAAATATGATATTAGAAATTATTATTTATTTATTTAAATTTCCTATGAAAATTTTAGTAGTCAAAGTTTCTTGACTGGGTTTTGGACTGGGTTTTGGAGCAGTCAGACAGTTGTGAGTGAACATATGAAAGTTATTTGTTTGAGGACTTTTGGCCTATTTAATGAATTTAAATGGATATGGTGATGAAAATGAGTTAATTAAGGATATATTAATTTTATTTTTTCATGCGGTTATATTGGAAAATGAATTTTATGATTTAGTTATGTGAGGCATATTTTACTATGTATGCAGACCTAATAGCAAAAAACCTAATGGCGTAGTTCAAGGAGTATTTTTTTCTAACAGGTGGCATGGATATATGAGGATTATATAAAGGGTATATTTTATTTGTATTTTATGTGTTTAATTCATTTGTAGAGGTTCATGTTTCTTCAAGGTGGCTAAGTGTAACATGCTGCTTAAAATAGACCTAAATGCATTAGGTCTCCTTTAGGGCTAAAGGTGCTTTTAGTCCTCATGGGTTATGACCAACTAAAGTATTGATTGATTATATTATGTAAAATGTATATTTATATTTTAAAAGTGTAATAAAAGTGTGGAAATATGTTTGTCTGACCAAGGTGGGTGAGAACAAGAGTCTTGTATAAGTACAAGGCAAAATAAGGCTATTTGGGCTAGTTAGAGAATTGAAGATTGAAACGAAGGATTGAGAGGATTGATGAGAAGGGAAAGGTCATGAAGATAATAATAATGGTATTTTTAATATTTAATTATTGTATAAAAATGATTTTGAAGGTGATTATCAAGTAACTTGTATCAAGTCAAAACAATTAAGCCTATTTGTCTAGTCATGCTTATGCGAAGGATGTGATTGAATATCAATCAAAAGGAGAAGAATAAAGCGGTAAGGATTGAAATAAATCCATTAAATATTTTAATGAGATGATGAGACATAATCATATGGTATTTAAATAGGTTTATATCTAAGTTTTTATTGAGAAAGGCAAAGTGTGAGAGGTATGTCTAAGAGAGCTTAATATTGAAGACATGAGTAGAAGAAGGCTAATGAGTAGTGACCTATGAGAGCTTCATGAACTTATAAAATATGCTCAGTGATGTGTTATTTATGTTTTTAAGGTGTAAAAATTATAATAAGGTTTTATATCATGTTGTGTTGATCCATATTGCAGATTATGAGGGCTAGTTGAGTGAAGAAGAAGAAGGGCAGTTGTGTGTTTATGTGAAACACAAATTTGTGTGTGAAAGATTGAAAAGTATCCATTAGTAATTTTAGAAGATATAAATATCAAGGTGGAATCAGAGTAATTGGTTGAGTGGATGCTTAATCAAGAGGTGGCTGAGTTGGTGCTTGGTTACCTAGGGGGTGGTAGCCTCCTTGCAAGTGGGTGCTTGTTAAAGTCTAGTTAGTGCTAGATAAATTCTAGGGGTTGGTACTCCTTGTTGGGTTTGTAATAAACTAAAATTGATAAATTTATTATATTAAAAAAATATAAGTGGTGTGGTAGTGTTGAGTTGTGGAGCTAGAATCTTCACTAGATGAGCAAATGCAAGGTTGCTGGAGTTACACAGTCGCTGATATCAGTCAGGAGTCAACTAGAGACTGTCAACATCGATTATAGATCGGCCAACATCAGTCATATGCAGGTAGATAGGGACCGATGTCAGTCACCTGTGCATTCCAAAATTCTATTTTCATGATAGAATAAATTATTTGCATGAAAAGATTAACTATTAGTATTGAGTCCACGTTTCTTTTTTTGGCAGGACAGATTTGAACCTTTGATTAAGAGTTGTATTTAACCGTGGAGAATGCATAGCTCATGAATCCTAGTATTATATAATAGGGTTAGATATTCATAGCTTGTTAGACAATACATGTGAATCAATCCAAGTGTTGGAGTTGGTTGTAATTAAGAGAGAGAACTCTTGAGGGAAAGAGATCTGTACATCTGAGAGGTGTGAGAAGAAAGTGTGATTTCTTCATTTATATTTCCTTCTGGAAGAGTTTAATACAAGTTTTTGGGTTCTTTCTTGTATCTCCTATTCTTTACTATTTCTGGTTTCTAGTTAATTATTCTTTCTAGTTTAATTCCATGTTTAGTTGCTTACACAAAAGTAATCAATTGTCTTGGAAGATCCTAACAAGTGGAGAAGCTAGAAGATGTTGCTATATAGGTACAGGTGCAGTTGTTTATCTCCAAGTGGGAGATTGTTGAGTTATGGAGCTAAAAGCTTCACCAGATGAGCAAATGCAAGGTTTTTGGAGTTACACAGTCACTGGCATCGGTCAGGAGTTGACCAGAGGTTGCCGATGTTGGTTATAGATTGGACGACATCGGTCATATGCAGGCAGACAGGGACCAACATCGGTCACCTGTGCATTCCAAAATTCTATTTTCATGGCAGAACAGATTGTTTGCATGAAAATATTAACTATTAGTATTGAGTCTGCATCTCTATTTTTGGTAGGACAGATTTAAACCTTTGATTAAGAGGTGTATTTAATGGTGGAGAATGCATAGCTCATGAATCCTATTATTATATAATAGGGTTAGATATTCATATCTTGTTAGACAATACATGTGAATCAATCCAAGTGTTGGAGTTGGTTTTAATTAAGAGAGAGAACTCTTGAGGGAAAGAGATCTGTACATCTGAGAGGTGTGAGAAGAAAGTGTGATTTCTTCATTTGTATTTCCTTCTAGAAGAGTTTAATACAAGTTTTTGGGTTGTTTCTTGTATCTCATATTCTTTGCTGTTTCTGGTTTCTAGTTACTTATTCTTTCTGATTTAATTCCGTGTTTAGTTGCTTACACAAAATTAATCAATTGTCTTGTAAGATCCTAATAGTTAGTGGGTTTTATCCCCCATGAGGGTTTCCCACATATCTCTAGTGTTCATATGTTGATATCTTGCTTCATACTTATGTGATTGCCTTTTTATACATTTTTATATATCTATATTAGTTTGAATGGTTAATGAATGATGTATGGAATTGAGCGAAAAGTTTTTACATTAAATCACCCCCCCTCTTAATGGTTGTGCTTCCAAAATTTAGTATTAGAGCAAGTCCTTTGTTGAAGGCTTGACAACTTGAAAGTGATCCTAGAAGCACAAAATGGCTAAGCAACTAAAGAAAAAAAATCAAGATTTGAAATATGTGATCAAAGCACTTAAGGAGAAGATATGTACTTTGAATTTTTACATGAAAAATATGCCACAAGGGATGAGAATATCATCAAGGATCAGTTAGGGGTTGTAATTATAAGCCTAAATTCAAGAGAAGAATAAAGTAAGCAACTCAAAATAGATTTGGAGAAATTCACATTCAAGTTGGTTGAGGTTGAGAAAGATAGTGAGAATATCATCAAGGGTTTCAAAAATCCTATAGATATTACTAATGCAAGGTTGAGATCAAAGGAGGTTAAATATGATTTATTGAAGACTGAGCTAGGTTTCTTAAAAGTTGATCATGAGAAGCTCATAGTCAAGGTGAGCAATTTTGAAAAAGATCATGTAAAGTTAGACCAAGTTAATAAAGATGCAAAAAAGAAGGGCAACATAAAGAAAAAAACCAAGCAACCCAATGAAATAAGGTATCTTGATTATTTTCATGGCCATTATTTTATTTGTCATCATTTTGGTCATAGGGCAAGAGATTGTATGAGGAGATATAAATGGTCAAAGGGAGTCTATAGTATTCATCAAGCAAAAGGTATGAGTGAGGTTGTTTCTTTTTGTTGTCATAGGATTGGTCACATTACAAGATTCTATCCAAATGGAGTAAGTAGGTTTTCAAGTGATGTTAAGAGATATGGAGCTTCTAGAGTTTATGAGAAAGGTCAAACATGGGTATGGAGACCAAAGTTAGTGAGGGAAGATTAGATAGGGCCCAATAATGAAGATGGCTTACTTACTATAGTTGAGAAATAATCAAATAATAAGACAACTACAAGAGTTGAGAAGATGAATAACATCATAGATGTTGAGGATAGTAAGTCAAAGAAGGTTGACAAGCCTAAAAAGATTCTAAATGAAAGCAATCATTCTAATAAGTGTAAGATGATCAAGGAGGTAAGAGAGGAGATGTGGGCATCTTCTAAGTTCACTTTGTTTTAGCCTCTATGAAATGGGGTGTCTTTGTTAGGATTCATGGAGACACTTATCTAGAAGAGGAAGCTTGGTGAATGCTTATGGATTTTTGGTAAGTGTTGCATGACAAAGAAAGGGTGGCCTAATAAGGTATATTGAATAATTTTTGTGGTGTAAGAGCTCTTATGAGGATTTTTTCAAGTAAGGTAAATTGTATTGAATGTGTTCTTGCTCATTGAAAAATAATTCTCTATGTTTAGTTGGAGGTTTATCCTCAGTTGATCTAAAGAATTGTTAAGTGTAGACACCTGAAAGTGGCCACCAATGACCAAGATTAAGAATAATTTTATTAAACATCATAATTTGACCTAAAAATACTAAAACACATTTAATGTTTTGAATTTTTCATATACAAGTGCCAATTTTGGCCAGAGTATCACTAAACTAGGTAATGCATTTTATGAAACTATTAGTTCTTCCCAAATCATTTCAAGCCAAAATTCCAAAAAATGCAATTTGATGCTTTAAACCACTAAATTCCCCTAATTTAGAAGAACATGAAATGTGCATGTTTTATTTTGTGTCAACAACATCCTAAATTGGATATTGGTCTGTAAGCAATTAACATCAGTCTTTAATTCCACTCCAGTCAAATTTTGCCCCAATAATATAACATTTTGACCAGTTTGATTAATTTGAGCACTAATTTCTAAGATTTGTACCAAAATTTATAAATCATGTTTAACAATAATTAATTTGAATCAAGAGCTTAAGTTAATTTTTTATGAACTTGTTGAATATTTCATTAATGGAAAATGGTTTCTAATATCTGCATCATCAGGTGAGGTCATTTATGGGGGTGGCATCTACAAGCCTTAATTTCAACAAATATCTAATTAAGCCCTCCCATGCCTCTTTAATGACTCTCTATTCTAAATATTTATGAGGGAATTTATTAATTTTAGCCTTAAAAATTGAATGGATTCTTAGCCACACATATTCATCTTGAGATGGATGGTTCAGGTTCATTATGATCAATTGCAAAAATCTATAAATAAAAGACCTCACAACCATAATTAAAAAAGATATCTTGGTGTAAAATTATAATGCTCAAATGATTTCAAAATCCATTTGATATGTGTTATTATGCCAAATTATTGAGAGAAGCCACAAGCTAAAGTCAAAAGTCAAAGCCACAAAGCTAGTGGTGTGAAGAGGAGGTAGAGATATCCAAATCTCCATTGTCAAAGACTTTTGAAGCACAAGTTGAGTAAGCCACTCTACAAATAATTTGGAAGATCCAAGGAAGGTGAAGGAATGTTTCTTTCATGTTTTAGTTGTTTTCATATGCATGTTTGTTACTAAGCTCCCCTTAGTGTTTAGGCCTAGAGATGTTATGTTTGTTAGTGTGTTCTTTTCATTTTGATTTCATTATGAAACTAACACTTGATCTAACCCCCTCTCTTGAGTCAAATTCATAGATCACATTAAGAAGTATTGTCAAGACTTACGAGCTATTATGAGCATAGTTAGAGATGGATTGAAGACTTCATATGATTCTATGTTTGCTCAATAATGGTTGTTAACTTCATGCAAGAAGGGTTGATTAATTTTGAAAAGACTAGGTGGGTTCTAGAAGGATAGTTATTGAATAAAGTGTGGTGATCATCATTAGAATCCCATGCATGGGTGATATTATATTCAATCAAGGTATGATATTTATTTTAAGAATTGTACATGTAATTTGTTTACAAATTAGATGACATGATCTAGATGGAGCATGGAGTTAGGGGAAACTAACTCAAGTCTCTTGAGAAGATTAACGAGAAGTAGGTATGGACAAAGGGGGAGTTTACTTATTTTAAGAAATGATCAGGTACAAAGATCAATGGACTATGTGTAGATGACCTTATGGTGGTTTCAGAGACCCTTTGACATTAATGTCAAAGGGGGACCGAGATAAAATTGACTGAGAAATTTTTTGATTAAAAGGATAGTCAGCTTGAAGTGGGTTTGACATTAGTGTGGTTTGTCATCAATGACAAAGGGGGAGATTGTTGTAAATTATCATTGATGTCATATATTTGAGCTTGTGATTGATCTCAAAAGAAGTATGAGGTGTTGTGATCCAATAATATGATGCATAGTAAGTATATATGATTGATTATTCCTTGAGAATGATTGAGGCATGGTGATGATGACATGGAGGTATATAATCTTGAAGGTGTATAATGAAGTATGTGCGATTGACAGAGGTTGCTTAAGCATGTCAAAGAAGTGTTGAGACCAAGGACAATATGTATGAAGATCAATTATGAATATTAATGTGATTTGAGGTCAAGACCGATAGAAGAGAGAGAACATGAGAAAATGGAGGTCTGAGGTTAGTTTGATAGCTTGGAGAGTATATGGTATATGTGCAAGTTAGTGAGGACACATAAGAGGTTATGAGGCATCCATAGATGTATTAGCAAAGTTTTGGTGTGTCATTTGACCCTTTAGAGAGAGAAGAATGCATCCTCTAGCCTAATAAGGACCAAATTTTCACAAACCATCACACAAGTATCAATGTACTGAGAAGTTTGTGCATTTGTTTTAGGTACTAAAAAAGTCAACCCTGGTCAAAATAAAATATGAAGATGTTCTTAGTGCCAAGATCATTCCATACAAATTTAGTGTCTTACAGTGTTTCTTAGCTCAAGTTATAAGCCTACAAAGTTTCTCTAGTAGACTATGACATGCCAATGACTGTCGAGTTTAAGCCTCGGGAAATAGCTGTTGAAATTCAAAAATATGAATGTTGGATTTCAAATGACTATATATGCATAAGAGACTAGTGAGAAAATAAATGCTTGTATAAGATATGGTATTAGTTAGAAAAATTTGGTGTAAAAGAAAAAGTTGTATTAGACTCTATGAAGATCATCCTACAAGTAGTGGCATATATTAACTATCCATACAAGTGCATTTATTGCAGATCAAAGCCAGAGATTTTGACTATGGTAAAAACTAGAAAAACTAGTGAGTAAAGGAATGCATGTAGAGACCAAAATATTGAGAATTTTGGCACGATATAAAAATAAAAGTTGTAGTAAAATCCTCAATGAAAAAAAATCCAAGTTGAATTTATTCATTAAAGTTTGAACAAGTGAACTTATTTCTTGTCAAATTTTACTATGTTTTTTAGTGGACTGGCATATTTGAGTGAGCTTCTTACATAGATGATTTTGGGATGATTTAGATTGAATTGAATGATATAATGCACATGAAGTCTTTTTTAAGGTCCCATAGTACCATAATCATGAATTATAAAATCATATAAGTGTTTATATAGGTGTTGTAAGTCATGTTCACCATGAATGGTTCATTAGGCAGAATGATAGTCTTGAGTAAGTGAGTAGGAATGATGAGTTGGAGGATATTTGAAATTATATGAAGAACATCATGAATATAATGTTTTTTTATGACATATTTGACCTATAAAGGATTTATGAAATGTTGTGAATCACTTTAAGAGGTTATAATATGGAAGGAAAAATGACCTATCTAGATCTGTAAGTACAATATACGAGAGTCTTAAGAAATTGGTCTATAAGATAAATGATTGAAAATAGAGTTTGAGATATATATATATATATATATACATAAATTACATAATTATATATAGGTGACATAGTGACTATTAATTTCCATGATATTTCATTAAAGTTCGATTACAAGTGATAAATACTACATTCTTCTTGACTGTGTTTTTTAAGCTATAGATAGTTTTATTTGGGGTAGTGAGTTTGATGTTCTTGTTTCAGCTTGACCAATTTGGAAGAATAAAAAGAATATTATGTTATTGTGTATATGAAATATTATCTTAAATATTATTATATAGTGTTTTAAAGTGCCTATGAAAATTTTGGTAGTCAAAGTTTCTTGACTGGGTTTTGGAGCAATCAGACAGTTCCGAGTGAGCATATGAAAGTTGTTTGTTTGAGGCCTTTAGGCATATTTAGTGAATTAAAATTGATATGGTGATTACCATGAGGTAAATAATGATATATAAATTTTATTTTTTCATGTGGTTATATGGTAAAATTTATTATATTCTTTAGTTGTGTGAGGCATATTATTTCTATGTGTAGACCTAATAACAAATAGACCTAATGGCATGGTTCAAGGAGTGATTTTGTCTAATAGGTGGTTTTGAGATATAAGGATGTTATAAAGGGTATATTTGAGGTATATTTGATGTTTTTAATGCATTGGTATAGGCTCATGTTTTTATAAGGTGGCTAAGTGTAACATGTTACTTAAGATAGACCTAATTCCATTAGGTCTCCTTTAGGCCTAAAGGTGGTTTTAGTCCTCATGGGTTATGACCGACTCTAGTAGTGATTTATTATATTATATAGATCATATTTTTATATATTAAAAGTTTAATAAAAGTGTGTAAAAATGTTTTTTTGACCAATATGGGTGAGAATAAGAGTCTTGTATAAGTACAAGGCAAAATAGGGCTATTTGGGCTAGTTAGAGAATTAGAGATTAAAGTGAAGGATTGAGAGGCTTGCTTAGAAGGGAAGGGTAATGAATCCCATAATAATATTATTTTTAATAGGTCATGAAGGTATAACAATAATTATAAAGGTGATGATAAAATAACTTGTATCAAGTCGATACAATTAGGCCTATATGTCTGGTAATGCTTGTGCAAAGGATTTGATTAAATATCAATCAAAAGGTGTAGAATAGAGGGGTAAGGATGCAAATATAGACATGTAATGTGTTAATTAGATGATGAGACATCATAAAAGGCTCTATAATCAGGTTTGTATATGATTTTATATTGATAAATTCAAATTGTGAGAGGTATGTCTATGAGAGCTTAAGATTGAAGACATGAGTAGAAGAAGGGCAGTGAGTAGTGACCTGTGAGAGATTAATGAACTTATCAAAGATGATAATTTATGTGTTACTGATATGTTTTACGTATGAATTTTCTAATAAGGTTTGATATCATTTTGTGTTGATCCATGTGACAAATTACGAGGGCTAGTTGAGTGAAGAAGAAAATGGGTAGTTGTGTGCTTATGCAAGAGGTAGATTTATGTGTGAAAGATAAAAAGGTATCCATAATCAGTTGTATAAGACAAAAATATAAAGGTGGAATTAGATTAATTGGCTGAGTAGGTGCTTGGTCAAGAGGTGGTTGAGTTGGTACTTGGTTACCTAGTGGGTTATAGCCTCCTTGCAAGTAGATGCTTGCTAAAGTCTAGTTGGTGATAGATAAATTATAGCAGTTGGTACTCCTTGTTGGGTTGGTACTCAACTAAAATTGATCCATTTATTATATTAAAATATTAAAATTGGTGTGTTAGTGGGATTTATCCCCAATAAGGGTTTCTAATGTATTTTTTGTGTTCATGTGTTGATATCTTGCTTCATGCTTATGTGATTGCCTTTCTATGCATTTCTATATCTCTATTTTAATTTGAATGGTTAATGAATGATGTATGGAATTGAGTGAAAAGTTTTTACACTAATTCACAAACCATATTAGTGGTTTTTCTTCAAAAATTTGGTATTAGAGTAGGTCCTTTATTAAAGGCTTGATAGCTTGAAGGTGATCATATAAGCTCAAAATGGCTAAGTAGCTAAGGAAATAAAATCAAGATTTGAAATATGTGATGAAAAACATTAAGGAGAAGATATGTAATTTGAAGGGTGACATTACCAAATATGCCATAAGGGATGAGAAGATCATCAAGGATCAATTATGGGTTGTAATTACAAGCCTATGCTCAAGAGAAGAAGAAATCAAGCAACTCAAAATAGATTTGGAACAACTCACATTCAAATTGGTTAAGGTTGAGAAATATAATGAGAAAATCATCAAGGGTTTCAAAAATCATTTAGGGATTTCTAATGCAAGGTCAAGATTAAAGGAGGATAAATATGATTTGTTGAAGACTGAGCTAGGTTCCTTAAAATTTGAGCATGAGAAACTCTTAATCAAGGTGAACAAGTTTGAAAAAGATCATGAGAAGTTAGAATAAGTTAAGAAGGATGAAAATAAGAAGGGAAAAATGAAGAAATGAATAAACCAACCCAAAGAAATAAGGTATACCAATTATTTTCATGGCCATTGTTTTATTTGTCATCATTTTGGTCATAGAGCAAAAGATTGTATGAGGAGAAACAATTGGTCATAGGGAGTTTAAAATATTCATCAAGCAAAAGATATGAGTGAGGTTGTTTATTTTTGTTGTCATAAGATTGGTCACATTGATACATTCTTTCCAAATGGAGTAAGTAGGTTTTCAAGTCATGTTAAGAGATATGAATCTTCTAGAGTTCATGAGAAAGGTCAAACATGGGTATGGAGATGAAAATCACTGAGGGAAGATCAGATTGGGCCCAAGAATGAATATGGATTAATTTTTATAGTTGAAAAAGAATAAAACAAGAAGATAGATACAAGAGTTGAGAAGATGAATAACATCATGGATGTTGAGGATAGTAAGTCAAAGAATGTTGACAAGCCTAAAAGGATTCTAAATGAAATCAATTGGTCTAATCAGTGAAAGATGATCAAGGAGGTAAGAGAGGAGATGTGGGAATCATCTAAGTTCACTTTGTTTTAGAATTTATGAAATGGGGTGTCTTTGTTAGGTTTCATGGGGACACTTATCTGTAAGAGGAAGCATGGTGAATGCTTATTATGTTTTAGGTAGGTGTTGTATGATTAAAAAAGGGTGGATTCATATGGTAGCTTGAAAAAAATTGGTTGTTTAAGAGCTCTTATGAGCATGGTTTCAGGTAAGGTAACTTGTATTGAATGTGTTCTTGCTCATTAAAAGATAATTATGTATGTTTAGTTGAAGGTTTGTCTTCAGTTGATTTGAAGAACTATTAAGAAGTATTGTCAAGACTTGTGCACTATTATGAGTATAGTTAGAGATGGATTGAAGACTTCATATGATTCTATGTTTGTTCAGTATGGTTTTTAACTTCATGCAATAAGGGTTGATTACTTTTGAAAAGACTAGGTGGGTTCTAGAAGGACAGTTGTTGCATAAAGTGTGGTGATCATCATTGGTAGCCCATGCATGGGTGATGTTATCTTCAATCAAGGTATGATATTTATTATAAGAATCATACATGTAATTTGTTTAAAAATTAGATGACATGATATAGATGGAGCATGGAGTTAGGGGGAGCTATTTAAAGTCTCTTGAGAAGATTGAAGAGAAGTAGGTATGGACAAAGGGGGATTTTACTTGTTCTAAGAAATGATTAGGTCTAAGGATCAATGGACTAGTGTAAATGACCTTGTGGTAGTTGTAGATACCCTTTATCATTAATGTTAAAGGGGGAGAGAGATCATATTGATGGAATTTTTTTTGATTGAAAGGATAGTCTCCTTGAAGTGGGTTCGCCATCAATGACAAAGGGGGAGACTATTGCACATTATCATTGATGTCATGTGTTTGAGCCTATAAAAAAAGTATGAGGTATTGTGATCCAATGATATGATGCATAGTAGGAATGTTTTATTGACTAGTCATTTATCATGATTGAGGCATGATGAGGCATGGTGATGATGAAATAGAGGTATATAAGCTTGAAGGTGTATAATGAAGTATGTGAGCATGAGAGAGGTTGCTTAAGCATGTTATAGAAGTGTTCAGATAAAGGATAAGATGTATGAAGATTAGTTATAAAGATTAATGTGATTTTAGGTCAAGAGCTAAATAGAAAAGAGAGAGAACATGGCCTAATGGAGTTATGAGGTTAGTTTGATATCTTGGAGAGTATATGGCATATGTGTAGGTTAATGAGGAAAAAAAAAAGGTTGTGAGGCATCCATATATGTCTTGGTGAAGTTATCGTGTGTCATTCGATCCTTTAGAGAGAGAAGAATGTATTTTATATCATAAGAAGAACCAAACCATCAAAAAACATCACATATGTATGAATTTACTGAGAAGTTTGTGCATTTATTATAGGTACTTATAAGTAAACATTGGTCAAAATAAAATATGGAGATGTTGTTCTTAGTGTCAAGATCCTTCCATTAAAATTTGGTGTCTTGAAGTGTTTCCTAGCTCAAGTTATAAGCCTCCAAAGTTTCTATAGGAGACTTTGACGTGACAAAGACCATCAAGTTTAAGCCTCAAGAAATAGATGTTGAAATTCAAAAATATGAACGTTGGATTTCAAATGACTGTGTATGCATAAGAGACCAGTGAGCAAATAAATGATTGTATAAGGTAGGATATTGGTCATATCAAGTTCGTGTAAAATAAAAAGTTGTATTATAATCCATAAATATCATCCTATAGGTGGTTTCATGTCTTAAATATTCATACAAGTGTATTTATTGTATATCAAAGTCAAAGGTTTTGACTGTGGTAAAAACCAAAAAAACCAGTGAGCAAAGGAATACATGTAGAGAAAAAAATATTGAGAATTTTGGCATGGTATAAAATGAAAATTTGTATTAGACTCCTTAATGAAAAAAATACAAGTTCAATTTATTCATGAAATCCCATACAAGTTAACTTATTCTTGTCAAAGTTGACTATGTTTTTCATTAGACTGGTAAATTTGAGTAAGCTTCTTAAAAAGATGATTTTGTGGTGATTTTCATAGAGTTTAATGATATAATTTACATGAATTTTATTTTAAGGTCTAATATTACCATAATAATGCATTATAATTTCATATAAGTGTTTATACAGGTGTTTTAAGTCATGTTCACCATGACTAGTTCACTAGGTAGAATGATAATCCTGAGTAAGTGAGTAAGAATGGTGATTTAGAGGATATTTGAACTTATATTAAGCATATAATAAATTTTATGTTGTTTTTTAGGAACTATTTTACCTATAAATTCATTATGGAATGCTTTTAATCACTCTAATAAGTTGTAATATGGAAGGAAAAATGACCTATCTGGCTATGTAAACACTGTGTATAAAAGGCTTGAGAAATAATTCTGTAAGACTAATGATTGATAATTGAGTTTGAGATATATATATTGGATAATTATTTATAGGTGACATAATGACTATTAATGTGCATTAAATTTCATGAAATTTCCATTACAATTGATAAATACTACATTCTTCTTGATTGTGTTTTTTAAGCTACAAATAGTTTTTTGTGGGGTAGTGAGTTTGATGTTCCTATGTCATCTTGACCAATTTGGAAGCATAAAAAGAATATAATGTTTTTATATATATGAAATATGATATTAAAAATTATATTTTAGTGTTTTAAAGTTCTTATTCAAATGTTGGTAGTCAAATTTTCTTGACTGGGTTTTGGAACAGATAGACAGTTCCGAGTGAGGATATGAAAGTTGTTTATTTGAGGCATTTTAGCCTATTTAGTGAATGAAAATGGATATGGTGATTACCATGAGGTCATTAAGGATATATAAATTTTATGTTTATATGATAAAATTGATTATATTCTTCAGTTGTGTGAGGAAGATTTGTTTTGTATGTGTAGACCTAATCTCAAAGAGATCTAATGACATGGTTCAAGGAGTGATTTTGACTAAAAGGTGGTATGAAGATATGAGGATGTTATAAAGATTACATTTGAAGTGTATTTTATGTGTTTAATGTGTTGTTATAGTCTCCTGGTGATCTAAGGTGGATAAGTGTAATGTGTTGTTTAAGACAAACCTAATTGCATTACGTCTCCGTTAGGCCTAAATGTGGTTTTAGTCCTCATGAGTTATGACCAGATAAATTAGGGATTTATTATATTATGTAACATGTATATTTATTTATTACAATTGTAAACCTAGTTTGGAAATATGTTTGGCCAACCAAGGTGGGTGAAAATAAGAGTCTTGGATAAGTACAAGGCAAAATCAGCCTATTTGGGTTAGTTAGAGAATTGAAGATTAAAGTGAAGGATTGAGAGGATTGATGAGAAGGGAAAGGTAATTAAGACCATAAAAAAATATTTTTAATAGGTCATTAAGGTCTAATAATAATTTTGAAGGTGATAATCAAGTAACTTGTATCAAGTCAAGGCAATTAGGCCTATTTATCTAGTCATGCTTGTGCAAAGGATTTGATTGAATATCAATCAAAAGGAGTAGAATAGAGGCGTAAGATGGAAATAAAACAATGTCATGTGTTCATGAGATGATAAAAAATAATAAAATTGTCTAAAATTAGGTTTGTATTTGAATTTCTATTAAGAAAGGCAAAGTGTTATAATTATGTCTAAGAGAGCTTAAAATTGAAGACATGAGTAGAAGAAGGGAAAAGATTAGTGACCTATGAGAACTTCATGAGATTATAAAAGATTATTAGTGATGTGTTATGAAACATTGTTTCATGTCTAAAAGTGATAATAAGGTTTGATATCATGTTGTGTGAGGAAGAAGAAGGGCAGTTGTGTGCTTATGTGAAAGGCAGATTTGTGTGTGAAAGATTAAAAGGTATCCATCATCAATTATAGAAGACAACAAGATCAAGGTGGAATCAGAGTACTTGTTTGAGTGGGTACTTATTCAAGAGGTGTCTTAGTTGGTGATTGATTACCTAGGGGGTTGTATCCTCTTTCCAAGTGGGTGCTTGCTAAAGTCTATTTGGTGTTAGATAAATTCTAGGGGTTGGTGCTCCTTATTGGGTTAGTCTCAAATAAACTTGACCCATTGATTATAGGAAAATATTCCAAGTGGTGTGTTAGTGGGTTTTATCCACCATGAGGGTTTCCAACATATCTCTAGTGCTCATGTGTTGATATCTTGCTTCATGCTTATGTGATTGCCTTTTTATGCATTGTAATATCTCTATGTTAGTTTGAATGGTTAATGAGTGATGTATGGAATTGAGTGAAAATTTTGTACACTGATTCACCCCCCTCTTAGTGGTTGTGATTCCAACACTCATAACCTAAAAAATGCAATGTTCTATTACTTTTTTTAGGAATTGATATGTTTTTCCCCTTGTCTAAATTTGGTTGGGTGACAGTGGTGGTGGCATGTTTTTATTGGTAGATGTAGGGTGACCTAAAAAAATAAGTTTTATTTATAATGGTAAATTAAAAAAAAATTAATGTTAATTTGAATTTTAACAGTTATTATGTGGAATTGGAGAGTGTATGTTTTTAACTCAATGCGGTTGAATCAGAGTGGTTATTTCTTCAACTGAACAAGATACAAACAATCATTTAGTTAATAAATTATCTAATTTAAGAAATATCAATTCAAAAACCAAAACTTTGAAAGTAAGAAACCTTGAAAATGTTATTGAGAATACTATGGTAATTTAAATATAGGGGTTTTTTGAGTAGCTTCAGGTGAAATGACTTTATACTTATTTATAAAAAACTAATTTTCATAATGTATCATTTCTCATTAAATTTTGGATCTAGGAAAACCTACAAGTGGAGATGATTCTGCTTGATTTAGAACAAGAGAAGTCCTCTCAAGTTTTGATATTTTAAATGATCGAAATAATGATTCTCCACTAATTTTAGAATATATAGATCCCTCAAGTGCATGGTGTCCTTTTGATGCAACTTGTCTCCTTGTGATAAATACATGAAGTCTTAGTGAATATTACATTGTGAATCTATAAGAACTTATAAAGTAAAACAATCAATTGATTAATTCAAATGCTAAAATAACCTCTTTCTCATCAAAGGACAAAGAATTTGTGCTCATTTTGTGATGGAACATAGTTAGAATTTCTAACTTTTATAGTTCATACAAAGCCTTATAGTACAAAGTCAAAATAAAATTGGTGCATTAAATTGTAGAACTATAGTTACAAAGAGAATAAGTCAATTCCAATCTAATCCTATTAGATATAAATGTACACCAGTCAAATTTTACTCCTACAAGAGAATGAATAATGTAGATAATATCCCACAAGGGAATGTTTGCTAGTCTTCCTTGTAAAATGATTCTAGATTGGAAAAAATCAACAATGACTTGCAGAAATGGGTTTGATACACTTTGAACTTGGAGCCCCATTTTTGATCGATTAGCTATAATAAAATATAAAAATATACAATTATTAAATTAGTAAAAAGGCATTGCAAATTATAAAACCTTGAATTTGAAATTGAATAATAATATTAAAAATACCATATGGATCGATCTACAAATTGTAGTGAGACTCCAAGTATTTTTTTTATGATTTGTTAACATTGATTTCATAGTGACAGGGTTGACATCTTGGTATGGAATCCCTATAAAACAATGGATATATAAATGAGATGTACCAAAGGAACTAAACTTCAAGTTGATAGTGGCATTAAACCTTGTCCCACTATTGTCATAGTAAGACATGAGATATTTGAGCAAGTTTGTGTCTGTTTCATATTGAGGCATGTATACGAGGCCTCAAAAACTACACTAGTAAACCTAATTGTTGTATGCATTTGGTTGATGTAGTTATTTGATAATTTTACGACAATAAATTTTAAAAAATAATTTTTTGTATTGTACCTATGGACATTATAGCTATGGAAGCCATGTCGTAGTTATCACTATCATAGCCATGGATGTCGTAGTTGATTAACATTATGAGAGAAAAAATGCATTTGAAAAAGGATAAAAATGAGGGAAATAATATGATATATAATCATTTATGGACATATTTTATCCTCTAATTTTCACTACAAACACGTGCCAAAATGTAGTCAGTCAATACAGAAGCTGATTGATTACATCCTATAGCCAACTAATTTGATTATGCAATGGGCTAGTGTTTACATTAGCTAATTACACAATGTAGTTAGCCAATACACAAGATGATAGTTTGCATCATGCATACAACTAGTTAGATCATGAAAATAATAAGTATTTACACTAGTCAGTTGTATAATGTAGTCAACTAGTCTTAGATACATTTGGTTGCATTGTATAATCATCTAATTGTACAAAAAAGAAAAATTCACTACTGCATCTCCTCCCCTTAGATTTTACAACACACATATACACAATCATCTACTAATCACCATGACTTTGAAACAAATATCTATAAATTCTCCAATGAAATCAAAGGAGATTTCTTATAAGGGCTCTTAAAATTTATCCTGCTTGTATATAGATTCATGATAAAAGCTTCATCTTCCTCTTCCTATGGTAAGTCAAGGTACATGCTTCAATTATGTATCATTTTAATTTTATACACACATTCATACTCACATATTCACATCAAAATAGGGGAATTATGTAGATAACTGGTTTTGATACAAGACTTGTTATAACATTTTTAGTATTTATTTGTGCATATGGGTTATCACCTTGAATTAGGAGTTGATTGACACTTGATTATATATCCCCTTCCTCTTTGTTGATCCCATGGTCCTTTATTATTATTATTATTATTATTATTATTATTATTATTATTATTATTATTATTATTATTATTATTATTATTATTATTTGCATCCATGGGTGGTTTTCTTTCTCCTTTCTCTATTTATATGCATCGTTTCTTCCTAGGGAAAATCATAGTTGTGTTGATTAATCCTACCTAGGTAGAATCATACACCTTATGATTCTACTCCTTTGAATTTTATGGGTCATTTTCCCCTTCATTTAATCCTTTCAATGTTTGGAATCCATTTTTTAGCCATTAACCTTTTCTTTAGTTGATTTTTTTCTCCATTTAGTCCTTAATGCAAGCCATGAGAATCCTATATATACAAATAGTCTATTAGAATTATAATAAGAAGGAAATGATAAGAGGATAACAAATAAAATAAATAATTGATTACTTCTCATTTTATTTTAAAGTTAGGCGCACCTAAGAAGGATGCTCAAAACATGACAAGAGGAGAACAAATAAAATAAATAATTTATTACTTCTCATTCTATTTTAAAGTTAGGCACACCTAAGAAGGATGCTCAAAAGGACTTGCATCAATTTATTTCATCTTGTATTAAAATAATTCCCAAGCGAATGCGCATGCAATTGAATCTCCACTAGGTAGGGAAGAGGAGGTTTAAGAACTCACTTGAATATTCTATCTATACTCACTTAAAATATGAGAATTAATATTTTACATGTGGGGAATATATATTGAAACCCCACCTTGGTGGTTTCCCAACTTAAGTACTTCTCCCTTCTCCTTATTTGGATTAACTTCTTCTTGTGGAAATCTAGGTCAAGGACATTGAAACAAAAAAATTAGATAATTATATCCATCAAAAGAGAGAATCATAGGTATAGGCAAGTGCACCATCTAATAAAAAAGTAGTTAGAAAAAGTGTAAACTCTATTCTTCCCAATAAAAATTCTATCCAAGTCATAATCATTGATCATTAGTATAGGTGACAAGTCTACCCAAATTGCTTAGAATTTAGACATAAGTTTTAGATAGTTTACATGGTCATGATCCAATTCCAAAATTTTATAAATTAATAAGTCATGATAATTCCAACTCATTTTCGGTCAATTTACATATCAAGTATATATTTCATACTTTTATTGCATCATTTATCTATTTTAGCCACTAGGATAGATTTGAAAGATATGTTTACATTTCAATATCATATGGATCCCTATCTTCATTATTTTGCCTTATTATCAAAGTAAAATAAATTTTAGGTAAGAAACTTAATACCATACCATCCATGATTTTATGACTATTATTGTGAATCTTTGACATACCTTGCCTCTTAGGGGCATCTCACCTACATGAGAAACATATTACTTTGTTATTAGGCACATTAGACCCATACATATCTCCTTAAGATTATTTTATTTACATATTGTGCATATAGAGCATTTATTGGGATATATTAATTTTTACTCTCACCATTGAGCATACCATCCATATATTTCCACTTTGGGAGAACACAAAATTTTACATTTGATACTATCTTGACATGGGGCATAACCTAACTATATATTTCTATACATATCTCTTTGCCCAGAGGGGTATACCATACATTACCACTCCTTTGGCCTTATTAATATTATCTTATATTTTGAAGCCACACTACCTACATTCCTTGCTTTACTAAACTAGAGGGAACTTATGTACCATGATTTTTTACATCTTGGCATATTATGATTCTCATACTTACTACTTACATAGCTATATCTTACACATTGGTGTACATGACTTACACATTTTACAATAGGGGCATTATACATGCAAATTTTTCATGAGTTATTAACTAGATAAATCTTACATAGATGAATACATCCTTACCTTCATTATATTAACCTCTCTTTTAAACTTCATTGCTTATAAATATATATATTTCCTATGGGGACATAATACCCACATCTATTCTCCATGAGCCTTGTTGACATGTATCCTACATATGGAGCCTATCACACCTTTGTGTCTTGCAAACCTCTATTACTTCCATATACATATGTGAATTTATACCTTGACACATGCTTTCTTAGATGATAAATTTATTGTTATATGTTACTATTTTGAATAATTATGATACAAACACAAGATGGGGTCCACTTAAAGAATACCTTTATCTTTTTATTTTTTGGTTAATAATCATCCCATGGACACACATTTTCACATTATTTAAACTTGACACATAACACACATCTTCATTGAAATCAACTTAAAAATATTACAACATAATACACACAATCAAAAACACACACTTGCCTTGATAGGTTTATTAAATTACATGAATAGAATCCAAACTCTCATATAGTCCCTCCTGGACTAAATCAACTTTATCTATTATGATCTGAGAGAGTTATGCTCCTCTCTAACTCTCTTGCTCTCCTTCAACTCACTTCTCTAACTCACCCTCTTCTCTAAAAAATAACTTTTTTATTTTATTCTAGTATCCCATGGCATCCCTATCTCTATGGGGTGGCTCTTTAACTTCCATGATCTCCACAAAATGTACAAGATTTTGGTGGCTTCCAATTTTTGGGATTAAATGCCAAACTATCAGTAATGACTCATTCCACACATCAAAAAACAAAGATAGTTTCACGTAAATATCAAACAATAAATATGTACCTCCTTACAATTAGAAACTTGACACATGAGATGAATAATAAAACTTCAAGTAACCCTATAAATCTATGATACCAATGTGTTACTATGTTGATGAACCAATATACTAGCTCCTAGATGCTCAAGTGACATTTTAGGGCAAATGACAGTTGTGAAAATCCTTAATACATTAATGATATAACAATTAATGATCTAAAATTTTATGCACAACTTATAATATACATATTCTATAACCTCACCAAACATTTCCTTCCAGTTTGTTACTGTATTGAAGAACCACCTTGCTAAATGTTTGTGACTAAAGAGATAACATAGATTGATAGAAGCATATAAAAGTTCTCTGATCTATCCCATGGTAATAAAATACTTTTTCAACATCATTATTAGAGGTTCACAAGCTTGATATAATAAGTCCATAAATACAATCAAAATAAAAACCTAAAATAATATTTTTTTGGTTGATGCAATATTGCTTAAACCCTTGGATGCTCTTAAATCAAACACTTGAGGTTTATAAAATGTGAGCTCCTGCTCACATGGATGGAATAAGTGGTAGTACCACTATTTTGACCATGAAGCATAATAGCCATGGCATTCCCTTATAACACACCAAGTATTTCAACTATTTTTCTTCTTTGTTTTCCCTTTATAGCTCCCTCTTGTGGGTTTCAATAATGTCCTCTTCTTATTATCTCTCCTTACTATTTTTGTGGGATTAAACTCACAAGAGTATATCCTCCTCCACTAAAGGCTCATCTTCTTTTATATCCATCTTCTTGTGGGTTGAAATTAACCTTTATCCAATACCTGTACCAAGATGCTTGTTCTTACATATTACTCTCCCTTGTGGGCTTAAATCCATTACTGACCAACCACCTCCTTCTAAATCCTTATTGGCTTTGTTCACTCACTATCCAACTTATTATTGTATTCTTCTTTCGATCACTCTTCACTATTTGTAACTCATCTTATCTCATGGATACCATCTCCCCTCTTGGCACCATAATCTTGTTTGTGGCTCATTCATTCATAAGAATGTTAAAATACTCTTCTTCTTCCTTAAATTCTTCTTCACGTGCTTTGTTTGATATACAAATAATCTTCTTCTCCTTTCTTTATTGATTATGCATTTCTAGCTTCACCTCTTCACCTTGGAAGCCCTCCTTTAATGCCTCTTTCCATTTCCACACCTGCACACTGGATACAATCATAAATTAATTTATAAACATTAAAATTTACACTCCTTATAAGTGTTTCCTCCATCTCCACATTATTATCTTGATTTCCACCAAGCTTGGGCTCTTCAAAGCCTCTTCCATTTTGCCTGCTCCTCTAAATATTGCTCAACTACCTTTTTGACAACTCCTCTTCACTTCTCATCCTCTTTATATCAACTCTAGGCTGATTGATATCTCTTTATTTCAACTCCTCCATGTTATGTGCAAATAAATTTTCACTCTCCTTGTCCATATAAAAAAAACATACCTTAACTCATAATAGTCTTTTCTCCAATACCTATATTATTTGCTTCCACATGTGCAACATCACCTTCATTATTCATTCATATTATTAGAAACATGTCCACCATTTCTATGTTCTTTTTTTATGGATATTACACATACATCAAACATATCAAGGGAATAAAAAATTCCCATAATTATTATTCGAACTCTACATCACACCTCAAGGACATGTTGTCCAAATCTTCTCTGTTGGTCACATTCTCCTTACAAGTTTCTTTCTCAGGATGGATTCCCATATGCCCATTACAAATAAACTTCATGGTTGTCCTCTCCTCATTCTTATTTCTAATTTATTCTCCTTCAAATAGTTGCTCCTTAACCATACTCTCCTTATGTGCATTAACTTACATAATAACCATATCTATTGTTTCTTTTATGAAACCATATAACTTCTCATGGATGTATTATTAATTCAAATTTATTCCTTTATTCAAAGAAATATGTAGTTTTCCTCAATCCTTATACCCTCTAAAATAGAAAATATAAATGCATTATTTTCATTCTCCAAGGAAAATTATGAATCTACTTGCTTATGAGATACCAAAAAATCCTTCCCATCATCAAAAAAATGGGTCTCCTTCTAGTTTAAAAACTATCATCTCCATATCCTCTTACATGAAGATTCATTCCTCTATGGGATGTTCATAAAATTATTTCTCCTTGTTGTTCTAAAAATTCTCACATAGATAACTCACTCTCTTTTTGTCTTTAAAGAGAACTTTCTTCTCCTCATTCATATCCTTCTCCTTGCTACTTCTCAAATTAGACTTGAGATGATCACAGGAAAATTTCCCTCTTAATATTTCCATTCATGGAAATATTATTCTTGTTTTCTCTCTTAAGCCTCAAAACATGAATCTTATTCATCCACTCTACTTCCAATCTTGGGTGCACAACATGACCCATCAATTTGGAAACCATATGTTCCCATCCACTCACCTTCTTCTTTCCTTTTCTTTGTCTCCTTACTTGTAGATCTTTCCAATACTCATGAAATTACACACAAATTATTTCATTAAATATTTACACTCATGAGGTCTGCAATAAAATTCTCTTTAAAACACGCTTCTAACTCCACTACCCATCTAATGAACTTATCTAGTCTCTCTTTACCAAAAAATAAAACAACAGTGTTAGTGGGATTACCTCTCTCCTTCACCATGATCTCTGATGGTCTCTTTCTTCTATTGAGACCTTTTCCTTCACTTTATTGGCCTTTATCCAAAGAATCTAACTTTATTTTAGGGACAACAAACCCATCATCATCTTTTCTTCATCATCTTCACTCAAGACTGTAACATTTCCACTTTGTTCAGTCTCCATCATTTCCAATCTTGCTTGGAATTCTTTCAACATCTCTATCAAGTCTTCTACTCCTCATGTTATTCCTCTTTTGTGTGCCATATCTCCTCAAAAATTAGGATTATCTTTCACAACTTATAAAATAATAAAAAAAGAGCATCTCACACTTTTTCAACACTTGTAAGACTTCTCGCACACATGCAACAAACTTATCTTCATTAATATGCAATAGTTTTTTCACAACTTAAAACTAACACATGAAGATTTATTTTTCACATCCTAGAATAGACTCATTTTATATCCTCTCACATTTAACCCAACAAGGAAAGACATTGATTAATAACCAACTGATACAAGCACAAGAGAGAGTTTCCACTTAAGGACTACTTTTATCTTTGTGTTGCTTGGTTAATCCTTCGACCATGGACACACATTTGCACATTAATCATACTTAACACATAACATACATCCTCATTGAATTTATTTTTAAAACATCACAAAAAAATACACACTCACATTAAAAACACACACTTGCCTTGATAATATTATTACATCACATGAATAGAATTCAGGCTCTCATACATTCCCTCCTGGATGAAAATAACTTTCTCTATTTTCCCCCTCTCTAACTCTCTTTCTCTCCTTCAACTCACCTCTCTAAATTACCCTCTTTTATAAAACTAACTTATTTATTTAACTATAATATCCCATGACATCCATATCTTTAAGGGGTGTCTCTTTAGATTCCTTGATTTTCATAAAATGTACAAGAGTTTGGAGGCTTTTAATTTTTAGGATAGAATACCAAACTATTAGCAATGACTCCTTACACATGTCATGAAAAAAATGCAATCAAACATAAATATCAAAAAATAATTTTTTACCTAATCACAATAAAAAAATCAACATGTAAGCTAAATAATAAAACTCCAAACAACCCCCAAAATATCTATTACCCGTGATATTCTAGTGAAAAACTAATCTGTTGACTCCCAGATGCTCAAGTGATATTTTAGGCCAAGTGAAAGTAGAAAAATTCTTTAGTAAATTAGCATTGTAACTATGAATTATCTAAAATTTTATGCAAATATTTTAATATACATATTCTATGACCTCACCGAATATCTCTTTCTAATTTACTATTATGTTGAATAACACCTTGCTAAATATCTATGACTAGAGATAACGTAAACTGATAGAAGTATACAAAATATATCCACTCTATCTTGTGGTAATGGAATAAATTTTTAACATAATTCTTAGAGGTTCACAATCTTGATCCAACAAAGGCATATACAACATAAAAAAAAAACATTAACTAACATTTTTTTTGGTTGATGAAAAATTGCCCAAACCCTTGGATGATACTACATAAATTTATCTATATTGGGGGTGTAACTTTGTCCCAACCCAATGAGATACATAGGGTAATTTTCTTGTCTTTCACATCCTCATCCTCATTGAAGGATGCATCCACATATGGAATTTACCCTGAAGTTATCTATATTACATGATTTTAAACTTGGATTCTAGTATGTCTATCTTATTATGTTATTATTGGGACATGCTATCCCCCGCTTCACTCCTCCCATCCTACCTCATCCTTAATAGAGGATGCATACACTTATTGGGCCTTACAAAAGGATACCTTTCTAGACACTAAAACTCTCCAAAGTATTATATGTCGTATCACATCTCATTTTTATAATTAGACTATTTATTATTTTCTATTGTAATAAGTGGTTTTTTGTGTCACATAGATTCAATTTGGATCTAACATGGATATGTTATGGAATGCTTATGTAGCTATAGTTTAATTTATTTGAAAAATTATATAAATAATGGATGATTAGTTATATGAAATCCATTGGTTGTTATTAAGTGATTTAATTTTAATTGATATCAAATGGACTTATTATTATATTACATATATTTTTATGTTGTAACCTGGTTAACTACTCATTTGGATGTGACTACTGTGAGTGATTACAATATATGTTACTTTCTTCATAGAGGAAGAGGATGATCAAGGAGAGAGAGAGATGAATTATATATGGCATGAAATATAATTTTTATTCTATAGGTTTGAGAATTACCACTAATAGTGAACCTAGTTTTAAAACTCTTATACCACCCATAAATAGTAGATAACTTGTTAGGAACTTGCTTGATTTATGGTTGTTCACTAAGCTTGTGACAAGTTATTTTATGTAGTTTTGTATGTATAAGGTGGATCACTTGTGAAAGAGATGGAATCATTTAAAATCCATGGTACCAGGCACCTTGTCTATGGTTTACAATGTAGGTTACATCATATGAGACCATCTTCATATGAGCATGGTATACAATTAACATACCATTTTTGGTATAATTTATTTCACTATTATTTGTATAGGTTTAGTAAACCTAGTCAATCTTCTAGACCAATAATATATCTAGGGGTTTTAATAAAATACACAAGGAAATATTAAAGTATCTAGATAGACTCTATAAATGTTATATCTACCATAAGACATACACCCAAAAGACATGAAATAATATAAATCGATGAAATATTTAAATAAAAATAATACACAAATTTATACCTCTTTATATTAAAAATCTTTGGCCTGAATTATCAATATAATAATAAATCTCTTCCACATTGAATTACCTCAACCATTAACTCCCTTTATTCTTATATAAATAATAAAAAGGCTAAGGATAGGGTTTGGAGAGTAGTTAACTTGTAGAAAAAGTATTCTTAAAGATAAAACTTGATTATTAATAACAAAAGTCAATAAATTGATTGATACTCTTTTATAATAATATTTTGTGGATACTTGTGCATCAACTAGTGATCATCCATAGTTTATATTATAGTGAATATTACAAGTGCATCTTAAAACCATATAATAGTGTATGAGTAATTAAATAAACTAACATCCCAAATTAAGATGTACTTTGATGAAGGGAAAGAAGGAGGAATCATTAAATTATCCCCCTTGATGACACCTTCCTTCAATCCTAAAAGTTTCCTAAGCTGAACAAATTGGGCCTCACATAAGGGTTTGTGAAGATGTTTGCAACCTGATCATTTATTCTACAAAACTTAATATCAATGACCTTATCATGTAACATTTACTAAATATGATTTATATGAATATCAATGTGTTTTATGTGTTGGTGCTCCATTATCTTACAAGAGATGTAAATAGCACTTTAATTATCATACTAAAGAGTTATGGGTTGGGTTTATGAAAATATGAACTCAAAAAGTATTGAAAAATCCACACTAACTCACAATTGGTAGTGATGGTTCCACTTTACTTAGCTTCCATAGTATATAAATAAATAACAATCTATTTCTTTCAAGATCAATTCATGGGACTTACCCCAAGATGATAGATGTTTCTTAAACTTGACTTATGATCATTTGGATTCCTACCCAATAAATGTTTATGTAGCCTACAAATGTTGTGTTCCCACCAAAAGTGTAGCTAAAAATTGAGGATTTTCCTCCTAAATTATACTCAATCCCATAGTTAGTAGTACCATAAAGATACTTTATAAATCATTTAGTAGCATACTAATGTCTATCATCGGGGTCCTAAAAATAGCATGATACAAGATTCACAACAAAAGAGAGATCAGGACATGAATGATTCAAGTATAAGAGGATTCCCACTAACTACCTATAGAATGTACCATCAATTGAAGGAGAACACTTGGAATAAATCTTAAATCTGGATTGAAAAGGAGTTGGTGTAGACTTTTAGTATTTCATGTTAAAGTGACATAGGATGTCTTGAGCATACTTGAATTAATTGTCAAAAATTTCTTTCTCAGATTATGAAATTTGAAGACCAAGGAAAAAAGATAATAAACCCAAGTTTGTCATCTCAAAATACTTAATTAGCCATACTTACAAATCCTTAAACTACTTGGTTGAATATCCTATGATAATTAATTCATCAGCATAAAGAACCAAAATCATAAGTTTCCTATCTAATTTCTTGGTGTAGATTGTAGGATCATAGGGGCTCTGTGTAAAGATTGAGTTGATTAAGAACATGTTGATATTTTCATACCAAACTCAAGAATCATATTACAAACCCTGGAAGTACTTTTAAAATCTACACATAAGGTTTGATTTCTCACTTCTTAGGGACCCATGAGGTTGGGACATAGATTTATTCATACAAGTCTCCATGCAATAAGGTAATTTTGATGTCTATTTGATGGACTTCCCATATTTGTGTTGCATCCAAGAGAGTACTAGTCTGATGGGATTCATCTTGGAAACCAGAGAAAAGGTTTCATGGTATTCAACACATTTAACTTGTGAAAATCATTTTACTACAAGTTGGGATTTGTATTTGTCATTAGACCCATTTTATGCATACTTAATGTGGTACACCCACTTTCATCTCACTAGTTTTATTCCTTTTAGAATTGGAATCAAGTCCCAAGTGTTGTTCTTCTTTAGAGCAAAAAAATATTCTACCATAGCTACCTACCATTCATGATGCTTAGAATCTTAATGATAAGTTTCTAGATCATGTGTCACTCTCAACTATGCCAAATGTTCAACACCATATAGATGTTATGTTCTTATTTTGCTTGGATCTATTGGATCCCCTGCCAATGCACCATCCTAATTATAAACTATGAGTACCCATTTTGGTAGAGGCTATGTTGGTTTTGTGGGTACATCATGAATGTCTTTTGACACTTAGTAGTGGAGGTGTTGGTTTCCCTCCTTGAAACTCATCATATAAACTATAGTAAACCTCATAATGGGAATCATCTAAATTATATTGTTGTTCATAATAAATCTCATAAGTTGTGTCCAACTTGGCAAAAAGTAGTGGCAGAGAAGGAATATTATATGTTGGCATGAAATCCTAGGATTATTTATCAAATAACACATCCCACCATTAAATCACTTTAATAGTACTTGAAAGAATAAGATGATATGCATTCACATCTTCATATTATCCAATAAAGATAAAATAACAACCCTTCATTTCCATTGATTTGAGATTTTTATCTAGAATGTGCACCCATGCATTACATCGAAAAATTCTAAATTCAGAAAAATATGGCTTAACACTAGATCATTTTTCTTTGGGAGTCATATTTTCACTATAGAGTGGGGAGTGTGATGTTGGATGTAGACTATACATTTAATTTCTTTTGCCCAATACCATAGAGTCAAGTCTTTCGAATATACCATATAATTACCCATTTCCTTTAGTGTGTGGTTTTTGTGATCAGTGACACCATTTTTATTGGGGGTGTAGGGTACAATATGTTAAATTTAAATGCCTACCTATTTACAAAATCTAATCATTTGATTGTTAACAAACTCTCCTCCATTATTTGTTATGAGACATTGATTTTCTCTCTAAATTTTTTTCAACAAGGGCCTTGAAAATAAAAGTTTAAAGTGTTCAAAGACTTCACTTTTATTTTTTAGAAAGTAGATCTGAATTCAACAAGAGAAAGTATCAATGAATTTAAGCATGAATTTATGTTTATGAAAATAACAATGTGGAAAGGCAAGATCATTGTGAGCCAACTATAATATATTACTTTGCCTCAAGGGTTTGCCTTTGAGAAATGGATTCCTATGGTTTTTTTCATAGTGCATAACTTGGACAAACTCCATATTTGAAATAAACTTATGGTAAACCATTAACCATATTATGCTTACTAAGTTATTGTAATGTGTAACATTTGAGATGAGAAAAATGATCATGCCAAAGTTTACTCAATTCATTATCATGTGCAATAATGAATTGTGAAGGTTGAGTTAACACAAAGTTATCAAATTTGTATAATATTTTATCATGATCAACCTTTATAGTGGATATAATAACATAGTAGTGTTTTAATTTTATGATATCAAAATCTATAGGTGTAAACTCAATGGTTCCACCTTCACCTAATTGTATGATCTGATAAATGGATATGAGGTTTGTAAATAATTATGGAACACAGATAGCCTTATTGAATACACCATTCTCAATCTCATAGACCCTTCACCCTCAATAGACAGAGGGATAGAGTTTCCTATAAAAATTTTAGTTGTGCAAATTTGGTTAAGATTTTGAGATAGATATCCTTCATGCAACATGCTGTGAGAGGCTCCTGAATCCAATAGCCATTTAGACATGTGATCTAATTATTGTTGTATCAAGGGCAAATCCTTTTTTAGAGGGAGGTAGCTGCATTTTTTTATCTCTTATTTTAGGTATGCCATTTTCTTGAAACACTAAAGTTCAACATGGATAGGTTTACCATAAAATTTACAACCATCTTTGTCAATATTTACATTAATTTTCACTTTGCCTTTATCCTAACATGGGAAAGATTTATGTAGATTTGATTTACTATTCTTAGGTTTATTATTTTCTTAGTCATTTTCTTTGGTAGGGACCTTACATTTTTCAAAGTTAAGTTGTGATGTTACATGAGAATCATTATCTAATAATGCCTATTGATTAGTACCTCCAAGTTGGATGTCACCAATAAAAATTAGATTTTTTTGGTTCTCATTAAAGTTACTCAAAGAACTTGTCAAATGTTAGTGCCACATATACAACACCCAAAGAATATTGATGTGTGTATTAGTTTGAAACAAAGAATGAATATGGACAACCTAGTTTTGAAAAAATACTCATAATGATTTTCTCATCAGACTTAGTTTCATTAATTTATATAAAGAGAAGTCTCAAGTATTTGAATTGAGTAATGAAATTTTCAATATGAGGATAATTGTCTAGACTAAAGATGTAAGCTCATTTTCTAATTGGCATGCCCATATTTTATTGTGCTTCCCAAAAATATTCTCCAAAATAGTCCAAACTTCTCAAGGCAATATTTTTTCCTAAAAGTGAAACTTCAATTAAGGGGACACTGATTGATTTACCTATGAGATCTCTAATGCAAATACCTATATTATACAGGCCATAAATTTTGATCTATAAGTTTTTTTGAGATCTTATTCTCTCTAAATAAAGGTTTTAAAAATAATATTTCAGCCATTACCTACTCTATCTAGTTAGGGATGTTTTCAAAAAAATTCAGAGGCCATATGTGACCATCTAATGTAACATGCCCATAGGGATTTAATAGAATAATGCAGTAATTTTTTTTAATGTTTTTTTTACACAATAATTATTCTTTCATTAGATTACACTACAAGAATTTAATTATTGATCTTGACATAATACTAAGCATATTAAACATATTTAAACATGCAATAATAATAGTTAATGATCACTAGAATTATATGTAATATAACATAACTACATAAGGAAGGTAATTACATTAACAATCCAGCCATGACTGGTGAAATAATACAATCACTGCTATCAATGTACAATAAGTAATCAATTGCATTTCCAACATGCATTAAGCCTCAACATAAATACAAAAATAGAAACAATGCTCCACATAACATGACTCACTCTAACTCCAGTATATCTAATAATCTCTAGTGTAGTCTCTAAGTAGTAATGCAATGGGGAGAGAGAGCATCATATGAGAATTTTTACACACCAAACATAGACCATATATACCCTACACAATCCCCCAAATAGGGAGTGTCCCTCCCTTCACGAATGGGTATATAGTGATGGTGCAGGAATCTAGATAGACATGCTAGTACCCATGTGATGTAAGATTTATACTACATGATGTGTACCATAAATAAAATATGTTCTAACATGATATCACATAAATATATAAATCATATATATGAAATGACAAGTCTATATAAATATTACTTTGGCCAAAGTTTTCAAATAACTATTGATCTCTAGGATAAGTTAAAATTCATACACACCACTTGATTGTATTACCTTAACCTAGCATTGGTGGTGCTAAGTAAGCTAGTGAAGTTTGTCTCACTGCTTAGTGAGTACCAATAATGCAAGATTTGGTTAGAGTCTAAATAACCAATAGTTTCATACTGATTAATTCGAACTAACAAGTATAACTTAAACTAATTATAAGAATAATCACTTTACATACATTTAATCCATCAAACATATGAATGAATCTCTATTCATATTATTCATCTAATAAATAATAACCATGATAAAAAAGCTTATTTACCAAACATGTATAATAAAACTCATACTCAAGAATATACTTTCCTTAAGTAAATGCTAATGTAATAAAATCATCATTATCATAACATAATGCTTATACTTCTTGATTACAACAATAATCATAATGATTTATAAGACACAAATAACTTATAAACAAAGCATAATATTTCTTTATATTATACCTATGTGGAGGCGTTATGCATATATCTAAAGCACTCCATCATTTAGGTTTTTATAACTTCATAATAAAAACTATATCTTTAGGTACACATCCATTATATTCATACCATTTATATGTATGTGGACCCTAAGTTCATAGATTAATATATAAAATATATATTTAAACATTGATCATAATATATATATATATATATATATATATATATATATATATATATATATATATATATATATATATATATATATATATATATATATATATATATCTTTATCTTGGCATGTTATGTTATCTTTCATTTATTTCAAGAATATATGATTCGATAACCTTTTCTAAACAAACAAACAAATCTAAAAAGGGTCTTAGTACTTAATTTAGCCCCTAACTAGTTTCACAATAAACTTCATATTAGATGTGGTGTGATTTTGACCCCAAAATTATTCCAAATATAATACCCTATTTTTCTTTTACAATAAAATTCCTCAATGGTGTTCATATTTTGGAAGACATTATAATAAGCATAAGACCAACACTATGATTATTTTATCCATAGAGATTTATATTTTCTTATTGAAGTTCTAAATGAAACTCAAGATTCAATTTTTAAAAAAAAAAAAATCCTCAATAGACTTTACTAATTTGAAACCATTCCAAAAGAGGTAAATTTATTCATAGTCATCCGTCCATGCTTATATACAATCGACTTATTTCTTAACTATATTTAAAGGGAATTTATACTATAATTTTTCTCCTTAGTTCGATTGTCTAAAAACATATAAAAGAATCAACCTTCTCTTTATTTTAGTATCAAAACATACTTTGTTCCATATGTTCCTTATTCTGACACATACTCTATTCCATATGTTCCTATTTTGACATAGTTCAATTCATATTGTTTTCAGCTTGAATAATTATAAATTTATGTCAGTCATTGAATGTACAAACTAAGTTATAATAATATTTAGTCGATAAAATATAAATGTACACTCATTCTGGAATGTATTACACAATCCACCTATTTGCCAATTTGTAATGTTCAAACATGACTTCACATAATTATCTATGCTCAATAATTCATGAAACACACACAAACACATTTCTATTTACACATATATTTATAATGTCATATTTGCATATATACATAGGTCATATATGTATGTATATGTGTGTGTATATGCACCTTTAACTATATTATTATACTGAATACCCAAATCCATGTGTATAAATAACTGTACTAAATTTTGTTCATAATTTTATTTGCAAAAATTTACATAGTCTTTATTTAAGTCAACAGTCCATACATCAAATTCATTATGTATATATAAAATGTACTAACAGTATATAGGCTTTCAAATTAAACCATTTGAAAATCCTTTTAACTCAGATCTGGTTGGTAATATCATTCCATACCTATATATATCCTTATACACACACACACACACACACACACACACACACACACACACACACACACACACACACACACACACACACACACACACACACACACACACACACACACACACACACACACACACATACTCATTGGTTAATTTTATAATTATGAGTTTATATAAATATAAATAGAAATATATATTTATTTCAAATATTTTATGCATGTGTTAAAACCTCTGAGGATTCAAAAACTCAGTTATAAATATATACACCACAATATCATCCACCCAAGGTTTTTATTCAAGCTAGGGCATACTATTTTTATGAATTTAAAGCCATCATACCCTAATGGCTCAACACCCAAGACAAACCAATTTTTAGTCTTAAGGATTAAGAAAGTATTTAAGTTTAGTTATGTGGATGTTCAAGCCATCCACAGGGCTAAGCCTATGTTTTACTACAATTTTTTCATACATATCTAAACATTATGAATTTAAACCACAAACAATAAATCTATAAGCATATGAAAGTAATTACTTCACTAACCTGGTAAGTTGCTTTTAAATCTAAGATAAAATGAACCTTTATTATTTTTCCTCCTTGATCTATATTTTCCTTCTCTTCTTCACCATGTCCCATTCTCATCACAGCTCACCTCTTATTCCATTCTACTTTGCCTATCAAGATTTGAATGAAATCTTTACCAACTTGCAGTCATCATGCAAACTCTGTGTTTTTCCATTTTAACAGTGACTTAAAACTAATTGATTGCATTAACCATGCTTAATAAAGTACTAATTCAAACTTTCCTCTTTTTATTTAATCAATAATATATTCATTTCAAATCTATGTATGTTACCTATGTTACAAGTATGAGTATTTCACTCTAAAAAATCCACTTAACACATTATTAGCAATGATAAGTATTACTTCCACTTCAACATAGTCTATGCATGACAAGCAAATTAAGCATATATTTTAGGATAATGTTTAGGATAATCCAACCTCCTTCAATAACTAATAAAGGTAATTACCTCCTTTCTTCTTATAAGAAAATTGACTAACACAATGTCAATTATCTTCTTATATCAAAATGATAGAATAGACAATTATTTATTTTAATCATAACAAGATAATCATTTGTGTTATTATTATTTTATATAGGCTATGTATTTCATTATTTTTAATAGCTTGGCATATAATTATATTCTCAAATATCAATCATAGTGAGCTTAACATTCTAAAACATTGCTAAGACATTTTTTTAGTCTATATATAATAGTAATTAAATATCATATACTAGATTTACATTCTTATAATCATAAAAAATATAGGTAAAGTAACCTTATATATAATCATACGATAACATTAAGCATTAAGTCTATGTAAAATATAAAAAATTCAATCAAATAAAATATTTATGCCATATATATGTACTAAAATTTATAACATGCAAACTCTAATGTTTAACTGTAAATAACTTTAAAAAATATATCAACTATAACAATCCAAAAACACAATGCATATACATATGAAATCTAATATGGTGTGTGCATGAGTTTAGTAGTTCCTTTGTCATCTTTCACCATCTCCATCTATGTCACCCTCTCTGATGATAATTTCCCTTTATCATGCTCTAAGGGAGGAACTCTCCTGCATCTAATTCATGACAAGAAGTTAGTTAGTCCAATACATCATGATATATATCATAAAACAATGTTGTAACATCAAATGTAACATAATCATTATGTACATATCATAATTAGCCAACTCATAATAATGAAGTCATGAAATCCAAGTAATATATTTCTGTCCCATAACAACATATAACTTAAAATTTAGTTAAAAGGTAACAAATCAATTTAAAAACCATAATAATCCATGGATAATTAGGTAAATCATCTTAGTGAAAAATTGGGAAGTAACATCCTTCCCCCTTAAAGTTGGTCATCATCTCGATGACACTTATTCAAACAATAATTCTGAATAATAAACATTGTTTATTAGAAAAATAACATAATATCTAGTATCAAATTAAGCAAATAAATGTGGAAATAACTTGTAAAACTCATCATAGTCCTCCCAAGTAGTACTATCCTTATAGTATTAGTCCCACAAGACTTTACACTGTGACACTTCTTTATTATGAAAATGAAGTTTATGAGTGTCAATTACTCTAATTGGTTCTACCATGAACACCCCAGGATCCATAACCTACAAAGCATTCCAATCCACCACATGTGAAGGATCAACTTTATACTTTTTAAGATAAGATATATGGAAGAAATTATGCAATAAAGTTAGCGCTGGTGGCAAAGCAAGCCTATACACTATAGTATTGACCAATTATAAAACCTTGAAGGGTCCCATATATATTGGTGAAATTTTCATTGACTTTTATAATTTAATTGAGCTCTTTTATGGCTTAACCCATAAGAATAATTTAACACCTAATAAAAATTGCCTAGCTATTCTCTTCAAATTAGTATAGCTCTTATGCCTATCATTGGCCTCAACCAATCTTTACCTAATTATTCTAACTTGATCTTTCATTTTTGAAAGCATCTCAAGTCCAAATACTACCCTATCTTCCAACCTATCCCAACTAATTGGTGTCCTTGACCTTCTCCCATAAAGTGCTTCTAATGGTGTCATATTTAATGCAGATTGATATGAGTTATTGTATGCAAAATCAAACAATAGAAGGTATTATTCCCATTTATATTTTTGATCCATGTAATACATATGAAGAAGATCCTCTAAAAACTAATTAACTCGCTCAATTTGATCGTTAGTCAGTGGGTGATATACAATACTAAAGTTTAGTTGCATACCCAAAGCTGAATTTAAAGTTAATCAAAATCTAGAAGTCATTCTTAGATCATGATCATGATCTAATATGATCTTCTCTAAAAATCCATACAATCAATACACTTCATTTATGAACTTCTTCATAAGATTTGGTGCATCATCTATAAAATTAGCTGGTAGAAAATGTGCTACCTTGGTTAATTTATCAACTACAACTAAGATCATGTCATGATTATTCTATGATAATGGTATTCTTTAGACAAATTTCATACTGATCACCTACCATTTCCACTCTGGTGTGTCATGTGGATAAACAATCTAGCTAGATGCACATGTTCAAATTTCACTCATTGACATTCTAGACAATGTGACACAAAGTCCGTTACATCTTTCTTGATTCTTTTCCAAAAATAAAGTAGTCTAAGCTCTACCATGAGCTTGGTTACTCTTGGATGTCCTGAATACTAGGTATTGTGTAATTTTATCAGAAATATGCTCCTCAAATTCTCTCAATTTGGCATGTACATCCTTCCATTGTGTCACATAAGACCATCACTTTCTAAGCCATATCCTTTATCTCTAGGATTCTGAGCATTCTTAGACAAAGCTTTTTTGACTAGATCATAGAATTTGTCTGCTAGTGAAAATTCAATCACATGGTATCTGAAATTACTCTTGATAGTATTCATAACTACTATGTACCTTCTATGACTTAAGGCATCGGCTACTTTATTTTCTTTGCTTTTGATGTAATTGATATAGAAGTCATAGTTAGACAAAAGCTCTAACCAATACATCTAATGAGCATTCAAATTTGGTTGGGTGAAGATGTATTTAAGTCCCAAGTTATTAGTCTTGAGCTCAAATAGTTTCCCCAATAAATAATGTCTCTAGACTTGCAAAGCATGAATAATTACTACAAGTTCAAGATCACGAGGGGTGCAATTAACCTCATAAGGCTTTATCTTCTTTGAATCATAAGCTACTAATACACCATCCTGCATAAGGACTCCTCCTAGGCCATCACCAGACACATATGTGATTAGTGAAAATTGATCATTAGGATCAGTAACTCTTCACATTGGTGCTAAAGTAAGCCTTATTTTCAATTCTTTATAATCTACTTCACACTTATTTGACTAGATAAAACTTTGATTCTTACTATGCAAAGAGGTAATCAGATTAACTATCTTGGAAAAAATTGAAATGAAAATTTGATAATAGCCTGTTAATCCTATGAAACTCTTTACCTCATGGACATTAATTGGTGATGACTACTCCATAATGGCTCTTATCTTAGCTGAATCAATAAAAATTCCATCTATAGAGATAATATGTCCCAGATATTGCACTTTCCTTTGAGAAAATATACACTTGGATAATTTTCAATATAACATGTGTTTTCATAGATGTTGAAAAACCAACTCTAGATGTTGAAGATGATCTTATTCAACCTTGGAATACATAAGAATGTCATCTAAAAATACCAAAAAAAAATGATCTAGGTAATCTCTAAAGATGCTGTTCATGAGATTCATGAATGTTGTAGGTGTAATTATCAACCTAAATGATAACACTGTAAACTTGTAATGACCATAGCGAGTTATAAATTCCATCCATAGAATATCCTCATATTTTATCCTTAATTGATGATATCTATATTTAAGATCAATATTGGAAAAGACCACTGCTCCTTGCATCTAAGTGAAAATATCATCTATTCATAATAGTGGATACCTATTTTTGATGGTATATTTATTCAACATTCTATAATCAATGAAAAGTTGAAGAGTTCCATATTTATTCTTAATGAAGACAAATAGTGCACCCCATAGTGACACACTTGGTCTAATCAATTCTTTAGACAATAATTCTTAAAGTTGTGCCTTTAATTCAACCAATTTAGTGGTTGTCATTCTATACAGAGCCTTAGACTGAGGTTCTGATCCTAGTTTGATGTCAATAGAGAAGTTAAACTCCCATTTATGAGGTAATCCTAATAATTCCTCTAGGAATATATCATGGAAATTCCTAAGGAAAGGATACTATTCAATTGATGATTCCTTAATTTTCTCTATTTAATTTATCTTGATTTTAAATTCTTGACATTTTTTTCCTTCGGTCTTCCTGAGTTGCATTGTGTAAATCTACCTAACCTTAACTCCCTTTTTTCACCCTAAATTAGTTTCTAATTTATAGAATCATCAAGACACTCAACCTTTTTCAGATAACAATCAATCTTAGTCTTGTGCTTCGCAAGCTAGTTGACTCCTAGGATCACATCATATGACCCTAGTGGTGTTACATAAATATCCACAACCCTTGTGAATTCACGTAATATAATTTATGTTTCCACTAAGAACTTATCAAATTAGACTTTAGAATTATTCCCATATTGTACTGACCATGTATTTTCCATTACATCAAATTTTATAGATAATTTATTTAGAATTCTAGGAGTTAAAAAACATCATGTATCCCCTATATCTATCAAAATGGAAACTACATGTTCAAACAAAATACTGATAGTTCTATGGGTGAAGCTTGAAATTTAGCTTGCTGATTATCAACTATTACATGAATATGTTGCTAAAAGGTTCCTTACTAAGAGGTAAAACCTTTGTTTCTTAGCTTATCTTGGGTACATTCATGTGTAAAATGGCCACCTCCATAGATGAAGCAACCTCATATTGGTCCCTTCCTATCAGACTATGAGTTTTCATTAAAGCCTCCTTTGGAGCCATTACTTGGGTTCTTACTACTTGAATCACTATTGATTTTGGTATTTTGATTATTAAATTGCCTTTTAGAGTCTCCACTCCTCTACTTCTAGTTCTTCTTGAAAGTTGGCTTAGAACTTCCAAACTTTTTCTTAAACTTACCCCTGACCTGAGTAAGAGATTTTAAATTTTGATCCTATTTGACTATTTTTTACAAGATTTGGTCCATGGTAGATAGTCCATGAATGTCCACTTCTCCACCAATTTGGGGCTTTAATCCCATGATGAAATTCATAATACCAAACCTCTCATCTGCCTAATACTAAGGTATATATTTTATAAGTTTGGTGAACTATTCCTAGTACTCATTCACCAATAAGTATCCTTGATTTAAATTCTAAAAATCTATAAGCTTCTATTCAAAATATAATTTTGGAAACCACCATTATTTTAATAGTGTCACAAACTACTCCCAAGTAGTGGTGGTCAAATTTATTTTAATTTTCAATTTCTTGTTAGCCCACCATGTAACTACTTATCCAACCAATTGATAAGCTCCACAAACATCTTTGGTGACCTCAGAGTAGTATAAAATATCAAAATACTTCTCCATTTCATTCAAACATGCTTCAACTCCATCTCCCATAATGGTTTTGTCAAACTTAAGCAGATTCACCTTTTTCATATCCCTTGCCAATTTTATGGTTATACATGCTCTCACATCTTGAGGAATTTCATTGTGTCTCTACTCTTGAGTGATTTATTTCTTATTAGGATGCTCTTCAAGCTCATCTTGATGGGCTTATTCCTCATTTCCATGAATTTCCTATTCTAAAGCTACAATTCTATCCTTAGTCTCATTCAATGCTATAAGAATTTGATCGAACTTTGTTGCTTATTCAACAATAATTTGGTTAGGATCAAATAGAGGGTTATTGTCATTTACATTTTAAGGACCCTATCTAGATACTCTTGATGACACTATTATTATTTATGGTATTAGAATAATATGAAAATTTTAGCAGACTCATTAAGACCTGAAGTTTGAGCCACAACTTTGATACCATAATGTAACATCTCGACATGGATTTACTAGAATAATGCAGTTATTATTATTATTTTTTTACATAACACTTATTATTTCATTATATTACACCACAAGAATCTAATTAGTGATATTAACATACTTCTAATCATATTAAACATATTTAAACATGTAACAATAATGATTACTAATCACTATCATTATATGTAATATAACATAACTACATAAGAAAATTAATTATATTAACAATCCAACCATGATTAGTACAATAATATAGCCACTGATATCAATGTATAATAAGTAATCAATTAAATTTTCAATAGGCATTAAGACTCAACATAAATATAAAAATAGATACAATTCTCCATGAAACATGAATCACTCTAACTCTAATATCTCTAATAATCTCAAGTCTAGTCTCAAAGTAAGTACTGCATTGCAGAGAGAGAGAATCATCTGAGTGAATTTTAACACCAACCATAAACTATCGATCCCCTGCCTAATCCTATAAATAGATAATGGTCCTCCCTTCATGGATGGGTAGATAGTTATGGTGCAAGAATCTAGAAAGACATGCTAGTACTCGTATGCTGTAAGATTTATACTACATGATGTGTACCATAAAAAATACATTTAACATGAAATTAAAAAAACATGTAAATCATACATATGAAATTATAATTTATATATAAACATTACTTTGGTCAAAGTTTTCAAATAACTATTGATCTCTAGGATCAGTTAAAATTCATACACACAAATTGATTAGATTATCTTCACTTGGCATTGGTGGTGCTAAGTAAGCTAGTAAAGTCCATCTCACTGCTTAGTAAGTACCATTAATTTGAGATTTGGTTAAATTATAAATTACCAATATATTCATATTGATTAATTCCTACTAACAAGTATAACTTAATCTAATTATAGAAGCAATCAATTTGTTAGGTGAATATTTTGTCGTCAACTAACTGATGACAAAATGGGTATATCAACCACAGCTTAGGGAGATTTACACCATGAATAGTATGGGTTTATCAGATCTGGATGAAGTAAATCTCTCCTCTCATCAAGGGGAGGTTCCTTATAAATACTTACCTGCTGGATATATGTATATAATTAAGTAGAAAATAACACAGGGGGTGGTATAACAGCATCTACCTCTCTTTTTTCAGAGGTAATGTACAAAGAATAAAAGAGGGAAAATCCTAACCTTAAGCTAACAACACTCCTCTTCTTTCAAGAATGATATTAAATAGAGAGCAAGAAATCACCTGAAGTGATGAAGTCCACAAGAACGCTCACGCAAGCACAAAGTCTTCTGTAGCTTCTTTCACCGATTCGAAATAAGTACAACCATAGAGTAAAGTGAAGCACAAAGTCTTCACCTGAAACTACAAAAGATAACTGAACCTCAAAGGTAAAAGTATCACAAAGTCTATCTTCTACCCTCTAGAAGCACTCTTAGATAATATAAACACACTCACTTTGCTTATTAAGTCAGATGAATAAGATATTACCAAGAAAAAGGACATAACTATTTCCTAAATAACATAGACAATCTCAACACAAATTCTAAAATAACCTGCTTCTCATTCATTCAACAAAATATGATTTACAAATTTGAGCACAAAGTCTCAAAGGTTGCTTCAATTTCAACAGAGTATTTGCTATTAATTTTTCCAAGATTATTTACAAATGAGGTCTCCACTATATATAGGGAGAAAATCCTCAAAAAAGAGAAAATAATAAAATATACAAAATATCTCAGTCAAAGATGACTCATCTTTGACTTTTAGATATTTTTTCAAAATATTTACATGTAATTACATTTTTCAAAATTGCATGCACTTTGCACAAAATAGAAGTGCATAAGGAGAGAAAAAGAAAGAAAAGAGAAAGAGAGAATCAGTTCTGGCTGCCAGGTTTCTTCAGATGAGCATCGTACATGGTGATAGATGCCTGAATTCCTATGATGTCTAGCGCAACTGCATTCTTGGAGACAATTCTTGCTCTAATCAGTATGTCCTTCAATGCTGTGACAGCTTTAGCGTGGCCAGTTAACCTAGATTTTAGATTCTCCAAAGTTAACTGAGCATCTAAAATGCTGTCCACCAAAGATATTGAGAAGGATTTTTCCTCAAAATCTCTCTGAATCATTTCCTTGAAACTCTAAATCATCTCTTCTGTTGGAAGAAATTGATTGTCCTTAGAGGTTAAGTCGCATGGCAGCTCTTCTAATTTATTTAGTAGGCTCAGGTCACTCTTCTCACTAGCTTCCTTGAAAGCTTTAAGATCATCAATTAAGTCCTTGAGTACTTGGATTATGAACACCAGTGATTCCTTGATCTCAACATAGGAGTCCTTGTTGGAGATGACACCCATAGACATCAAGGTGCTCTTCTTGAGATTTTTCATTTCCTTCCATCTACTGAGATCTTTCTCCAAGCTGTCAATCTCTTGAGAAATGAGGGAGACAAAGTCATAAACCTGTGTTTTTACCTTCTTCATTTTTCCTATCTTTTCTGCCACTTCTGTAAGCAGAGAAACTCCCTGAGTATGCATTTTTTTGATATAGTCCTCCAGGACTTTCCCTTTCAAATAAGTCTTTTTTGCTTTTTGAATGACTGAGTCATCCATAGAGAAGGCCTCTAGAGTTGCTGCTTCAGAAGGAAGAGTGAACCTTTTTATTACTGCCATTAGCTGCTCTGCTTTGGCCTTGTAATAATCTTTCATCTCCTTCTCTCTATCAAATTTCTGGACCATGATGTCCATAGCTGACTGAATATCACTTTTCGCACCTTCGTGAGTAACTTTGCTAAGTTCAACACGAGAGATGGAATAGCTGCTCATCTCGAAACCCTCAAGGGTTGCGTCCTGTGGAGGCTTGGCAATTTCCAAAAAAATTTGTCCCTTTTCTTTGACTAATTTGGAGAGGATTCTTGGCCTCTTCGGAGCCTTTGCTTTCACCGGCACTATCTTGCCAAAGTTGAACTCATCTGGGGAGATGGCCATCTTCTTTCTTTTTGGCATGAAAGCAGACATCCAAGGCAGGAGAGAAGTACCTATTGTGGTAATGGTTGTCTCTGCTGGTGTTACTGTAGCAGCTTCCACACTTCTAGTGGTGATAGTAGTTGTAGTTAGAGTAACTGGTGAGATTGCACCAACTACTGATTCTAGCTCAGGTGCAGGGCTTGCTGGCAAGTTGAAGGAAGGAGACGATAGACTTGGAATGGATCTAGAAGAGCGAGGGGAACTTCTAGAAGGACCCTGAGGATCACCAAATACAACTCTAGAAAGAGAAGCAGCTCTGGAGGAGGGAACACCAATAGGAGAGATGGGAGAAGAGGGAACCATAGGAGACTGAGGGGGAGAAGGAGATATGCTCTTGCTCGACTGTGCTTGTTCCTGTGAGAGTGGAGACCCAACACTTAGTTGCCCTGATGGCTGATTCTCTATTTCTATAGGTTGAGCTGCCTATGCTTGAGGGCTCTATTCTTTGGTTCCTTTTGTCACTGCTGTAGGCTCTTTAGTGGCCTTAGGTTTCTTGGATACAAAGACGATCCTCAGTTTGTGAGGCCCAGAAGAAGAAGGGACATCACCTTTGTTTTTAGTCCTATTCTCTACTTTCCTCTTCAATTCTACGTGGTATTCAGCCTCTGATCCTCTAATAAATTCCTTTAGGGTGATCCCTTTGGCTGCTAACCAATCATTGGTGTTAGCCAGTATTGGTTTGAATCCTTTCCTCAGAGAAGTCAGCTCCTTCTGAGACCACTGAATTGGAGGGAGAGGGAACCAACAACCTTTTCTGCTAGATACCTGCCATTTATGATGTTTCCATCATCGATTAGACTAGAGGGGATCTCTACAAGCTCGAGATATTCAATCTGCTCGAGTGTCAGCCTATAATAGTCCATTTTCCTAATTTCCTCAGCCATCCTCAGGTCCACCCAAATATCTTCAATCATTGGTTCATGGGACTAAGTTTTCCTTCTGATCTTCTCTTTAACTCCCCGATAGTCAAAATTTTCTCATCTTTTAAATGGCTTGATAGTAACTATCTGCATTTTGGTTTCCATGACCTTGGCTTTGGTTGATGTAACAACTAAAAACCTACCAATCTGGATTGAAAACTTGAAACCAAGTCTCTTAAGTACCATCTGTTTAGTATGCACGACAATTAGTTGTCGACAAAGTTCCATTAGAACTAATTTATCTGAAGGGAACTTGGGAAGCATGTAGGAGTAGCCTTGGTAAAAGCCGACTCGAAGATAACAGAATGTGGGGAACTAGAGGAACATGCAGCCATAATCATTTACCACTGCCCAGGCCTCGTCTGATATTCTCTTCTACTCGAGCTAAGGATCGAAGAGACATAAAAACATGGCAAAGAAGGCATCATTTACTCTGTTAAAATGATGTGTTGACCTTTGGAGCGTCAGCTGAAGATAATATGAGTAGACTGGGGTGGTTTTTCTATCTCCTGCTATAGTTAATCTTAGGAAAGACTGCATGGCAGCAGCTATGTAAACCAGGTATGAAGTCATGTAGAACTTGAAAGAAGTCTGTACCCTAGTTAACTGTTCATGGAGAGCATTGCTGATTTGCTCTCCCTAAAAGATGGTTTGCTTGCCCTGGAGAATGATCTTGATGAATAGATACATCCATTCATGGAACTATGAAGAAGATGGGAAACCCTATACTCTGCTGAGAAGGATGATCAAGTCACCAACTTCCTTGACAAAATCGCTCCTCAGAAAGTTCTTTGGCCATTTGGAGAGGCTGGTCTTGGGGGTCTTCAGTGACTTATGGTTTATAACTTTCTTTGCCCTCTTAGGGTCTTTATCATACTCCTTCTGTGTATTCTCAAAGTTGATTTAGGTTACTTTAGTGGCTAGAGGGCACATAAAAACTTTGTCGATGAATTTGAGGTCCAACTAAATCACTGTGTTATCGTTGGCATCTGAGACCATTTTGGTCTCTTTATTGTAGAAGTGTGCACATTGAAGGATGAACTCAGCATGATGCACTGCTACTAAAAAGATGGCCACCAGGTGGATGTTGCTCTCAATGATCCTCTTTATCCCAGTGCTAGGATTTGTCACCTTGGTTCACGCTAAGAATTTGGTCATGTCCACATGGCTGATCTCGGTGTCTCAAATGTCGTCGACATTCGAGGAGACTGATGTGAGCGGGAAGATGCCCTGGTACTTATACTTCATAGTTTTCACTTTCTTGGGAGACTCTTCTATTATGGAGAATGATCCTGACTGGATGAGAGCAAAAGTGTAGGAATTCGCTGAAGGTGCTACAGTCATGATCATAGATGAGTGGGTGAGAGAGGGAAAGCACAATTTAAGTGATCTTGGTTACTGGAGGTCACTTAAAAAGGTTGGGTGGAAGAAGGAATGGAAAATGAGGAAGAAAGGGAAAGAAAAAGACAGGTCAAAAAATTCCTTAGAGTTAAGAAAATTTTAGAGAGGGATGGAGGGGTGGCAAAATTTGCCGCCCCTATAGGAACGGGCTGCATAGGTGGTGAATTTCACTGCCCTTATAGTCTGGAGAAAGGAAAAGGGAAAGGGCAACAAAAATTGTTGCCCTAGCAAAGAATGTCTATAGAGGTGATGATTTTTGCTGCACTTGCAGACATGAAAGAAAAAGAGTAGGGGCGGTGAATTTCACTGCCCCTGCTAAGAAGGTCCATAGAGGTGGTGAAAATCGCCGCCCTTGCAAGGAAAATCTGCAAAAAGAGGGGGCGGTGAAAATCACCACCATTGCAGGGGACCTTCCTTGGGAGGAAAGACATAGGCATCAGAAAATGCTGCCCTAAGGGCCAAATGCAGGTTACAGAGGGAAGGGAAATTTGTAGGCCAAGATGGGAGAAAAAAGCATGCCCGCGGTAAGGTGGAGAGGAAGCATGCAGGCAAGGGGGAAGAGAAAGGAAATATAAAACTACTAATAACAACTAACACTAAGAAAAAATAGAAAGAAAATAAGAAATAAATGCCAAAAACAAACCCTACCTGAGAAATCACACGTGCCACGAGGTTGAATCTATCAAAACACACTTTAACTTGTTAACTGGGTTGCTCAAGCGCAAGAGGCAAGAGGAGAGGAGAAAACAATGAAGAGAAAGGGGCTCAAATCAACCCCAACTGCCTGCCGCATGTGGCAATAAATGTCATGCACAAAAATTGAGACATGTAAGGGCAGAAAAATTTGTCGCCCTTGCATGTTTCGGTTCATTCGAGTGCAGGGGCGGCAAAATTCACCGCCCTTGAATGGCAAGGTGCAAGGGTGCAAAACTTGCTGCCCTTGCAAGAAAAAGTGTAGGGGTGGAAAATTTTGCCACCTTTGCACAAAACAGGGAAATGTAGAGGCGACTAAATTTGTTGCTTTTGTAGGGAAAGGAAGAAAAGACTAACTCTAGAAGAGGTAGTTTGAAAAGGGGTCTTGGCTCTCAGAACGTTTCAAGACCGTAACGGCCTTCACTTTTTGGAAAGATGTGTTTCACAAATTTTAGAAGGTTTAGGTAGACCAAGACGAGAAAGAATTCAAAATCCATCTTGAAAAATGAACTTAGAGAGATGAGACGAAATGAACAAGTTTCGTAGGGAGTTGTTTCTAAAAATGAGCTACGCTGATTTTAGAAATAACAGCTGACTCCTATTGGGGAACTTTCGTTAATCAAAATGATTAGCGGGAGTAGAAACCAGTCTCTAAGTGCCTTCATCCAAGCCATTAGGCTACAGAGTCAAACGAAAAATGAAAGAAAAATAGACAAAACATAAAAACTATACATATATATACAAATAAATTCCTTCAAGCCTCAAGGATTGAATAGCTTGAGATGCTGTCCACTATGAGGTAGTGCAAATGGTGTTCCATCTTGGTACTCTAGCAAGAAGCTGGCCTCACCACAGAGCTATCGAATAATAAATGGGCCCCTTCACAGGGAGTCAAATTTACCGTGCATCCCTTTTGGTTCTCGCCTCTTGTCCCACAACAGGACTTGATCTCCAACTTGAAATTTGCAAACTTTAGCTTTTTTATCAAAGAGAGTCTTCACCCAGTTCTGATGCTCCTTGATTCGATCTACTACCATAACTCATTGTTCATTCAGCTCGGTCAGACACATGATTCATTTGTCAACTGAGCTTTCAAAGGTTGAGTCTTCGATTGCTTTAGTTAATCTGAGTGCAAGTAGTTTAAGGGTGATGAAAATTTTTGCATTTAATCCATACAAAAGTTGGAAAGGTGACATACCTATAGCCCTTTTAGGTGTTATCCTGTCGGCCCATGAAGCATCATATAAGGCTTTGTGCCATGTTCTCTGATTATCATCCACCAACTTCCTGATAATCGTGACTAGGTTCTTGTTACTCGATTCTGCTTGGCCATTTTCTTGAAGAAAATAGTTTGAAGTGTGGGATAAGGTAATCCCATAACCAAAGCAAAATTGAATAATTTCATATGAGAAAAAATAGGCCACATTATTTGTTACAATTTTGAGTGGAACCCCAAACCTGGAGATGATATTTTTTTGAGAAAATTACACACTACTTTAGATGTAGCATGTTTGGTTGGGATGGCCTCCACCCACTTAGTAAAATAATCCATTGCGGTGAGGACATGATCATGCCCAGCACTTGAGGATGGGTTAACCGCACCAATGAAATCAATACCCCACTGCTAAAATGGTTCCTCGATTACTACTGGCTTGAGAGGCAAAGCAGGCAATTTAGGCTTTCTAACGAATTGCTAACATAATTCACACCTACGTACCCACTTATAGGCATCCTTGAATAGTGTGGGCCAATAGTACCTTGCTCATAGAATTTTGTGTGCCATCACTGGTGCAGAGAAATCTCCTTCACAGGCCAAATTGTGGAATGATTCTAAGAGTCTTTCTTGTTGAGCTTTGTCAACACAACGAAAAAATGCCCCGTCCAGGTTTCTCTTGTAAAGACCATTATCCCACAGAACATAACCAACTGCTTTCAATTTAACATTCCGCTTCTCTTTAAAAGAAAGATGAGCGAGACACTCACCATATGTCAGAAAATGAGCAATGTCAAAATACCACTCATCAGTAGTGGCGACAAAGAGAACCATAGGCACGCCTTCGATCTCTACTTCTTCACTTTCTACTTCGTCTGGGATGTTGTTAGAGATTAACTGGCAGAGACCCCTTCCTCATACGAGCTTGGTAGGTTTGATGTCCAAATCAAACTCTTGAGTTTTGGCAATCTAGTTACCTCTCTTCGTACCAAACTCTTGCTGAGTCAAAATGGATTTCACTGTTGTATCTGATATGAGAACTTTAGTGTGAGAATTTAGGATATAAAACCTAAAATGTTTGATGGCTTTGACCACGGCATATGCATGCTTCTCCATAAGGGAATATTTTAGCTCGTGATCTTTGAGTGGACAACTCATGAATGAGATAGGAGATTCTGCACCTTCTAGATTTTGCTAGACCAGAATAGCCGATAGTGTATGCTCAGAGGCATAACTATATACTTTGAAACCTTTAGTATAATCTGGATAGACCAAAATTAGTGCACGGGTGATTGCTTCCTTAATCTCTTTGAATGCTGACTTACCCTCAGTAGTCCACATGAACGTAGCATTGCCCTTCATCATGTTGACAATATGACAGATTTTCTCAGCAAACTCAGGAATAAACCTTCTAAGGAAATTTACCTTTCCAAAGAAAGAGTGAACTGTAGTCTTGCTGGTAGGCAGAGTAAGTTCCTGGATGGACTTGACTCTTTCTAAATTGATTCTAATAACTTCTCAGGACATAATGTGTCTGAGAAGTTTCCCTTTAGTTACTCTGAAGATGGATTTCTTTGGGTTTAAAGAGATACCATTTTGACGACAGTGTTCCAGTACCTTTTGCAAATGGTGAACATGCTCAGAACGATGTTTTGAAAATACCGTCAGATCGTCTAGGTATACTACAATGAATTTTCCCATTTCCTCTTTGAAATCAAGATCCATCGCCTTTTAAAAAGTGGCATCTACATTTATCAGACCAAAAGGCATTCTTCGATAAGTGAATGTGCCACAAGGCGTGGTGAACACTGTCTTATGCTAATATGCTTTCTCGACTTTGACCTAATTGTACCCTAAAAAACTATCTAGAATTGATAATATTTCTAAACCTGTTATCGTCTACAGGACTTGATCCATGATGGGGAGAGGGTAATTATCTTTTAAAGACAACTAATTTAAGTTCCTAAAATCTACACAGATTTGAATTTTGCCATTTTTATTTCTAACGGGTACTATATTGGCAATCCATGTTGAGTGATGGATTGGAAAAATTATCTAGGCATCCAGCATCTTTTGTATCTCAGCTGAAATAGTACCTGAGATTTTTGGATTATATTGCCTGGATTTCTATTTGTAAGGTACAGAGTTGGCTTTCAAGGGAATGTCATGACGAATGTCATTTGGCCTGAGTGATTTCAGATCATTGTAGGAATAGGCCAATACATCTATATACTTGCGGAGTAGACTAGGAAGCGCAAACCTTTCTTCAGGAGCATAGCATTTCCCCATGTTTACCATCTTAGGATCGCGCTTGGTTCCCAAGTTGACTTGATCAAAATCTTGGGAAGAATTTGAATCAATTCGTTGTTGTTTGACAAACCTGTCATGGTTATCAAACAACTTCTCTAGGGAAACTAGACCTTTGGGAATCTTATTCCCCCTGAGCTATAAGAAATCTTCTCCTATGTTTGCATGGGCCTCAGGGGCTGCCCCACACTCTCGGGGTTCACTACCTTCAAAACATAGTTGTTCAAAACTGTCCTTTTGCTCTAAGAAGGCAATGATTTGATCATCATTGTTGAACACTTGCCATTAGCTGACATTTTTTGGTACACTTGGTCGAAAAACTAGCTCGATAGTATACTTATCTCCTCTAAAGTCTGGGTGAGGAACTAGGAGGGTGGCAGAGACAGCCAATGCATCCGCTCGGTCATTGAATTTCCTCGAAATGGTAGAGATGTTGAAGGCATCAAAATTTTGAATATGATCCCAGACTAGGTTGTGATAATGGCACAACCTCTCATTCTTGGTCTGATAGAGGTTTCTCACCTGACAGACTATCAACTCAGCATCTCCTTTTGCATGGAGTTTCCTAATGCCCTTTTCTCTGGTGGCCTGTAGTCTGAGCAACAAAGATTCATATTCAGCCGTGTTGTTCGTATTATTGAACTGTAATTTTTAGGAAAAAGGAGTAATATCTCCTCGTGAAGACACCAACACAACTCCGGCTCTCGAACCAGTAGAGGAGCAACTGCCATCAAACTCTAAGGTCCATACCTCATTAGACACCATTTTTTTCACAAAAGCTTTTTCGTTTTGAGGAAGGGGTTTTTTCACATGTTCATTTCACTTTGGCACTTTACCCTTCACGTCATCTAAAACCAAATCTAAGTCATCACCTGTAGGAGCTTCATCAGATGCATTGTGGATCTCATCTGTAGATAAGAAATAGTTGCCCATGCCTGAAGACTCAAATAAAATTTGAGCTTCAGGTGCTGCAGAACGAGTAACTACATACCTGGCCTCTTTTTCAGGAAGCAACTTCTTCATGATGCATTGAATTAGAATTCTCGCTTCTAATAGGTCCATGCTTAGCTTGCCTCCAACATCTTTACAAAAATTTTGCCCAAGCAAGATGCCGGAATATCAGCTACTAAAACCATCATTTTTATCCGCTTCTATAGAAAGGCCGTGAAGGCATATTGAGTGTCTTTTATTTGACCAAGGAGAGGAACTTGCTTATTTTCTATGAAAAAGCACCTCTCAAAAGTTTTGGTCAAAGTCAGGCCAAGAGAATCTGCCACTTTTGCGGGCATAACATTATCTGAGGCTCCAGAGTTTATAATACAATTACTTAGTTTGTAGCCATTTATAAGCAGAGAAACATAGAAAGGTTCTATTTTCCCAGGAGTGACGGGGGGAGTCACAATAAGATTGTTTTGGGCCAGTTTGTCTTTAGTGGGGTCAAGAACAACTTTCAAGGAGTCTTGTCCTATAGGGATGGCTTTGTTTTTCACATATTCTGCTAACCTATCAAACTGTTCTAGGTTAGCTCTTAAATATTCAACCTCTGTCATTTGAATTTTAGTCTCTCTAGCATGATCAATTATATCAAATAATTGAAAAGAACTTGCAATAGAGGAAGAGTCCATCATCAGGGACATTAACAGGTGTAGCACTAGTCTGAGTAGAAGAAGTGGAAGGTATCGGGTGATTGGGAGTACTTACTTTTTTATAGGTTACCTGATCTTTTGATTGTGGAGGCAATGGAGTCCCACGTTTAGTAATGGAAACTGCTGGTTGGGGCTCTTCATCTACCTTTCTTTTGTCAGTCTGTGAAGCCGACTAATTGTGAGATTTGGTGAAAATAGCGTAAGCTCCATCCAAATCCTCCTCTTTACTTCCAGCTTCGTCTTAGAAATCCAAGAAACTGATATTGGAGTCACCAGCTAATTCTTCTTCCTGCTCGTCAAAGAGATTAGCATTTTCCTATTGATCTAACTGTGGTTGAAAAGAGTTGTCATGCTTAGCTTCCAGGTAATCGACTGCTGAATTGGCAGGTGATGCTTCAATGGCTAATCTCCCTGAAGGGGGAGGTAGGCGATTGGATTGCCCTTGGTTCTAGGTAGCATTACCCTAATATTGCTAATTTTGGAATGTTCTCCTGGGTGCATCTCAATAGGTAGGAGTAGATGCACCTTGGGCTATTTGCCTCTTCAAAGCTATTAGTTCATTCATTAATTTTTGAACCATAGGGTCTGTAGTGCCCGTGGAAGGGCTTTCAGTAGATGAAGGGAATTTATTTTTACTAGGATCTTTTCTAATCTTACCTGCCAAGATAAGATCATCTTTAATCTCGATAGCCAAACTTTGAGCCAAGGTTAGATCCATAGGGCCAGCTCGCCTTAACAAAAAACTTACTTTAAGAAGCTATGAATTGATGAAAAAGCACTTGAGATTTTTTGGCGTGGGCTGAGCCACAGTTGGAATTCAGTTCCTCAACTTGTTGAATTTAGCTATGAAATCTCTCATGGGTTCCTGGGATTCTTTCTTCAATTGTGTCAGCTGAGTCAACAAAGCGTGTGGATCCTCAGTGGGTTTAAACCTAGCTTCGAATTTGGACTTGAGCGTATCCCAGTCTGTTACTGACCCAGCCTGCAGGTGATAGAACCAATCTGCAGCAGCACCTTGCAAAGTCTCTACAAAAAGTCTTATTGCCACATCCTCAAATTCTACCCCAATTACACTGCATGCTATGGAGAAAGTAGCAATATGTTCATCAGGATGAAACTTTCTATCACCAAAAAATTTAAGAAAATTCTTTTTAGAACTACGAGGTAGTTCATGCAAAGGTGCAGTCAAATTAAGGGGACCAAAAGAATTACCCCACGAGCCTTGAGCCATAATGTTAGGATGATTAAATGGTGGGATAACAAACCTTGGTGGAGTGTTTATAGGCAGGCGGCGATTAATAGCAAAAAAAGAAGTTCTACCTTGCGTTGGTGACCTGACGAGGCTAGAAGGAAAACTCTTAAACTGATGAAAAAAAGCTGATAGAGGAAACATATCAAAATTACTCTGTTGTGCCAACTCAAACATAGGGTCAACAACACCCTTAGATTTTTGACTTCTTGTGTAGCGTGGAGTTGCCAGATTTAAAATGAAAATGGGACCGAAACTATTTCAAGTTGAAGCTTGGGGCTTCAAAATGCACGTTCATATTCTAGTGATTTTGGTTTTATAGACCAGGTCATATAACAAAGATAAATGGTAAGGCTATAATAATAATGGATAAGACATGAAACAGAGTCACCAGACTATGCAATGGATAAGGGTAGGGACTGTTTCAATCTGAGACTTGAGGTTTCAGACTGCACATTCTTTCCCCAGCGGAGTCACCAAAAAACTGTTGGGTGAATATTTTGTCGTCAACTAACTGATGACAAAATCGGTATATCAACCATAGCATAAGGAGATTTACACCATGAATAGTATGGGCTTACCAAATCTGGATGAAGTAAATCTCTCCTCTCATCAAGGGGAGGTTCCCTATAAATACTTATGTGCTGGATATATGTATATAATTAAGTGAAAAATAACACAGGAGGTGGTATAACAGCATCTACCTCTTTTTTCAGAGGTAATGTACAAAGAACAAAAGAGGTAAAATCTTGACCTTAAGCTAACAACACTCCTCTTCTTTCAAGAATGATATTAAACAAAGAGCAAGAAATCACTTGAAGTGACAAAGTCCACAAGAATGCTCATGCAAGCACAAAGTCTTCCGTAGCTTCTTTCACTGATTCGAAATAAGTACAACCATAGAGTAAAGTGAAGCACAAAGTCTTCACCTGAAACTACAAAAGATAACTGAACCTCAAAGGTAAAAGCAGCACAAAGTCTATCTTCTACCCTCTAGAAGCACCCTTAGATAATATAAATACACCCACTTTGCTTATTAAATTAGATGAATAAGATATTACCAAGAAAAAGGACATAAGAACTATTTCCTAAATAACACAGACAATCTCAACACAAAGTCTGAAATAACCTGCTTCTCATTCATTCAATAAAATATGATTTACAAATTTGAGCACAAAGTCTCAAATGTTGCTTCAATTTCAATAGAGTATTTGCTATTAATTTTTCCAAGATTATTTACAAATGAGGTCTCCACTATATATAGGGAGAAAATCCTCAAAAAAGAGAAAATAATAAAATATACAAAATATCTCGGTTAAAGATGACTCATCTTTGACTTTTAGATATTTTTCTGAAATATTTACATGTAATTACATTTTCAAAATTGCATGCACTTTGCACAAAATAGAAGTGCATAAGGAGAGAAAAAGAAAGAAAAGAGAGAGAGAATCAGTTCTGGCCACCAAGTTTCTTCAGATGAGCATCGTACATGGCGATAGATGCCTGAATTCCTATGATGTCTAGTGCAGCTGCGTTCTTAGAGATGATTCTTGCTCTAATCAGTGCGTCCTTCAATGTTGTGATAGCTTTAGTGTGGCCAGTTTACTTGGATTTTAGATTCTCCAAAGTTAACTGAGCATTTAGAATGTTGTCCACCGAAGACATTGAGAAGGATTTTTCTTCAAAATCTCTCCAAATCATTTCCTTGAAACTCTGAATCATCTCTTCTGCTAGAAGAAACTGATTGTCCTTAGAGGTTAAGTCGCATGGCAGCTCTTCTAATTTATTTAGTAGGCTCAGCTCACTCTTCTCATTAGCTTCCTTGAAAGCTTTAAGATCATCAATTAAGTCCTTGAGTACCTAGATTCTGAAGACCAGTGATTCCTTGATCTCAACATAGGAGTCCTTATTGGAGATGACACCGATAGACATCAGGGTGCTCTTCTTGATATTTTTCATTTCCTTCCATCTGTTGAGATCTTTTTCCAAGCTATCAATCTCTTGAGAAATGAGGGAGACGAAGTCATCTACCTGTGTTTTTACCTTCATTTTTCTTGTCTTTTTGGCCACTTCTGTAAGCAGAGAAACTCCTTGAGTATGCATCTTTTCGATATAGTCCTCCAAGACTTTCCATTTCAAATAAGTCTTTTCTACTTTTTGAATGACTGAGTCATCCACAGAGAAGACCTCTGGAGTTGCTGCTTCAGAAGGAAGAGTGAACCTTTTTATTACTACCATTAGCTGCTCTACTTTGGCCTTGTAATAATCCTTCATCTCCTTCTCTCTGTCAAATTTCTGGACCATGATGTCCATAGCCGACTGAAAATCGCTTTTTGCACCTTCATGAGTAATTTTGCCAAGTTCAACATGAAAGATGAAATAGCTGCTCATCTCGAAACCCTCAAGGGTTGCATCCTGTGGAGGCTTGGCAATTTCTAATAATTTTTGTCCCTCTTCTTCAACTAATTTGGAGAGAATTTTTGGCCTCTTTGAAGCCTTTGCTTTCACCGGCACTATCTTGCCAAAGTCAAACTCATCTGGGGAGATGGCCATCTTCTTTCTTTTTGGCATGAAAGCAGACATCCAAGGCAGGAGAGAAGTACCTATTGTGGTAATGGTTGTCTCTGCTAGTGTTACTGTAGCAGCTTCCACACTACTAGTGGTGACAATAGTTGTAGTTGGAGTAACTGGCGAGACTGCACCAACTACTAATTTTGGCTTGGGTGCAGGGCTTGCTGGCAAGTTGAAGGAAGGAGACGATAGACTTGGAATGGATCCAGAAGAGCGAGGGGAACTTCTAGAAGGACCCTGAGGATCACCAAATATAACTCTAGAAGGAGAAACAACTCCAGAGGAGGGAACACTGATACGAGAGATGGGAGAAGAAGGAACCACAGGAGATTGAGGGGGAGAAGGAGATACGCTCTTGCTCGACTGCGCTTGTTCCTGTGAGAGTGGAGACCCAACACTTAGTTACCCTGACGGCTGATTCTCTATTTCTATGGGTTGAGCTGCCTGTGCTTGAGGGCTCTATTCTTTGGTTCCTTTTGTCACCGCTGCAAGCTCTTTAGTGGCCTTAGGTTTCTTGGATACAAAGACGATCCTCAATTTGTGAGGCCTAGAAGAAGAAGGAACATCACCTTTGTTTTTAGTCTTGTTCTCTACTTTCCTCTTCAATTCTGCCTAGTATTCAACCTTTGATCTTGTAATAAATTCCTTTAGGGTGATCCCTTTGGCTGCTAACTAATCATTGGTGTTAGCCAATATTGGTTCAAATCTTTTTCTCAGAGAAGTCAACTCCTTCTAAGACCACTGAATTAGAGGGAGAGGGGAACCAAGCAACCTTTTCTGCCAGATACCTACCATTTATGATGTTTCCATCATTGATTAGACCAGAGGGGATCTCTACAAGCCTGAGATATTCAATTTGCTCCAGTGTCAGCCTGCAATAGTCCATTTTTCTAATTTCCTCAGCCATCCTCAGGTCCACCCAAATATCTTCAATCATTGGTTCATGAGACTGAGTTTTCCTTCTGATCTTCTCCTTGACTCTGCTATAGTCAAATTTTTCTCATCTTTTAAATGGCTTGATAGTAACTATTTGCATTTCAGTTTCCATGACCTTGGCTTTGGTCGATGTAGCAACTAAAAACTTGCTAATCTAGATTGAAAACTTGAAACCAGGTCTCTTAAGTTCCATCTATTTAGTATGCACGACAACCAGTTGTCAGCAAAGTTCCATTAGAACTAATTTATCTGAAGGGAACTTGGGAAGCATGTAAGGGTAGCCTTGGTAAAAGCCAACTTGAAGATAACAAAATGTGGGGAACTGGAGGAACATGCAGCCATAATCATTTACCACTGCCTAGGCCTCATCTGATATTCTCTTTTGCTCGAGCTGAGGATCGAAGAGACATAAAAACATGGCAAAGAAGGAATCATTTACTCTTTTGAAATGATGTGTTGACCCTTGGAGTGTTAGCTAAAAATAATATGAGTAGATTGGGGTGGTTTTTCTATCTCTTGCTATAGTTAATCCTGGGAAAGACCGCATGGCAGTAGCTATGTAAACCAGGTACGAAGTCATGTAGAACTTGAAGGAAGTCTGTACCCTGGTTAATTGTTCATGGAGAGCATTGCTGATTTGCTCTCCCCAAAAGATGGTTTGCTTACCCTAGAGAATGATCTTGATGAATGGATACATCCATTCATGGAACTGTGAAGAAGACGGGAGACCCCGTACTCTGCTGAAAAGGGTGATCAAGTCACTAACTTCCTTGACAAAATCGCTCCTCGAAAAGTTCTTTGGCCATCTAGAGAGGCTGGTCCTAGGGGTCTTCAGCCACTTGTAGTTTATAACTTTCTTTGCCCTCTCAGGGTCTTTATCATACTCCTTCTGTGCATTCCCAAAGTCAATTTGGGTTACTTCGATGGCTGGATGGCACATAAAAACTTTATCAATGAATTTGGGGTCCAACCAAATCATCGTGTTATCACTGGCGTCTGAGACCTTTCTGGTCTCTTTATTGTAGAAGTGTGCACATTGAAGGATGAACTCAGCATGATGCACTGCTATCAAAAAGTCAGCCACCAAGTGGATGTTGCTCTCAATGATCCTCTTTATCCCAGTGCTGGGATTTATCACCTTGGTTCGCGCTAGGAATTTGGCCATGTCCACGTGGCTGATCTCAATGTCTCAAATGTCGTCAACATTTGAGGAGACTGATGTGAGCAGGAAGATGCCCTGGTACTTATACTTCATGGTTTTCACTTTCTTGGGAGACACTTCCATCATGGAGAATGATCTTGACTGGACGGGAGTAGAAGTGCAGGAGTTTGTTGAAGGTGCTGGAGTCATGATCACAGATGAATGGGTGAGAGAGGGAAAGTGCAATTTAAGTGATCTTGGTTACTGGAGGTCACTTAAAAAAGTTGGGTTGAAGAAGGAATAAAAAACAAGGAAGAAAGGGAAAGAAAAGGACAGGTCAAAAAATTCTCGAGAGTTAGGAAAATTTGAGAGAGGGACGCAGGGGGGGAAAATTTGTTGCCCCTGTAGGAACAGGCTGCATAGGCGGTGAATTTCATCGCCCTTACTGTCTGGGGAAAGGAAAAGGGAAAGGGTGGTGAAAATTGCTGCCCTAGCAAAGAATGTCTGTAGGGGCGGCAATTTTCACTACCCTTGTAGACACGAAAGAAAAAGAGCAGGGGTAGAAAATTTTGTTGCCCCTGCTAGGAAGGTCCACAGGGGTGGCAAAAATCGCCACCTTTGTAAGGAAAATCTGCAAAAAGAGGGGGCGGCAAAAATCACCACCATTACAGGGGACCTTCCTTGGGAGGAAAGACATATGTGGCAGAAAATGGTGCCCTAAGGGCCGAATGTGGGTTACGGAGAGAAGGGAAATTTGTAGGCTAGGACGGGAAAAAAAGCATGCCCACGGCAAGGTGGAGAAGAAGCACGCGAGCAAGGGGGAAGAGAAAGGAAATACAAAACTACTAATAAAAACTAACACTAAGCAAAAATAGAAAGAAAACAAGAAATAAATGCCAAAAATAAACCCTACCTGAGAAACCATGCACACCACGAGGTTAAATCTACCAAAACGCACTTTAACTCGTCAGCTGGGTCACTCAGGCGCAAGAGGCAGGAGGAGAGGAGGAAGCAATAAAGAGAAAGGGGCTCAAATTAGCTTAAATGGGGTAAAAATTGACCCCAACCACCTGCCTTGTGTGGTAATAAATGCCGCACATAGAAATCGAGACGTGCAAGGGTGGCAAAATTTGTCGCCCTTGCATGTTTCGATTCATTCGAGTGCAAGGGCAGGAAAATTTTCTGCCCTTGCATGCCAAGGTGCAGGGGCGGCAACACTTGTTGCCCTTGCAGGAAAAAGTGCAAGGGTAGCAAATTTTGCCACCCTTGCACAAAATAAGGGAAATACAGAGGCGGCTAAATTTGCCGCCTTTGCAGGGAAAGAAAGAAAAGACTAACTCTAAAAGAGGTAGTCTGAAAAGGGGTCTTAGTTCTTGAAACGTTTCAAGATCGTAATGGCCTTCACTTTTTGGGAAGACGTGTTTCACAAATTTTAGAAGGTTCAGGTAGACCAAGATGAGAACGAATTCAAAATCTGTCTTGAAAAATGAACTTAGAGAGACGAGACAAAACGGACAAGTTTCGTAGGGGGTTGTTTCCAAAAATGAGCTATGCTGATTTTGGAAACAATAAACTTTACATAAATTTAGTTCATCAAACATATGAATGAATCTTTATTTATATTATTCATCTAATAAATAATAATCATGATAAACAAGTTTATTTACCTAATGGATAGAACACAACTCATACTAAATAATCTACTTTCCTTAAGTAAATTCTAATGTAATAAAATCATGATTTTGATAATATAATGCTCATACTGCTCAATTACAAAAATAGTCATAATGATTTATAAGCCATAAATAACTTATAAACATATCATGATCTTTCTTTATATTATACCTATATGGAGGCATTATGCATATAGCTAAATCACTCCATCCTTTATATTTTTATAACTTAATAAAGAAAACTATATCTTTAGGTATGCATCCAATATATTCATACCAGTTATATATATGTATGTGGACCCTAATTTCACATCTTAATATATAACACATATTTAAACACTGATCATAATATATATATCTTGATCTTGACATGTTATGGTATCTTTAATTTATTTCAAGAATATATGATTCAATAGCCTTTTTTATTCAAACAAATAAATCTAAAAAGGGTCTTAGTATTTCATTTAGCCCCTAGCTAGTTTCCCAATAAACTTCATATTAGATGTGGTACGATTTTGACTCCAAAATCATTCCAAATCTAATAACCTATTTTTCCTTTATAATAAAAGTCCTCAATGGTGTTCATATTTTGGAAAACATATTATAATAAGCATAAGACTAGCACTATGCTTGTTTTATCCATAGAGATTTATATTTCCTTACTGAAGTTCTAAATGAAACTCAAGATTCAAACTGATTTTTTTAAAAACATCCTCAATAGACTTTACTAATTTTAAATCATTACAAAATAGGTATATTTTTTCATAGTCATCCGTCCATGTCTATATACAGTTAACTTATTTTTTAACTACATTTAGAGGGTGTTTATACTATAATTTTTATCCTCAATTAGACTATTTAAAAACTTATAAAAGAATTAAACATTATCTTTATTTTACTATCAAAACATACTTTGTTCTTTATGTTCCCTATTTTGACACATGCTTTGTTCCACATATTCCTAGTTTGACACAATTCACTTCATACTATTTTCATATTGAATTATTATAAATCGAAGTCATCATTGAATGTATAAACTAAGTTATAATAAAATTCAGTCCATAAAATATAAATGTATACTCATTCTAGAACATATTACATAGTTTGCCTATTTGTTAATTTGTAATAATCAAACATGAATTTACATAATTATCTATGCTTAGTAATTCATGCAACATATAGACACACACACACACACACACACACACACACACACACACACACACACACACACACACACACACACACACACACACACACACACACACACACACACACACACACACACACACACACACACACACACACACACACACACACACACACACACACACACACACACACACACACACACACACACACACTTACTTTTGAATATATTATTATTTCGAATACCCAAATCTATGTGTATAAATAACTATTTTTGTTTATAATTTTATTTTCCAAATTTTACATAGTCATTATTTAAATCAACAATCCATACATCGACTTCATTATGTATATATAAAATATATTAAAAGTATACATGATTTCAAATTAAACCATTTACAAATCATTTTAACTCAGACTTGGTTGGTAATATCATTTCATACATATATATATCCTTACACACACACATGTATACAAGTATATATACTCATAGGTTGATTTTATAATTCTTAAGTTTATTTTTATATAAATATATATTTCTTTCAAACATTTTATGATTATGTAAAAACCTATAAGGATTCAAAAAATTAGTTATAAATATATATAAATCAATATCATCCGCTCAAGTTTTGTATTAAAGATAGAGCATACTATTTTTATGAATTTAAAATCATCATACCCTAATGGCTCAACACCCAAAACAAACTAGTTTGTAGTCTTAGGGATTAATAAAGTATTTAGGTTTAGTTTTATGGATGGTTGAGCCTTCCATAGAGATAATCTTGTGTTTTACTATAATTTTTTCATACATTTTTTAAACCCTACAAATTTAAACCACAAATAGTGAATCTACAAGCATATGAAAGTAACTACTTCACTAACCTGGTAAGTTGCTTTCAAATCTAAGATAAAATGAACTTGTATTATTTTTCCTCCTTGTTCTGTATTTTCCTTCTCTTATTCATCATGTACCATTCTCCTCATAGCTCACCTCTTATTCCATTCTACTTCACCCATCGAGCCTTGCATGGAAACTTTACCCACTTACAGTCATCATGCAAACTCTGTGTTTTTCCATTTTAATAGTGACTTAAAACTAGTTGACTATCATTGAGCATGCTTAAAAAATCCCTAATTTAAAATTTCCTCTTTTTGTTTAATCGATAATATATTCATTTCAAATCTATGCATGTAACCTACATTACAAGTATGAGTATTTCACTCTAAAAAGTCCACTTAACACATTATTAATAATGATAAGTATTACTTCCGCTTCAATGTTGTCTATGCATGACAACCAAATTAGGCATAGACCCTAAGATAATATTTAGGATAATCCAACTTCCTTCATAACTAATAAATGTAATCATCTCCTTTTTTATGGTAAATTGACTAACACAACATCAATTATCTTCTTATATCAAAATGATAGAATAAAGAATTATTTATTTTAATCACAATAAGATAATCATTTGTGTTATTAGTAGTTTATATAGGCTAACTTTGTCTTTCATTATTTTTAATAACTTGGCGTATATTGATATTTTCAAATATCAATAATAGTAATTTTAACATTCTAAAATGTTTCTAAGACATTTTATTAGTCTATATATAATAGTAATTAAATATCATCTACTAGATTTATGTTCTCGTAATCATAAACAAATATAAGTAAAGTAACCTTATATATAATCATATGATAACATTAAACATTAAATCTACATAACATAGAAAAAATACAGAAACACATAAGATTTGTCCCATATCTATGTGTTAGTGCCCAAAATTGCAATGAAGCAATTGAGCCCTTGTTAAGCATAGATGCCTAATTTGTTTAGCTCACTTCATGTTTTCAAGTGTTCATCAGAGGTAAAGTTGAATTCATGTCTAAGCATCTTCAGACCCAAATTCCAATTGCCCTAGCTTAGGCCCTTTGATTTAAATTCAAATTAGTAGGAATAATTTAAGTAGGAACACTTCTAATATGTTATGGACTTAATTTTTACTAAGGTTTGGTCATGTTTGTCAACACAGCCAAACCTAAGTATAAAATTCATGTTTGGTCCCTTTTTATTTCCCATGGCCCTTGGTCCCTTTTTATCTATTAGTGTGGTCTAAGTAATGTTGGTCACTTTGTTGTAAACTAAGCTCAAAGTCCTAAAGTATACATCATGTTTATTAATGTTCCAAAACTTTAGGCTAAGTCATTTTATATTAATTTATTTATATCCTGAGCTATGACTTAATTGTTTATTATGTTAATTTTGAGCCAATCACATCTGATCTTGTGGATCATAATTGAATGATGCACATTAATGTGGATCAAGATAATTTGATAGTGCATGATCAATGTTGAATAGTCAAAGGGATTCAGGGTGAGCATGGATGTACTAATTGTCAAGCTCATAGGGCACAATTTAAAGCTCATAACACAACTCTAAATGAACCAAACCATCATCAGGATGCCACGCAAAAATAGACTGGTCAATTTATTTATGTATTTTATAAGTTTTCCTAGAAATTATCTCATGGTCGAAGGATCACATAGAATCAATATTCTAGATGCCATGAACATTTCATACAAATTTTGTGCCTTCATGGTTTTGTTATCTCAAGATGCAAGCCTTTAAAGTTGAAAAAATAGTGTGATGGTCATATTGATGTCATTGATGGTCACATAAACATCAACATTAAGCTCAATAATTAACTGTTTGGTACTTAAAATTGATGTTTTCATTCCTATCATTTGATGGTTGCAAAGATGTCATTGACAGTCACATGGACGTCAAAATTAAGCTAAAAAATCAACTATTTGGTGCTTAAAATTGATGTCTGCATGCCCATCATTTGAAGATCATGAAGATGTCATTGATGGTCATGCAAACATCAAAAGTAAGCTTAATGATTATCCATTAAGGCTTAAGATTAATGGTCATTAATATGTTAATGAAACTCATGTGGACATCAAATAAGGGGCATGCAAACATCAATTTTAAACCATGATAGAGTGGAATTTTAAACAAAGTTGGGATGAACACAGTGGTGACAAGTGTCACAACCATAGGAAATATTATAAGATAGCCAATGGCGTTCGATCCTTCAAATCTAAATTAATGGTCTACGATGATATATATAAGGATATTCAAATGGCATGAAATGAAAGAAGAATTTTTAAAGGGTCAACAATTATTTAAAAACAAAATAAAGATATTGCTAAATAACATGACATGACCATGCCACATAAGAATACACATCATATTCAAGGACCCTATACAAGGTAGTTAACATAAATTTCACCACTAGAAATAGGTTGACTAGGCAAATTATAAATGAGGCATCGTAGCTCCTCAAGAAATCTAACTATTTGAAAGCAATTGAAAATTGATTGGATGGTTTTAGGTCCCATAGGTAAAAATCAGGGTGAAGTGCGAGTTTTTTGGATATGACAAGTACCAGTTCTAAAATGTGACCTTGATGAATGGATGATACATAAAACCCAATAGCCATTACAGAACACATATCTAACATGTTTTCAATGTGTATATAGAATGAGGGGCATTTTGATTTATTGTCTTCTTGAGATACATTATAATTTTAAATCTCATGGGTGAAATATAATTCTTAATAGTTAGCATTATAAATAGACACCTTTGAAGAAAATGGAGTAATGAGAAAACACTTGCAACCTATTGGTGTTACTGCTATGATTTTAGCATGCCAATATGAAGGGGGTTATGCTCATATAATTGATGATCTAGTGTATATCATGGATAAAGCCTACATAAGAGAGGAAGTTTTAAAAAATGGAAAAGTCAATGCTCAAAGCATTACAATTCAATATGGATTTATTAACCCCTTATGTGCTCATTTGAAGATTTCACTAAGGGATCTTCCCAAGGGAAATAAAAGTATCAACTATAACTTAGCAAATTGCAATTTGTAAATTTGTGTGAGGGGCCAGGATTTACCCAAATAGGTCAAAGGTTAAAAATAATGCATTTATGCATTAAAATGAGATAATCTAAAGGAAACCCTAAAAAGGTAAATATGTGAAAATTACAAAGTTTGCAAGGGGAAAAGGTGTAAAATGCAAAATGTGAAAAGGCAAGTTGGAGCCAAAAGGGTAAAGGGGTCAAGTAAACCTTGGTATTGCATTTTATCATGTTTTTCTCATGCAAGCTCCTCTAATGGGAGAGATATTGTAGGTTTTCAAGATCAAGGTGGACCACTCCAATGAAGATCATTTAAGTGGCCATGGATCTAGAATATTTCCAAGCCATCATTGCAAGAGTAGGTTATTCCATGGTGTGCATAATGGGAGGGTAGCTGTCCAAAAGTTTCTAGTTCTCTAAACAAGTGATCAAGGGGATCCTTAGGTAGTTACACATAAAGACAAATTTTGTTTGGCCTCCATCATGAATATCCTCCATCCAACTCATGTAAAAGGTATTTACATCCAAGAAATCAAAATTTTTACTTCAAATCTTCATCATTTATTGTAGAGTTAGTTGTAACAATGATTTTCCTTACAATTACATAAAGATTCTAGGTGTAGTAAAGGATTTGTTCCAGCTAGGAGCATCTTGGTGGGGATTTGGAAATTATAGGTTGTAACCCTCACTCTCAAATTTTAAATGGGATAAAAATGTATAAATAGAGGGATCCTCCTCTATTCAAAAGGTTGGTGGTTATTTTCTTTTTGGTTTTTCTCTCCAAGTCTAGGCTCTTCAAAGTTTTGGGATCCATTGCTAGGTGTAGATCTTGTCTCTCTTGCTAAGGTGGTTGCAACTATACAACCATTAACAAGCTTTGAGAGCATGTTTATGTCTTCCTTTTCAAAAGATCAAACTAACCATGCTTATCCCCTTGGAGACATTTTGAAAAATTGATGTATGTAAGGTTTCTCTTCAAGTTAATGAAGATATTTGTGGTTCTTTGCTATTTCTTATTGATGAAGTGTAGTAATATGTTTTACAAGTTTTGTTGATTAAATATTTGGGCTTGTGTTAATAACTAGTTGTCATTTTAAGCATGGATCTAGGTTATAAAATCCCTCTCTATAATTTAACTTGAAATTATGTTGTTGAATGACCTTTTAGGGAACCCTAAGTTTATAGATTTGACAAAGAAAAGTGTTATGAAATTTTAGTCATAGTATATGCTCTAGGGTTTCAGGGATCATTTGGTAGTTCCCATTAGCTTGAATTTGAGTCTTTTCTGCATATTTGAAAAGGATAATGTCATGAATATTGTAAGATACCCTGTTATTTGAAAAATCTCTAGCACACCACCCCTTTTTTATTATCATCTAACTTGTCCTACCTTTACCTACCCTATAAAAAATATAATCCTTGTTGCATATAATAAGTTTTATTTGCCTAAAAATGCATAAGATCTTGCTTATACAACATATATTTTCATCTTGTGTTTTAAAGTTTAACATTGCAATCTTTCATTTAGCTCTGATATTGATAATTCTTTAGGATGAAGGTTGTAATCACTTTTATATTTATCTTCAGTAGCTTATATATCACTTAGAGCATTTGTGCATTCCTTATGACAACCCTTCCCAGGTGGAGTGTGAAAGTTTGGTTGTGTCCTAGTCAAATTTGTGTCTCGATGTGCCAATAATGCCCATGGAGGTTAAATTGTAGAATCGGTCCATGTGAGAAAACTACCTTATAAGTCCTCTCAACTTGGTTTAAGTAGATTTAAAAGTAGTAGGGAGCTAAGCATACCATTTTTAGTTACATCTCAATCATTTTATACATCTGGTCCATTCTATTTTATAAACCCTTCCTCAACTATAATGACATACTAGTGGGTTTTTAATCTTTGTTTGCCATTTTCTTCAAGTATGCAAGGTCGAGCGTATGAGGTGTATAACTAGGAACCAACACTCTTATGGAACCATTGCTAGGGAATAAATTGAAGTCCAAGTGACTTGTGTTACCGAGGCCTCTTGTAGAAATCTAGAGTTGTTTTAGATTGAGGTAAAAGTAGGTTTTGAAGGGGCCCCAAAATCTAGAGTTGTTTATATTCAAGAATTATTGATATTGCATGTTGGAAGGTGTCTTTCCCCTTTTGAACATAATTCTAGAAATTTTAGGATCTTTGTTTTCTATCTCATTAAGCTTTAGCAAGTTTAATTTTAGAATGTATCACAATACTTTATCAACTTTATATTCTAGAAGTTTGATTTTAGTGGTGACTCCAATCTTATCATTTGGTTTCAAGAAAGATCAGTGCCTAGTTTAAATATCTTTGTTAACCTTCAATTTTGAGTATTTTCTTGTTTGTAAATATGGAAGGAATGAGATCATCCTTCAAAGGTGACTCATCCAAACAACTTGTTCCACCCCTAGGTTTACATCAAAGATGAAGGATATAAGTTTGGGGGCCCATTTTAAGAGCATACTGCAACTAAAAAAGATTGCTTAGACTATCAATATTCTGATAATCTTGAACATTTTGTTGAGATACCCATTATTGAGGACTATCATAGTTCTTCTAGCAACTCTAAAAATTATAGTCAAATTTATTATCTAGCTCCTTCTCAACCGACTGAATCCCCTCCCAAGTGTGAACCACAAAGTCCACCTCATTTACCCCCTCACATTCCTTTTCCAATTGTTCTTGAACCTCTAATTAAACCAATAATGAGGCACAAGGAACTAGATGAGAATGAACATCCTGCATTCCACGTTCTCAGATTCATGCCTATAAATTTTGATGACATGGAAGGTTATCTTATTGAAGTCCTGAATGAGGTAAGGAAATGCCTTCCAAAATTCCAAGGGAATAATGTAGTGAGTGGTGATCAACACTTGAGGGATTTTCAGAATATTATTGAAGATTATGAGGTTAAGCATGGGACGTGTGCATTAATTTTTTTGTACACATGTTGGAGGAAGATGCTCATGAATGGTTCAATTCTCTTCCTAGTGGATGCATTGATTCATGGGAAGAAATGATGAATTATTTTAGAATTTAATACAGTGATATAATTGATTCAAGGTTCCTTTTGGATGAATTTGAAAACATCAAGAAGAACCTAAATTAGTGTGTTTAAGACTTTAATACACGGTTCAAAAAAATTATGATGTGGTTGCCCAAAAACATTAGGCCCAGTGATACAACATGATTGATAAAGTATTATGATGCCTTTGACAAGAAGACTGCATACTACTTGACGGGGAACATTCCCACAAACCTAAAATTGGCATTTAATATGGCTATCCAAATTGAAAATAACATAAAGGCTATGGGAAAACCCATGAACAAGTAGGTTGATGTCAAATTGGTCAATCCAAAAAAGACACAGTCCACAAAGATAGCCAACCTTGAAGAGACTGTTAAAACTTTCACCTTTGCTATCAAAGAAATGTCATACAAGTTGGCTAGAGTGAAAAAGGGGATCCATCATGTGTCTACCAGTCAAGAGAGGGATCTAAATCTGAATCAAGCATAAGGAAGGCCTACTTTTCACCATTGAGATAATGATAGAGGGAAGAGGCCTGCACAAGATTAAAAATAGAATGAAATTAGAACATAGGGGATGGGAAAGAAGTGCTTGATCCATTAAATGCCAAGGTGAATGAGGTAGGTTGTGACATTTATATTGATTGGTGTGACACATGCTTCCTTCCATATCTCCATATGATACATCTGAACTGATTGACAAATATGCAGATGAACCTATGTCTATGCCATCTAATGATGAGATTATGATGTTCAATTATTAGATTCCTCAAAGTAAGATGTCTACCTCCACAAAATTGTTAAGTGCTACCACTATTGATCAGTTTTAGAGTGCATTACAAAAGCTATACATCCCAACTTGTGATTTTTCTTATGATGTTAATATGGCACAAGTATATGAATTTCCCATTCATGATTTTGATTTTTTAAGATTAATGATTATTAAGAAGTATGATGGGGGAATTCCATCAATTGAGGATATGCAATTACTAATTAATGTAGTGGTTTCCCAAGAGAAATAATAATACTTGAGAAGCAGGCAATTGAATGCTACCCCTGAATTCACTACCCCTACAAATCCAAGGGAAGGGGATGCAAGTAAGGAAGTTAAGAAAACTATAATAGTCTCAAATGCTTCCAAAATATCACCCATTTCCTAAGCTGATAGACCTAGAGGTACTCTTGCTAAAAATAAAGTACCTTTGTTATCTAGTATTCCTAAGGGTATGAATGAAGTTAAACAAAATCCACCTTTGAAGGTTACTATTAAACATGCAAATCCACCCTAGCCTACTTCACTTCAAACCTTAAGTGATTGCATTCTAACTGAAGGTGTTGTCACCCTTCCACCAAATACTCCTCTTCCTCGATATAGTATATGTGATATGGCCCAAGTTTTGAGCCAATTGAAAATCACCATGACACTTGTTGAATTATTAAGAATACTTGGACATAGCAAGAGGGCATTTGAATACTTGGAACTTGGTGAGAAATCAATTTCAAATGAGAATGATTTACCCCAAACACCCCTATAAGAAGATGAATAATTAGAAGAAGTTGTTAAACAAGTGTCAAAAGTGTATTTGGGGACTACTTTGGTAGAAAGTTAACTAAACATGGACCCCTTTTATACAACTCTCTTGATCAATGGTCTGATTATTCATAACTGTATGTTTGATTTTAGTACTTCCTACAATGTGATGCCCTTGGGTGTCTTATATGAGCTTGGGGTTAAGATTACATCATCCTTTGGGAAGTGTTATGCCATGTACTCATAAGAAGTTCTAGTTATTGGAAAAGTCAAGGGGTTTGTAGTATAATTGGTAATACATCCAGGTAAGTATTTGAATATGGATGTGGTAGTTGTAGACCACCCACCTAAGTGGGGGATGTTGCTGTCATGTAAATGGGTTGCTAGCATGGGTGGGATTATATAGATGGAATTGTCTTATACCACCATTCCATTGAAGGGTAAGATGGTCAAAATTTATAGAGAGCCAAAGATGCTGCATGTCATTAAGGATCTTAAGCATGCTAGAAATGAAGTGTTAATACACATATGTTGATTTGGGTATCTTTGTGGGGAATATTGACATTATTGAACAACCTACTGCTTTTGATGTTGAGCCTAATAGTGAAGGTGTAATTTGGAGGATGTGCTTTGAAGGGGCTTGCTCTAATCTTGGAAATGGAGCTAGGGTTGTCTTCTTTGCCCCTAATAGTAAGTGTTTTAAAATTTATTTTTAATTATTCTTTGGGTGCAAAAATAATAATGCTGAGTATGAGGCACTTTTTCTTGGTTTATGGATTACCTATGAACATGTAATTAAAATTTTTATTGTTAAGGGTGATTCTAAGCTAGTGATTAAGCAAGTCTGTAATGCTTATGCCACCAAAAATATAAGGTTGAAATAATATCAGAATGCTATTTGGGATTTGCTTAAATTATTTGATGCATTTAGCATTTGTTATCATGATAGGAGTTTCAACAAAGAGGCCAAAAAAATTTCAAGGTTAGGTGCTCAATTTGATATTGCAAATACAAGCCCTCATTCTCAATATCAGGTGGAGGTGATTATTAGGCCTTCAATCCTAGATAATGTTCATCATTGGTAGGTGTTTGATGATGATGATCAGATCAAAAGGTTAATAAATTATGAAGATGAGTTTCATGATCAACTCATAGAATTGGAATCCATGGTTCAATTTTGTGATGGAAAGGAAACCTTATTTTGGAAGGACATTATCCAGCTGAAGACAAACACTCTCACTAGAGGATTGGTAATTTTAGAAGTGTCTTTTGATGGAGTAGATAGAATCAAGACTCGAGACTCATCTATGTGACTGAGTGTGATTTGGGTTCAAATGAGAATCCAAGGAAGGTTTGGCTAGGTACTCACCTAAGTGTAGTTGAGAAGAAAGCTTAAATATAGATGTTAAGAAAGTACCAAGATTGTTTATCATGGTCTTATTATGAGTTAAAAGAGTATAGGGAAGAATTGTTCTAACATGTCATCCTATTACAACCTGATAGCAAGACTTTTAGGTAGAAATAAAGACCTATTAACCCCATCTTAGCCACCAAGATCTAAGATGAACTAAAGAAGCTAAGGGATGGTGGAATCGTTTAACACATCAGGTATTCATCATGGGATAGAAATTTAGTCCCTATGAGAAAGAAAAATGGTGACATCCACATATGTGTGGATTTCTAAAATTTTAATAAAGCTTCTTTAAAAGATAATTATCCCTTGCCTAATATGGACAACCTATTGTAAAGTGTTATAGGATTAGAGATGTTATCCACATTAGATGGTTTCTCAGGTTATAACTAGGTTATAGTAAAGGAATCCAAGAAACCCAAGACCACATTTATAATGCTTTGGAACATGTACATATACATGAGGATGCCTTTTGGTTTAATGAATGCTAGTGAAACATTTCAATGAGCTATGGATGTTACTTTTGTAAGGGTAATTAACAAGATTATAGCTATGTATCAAGATGATATCATCATGTACTCCAAGATTAGAGAAGAACATTTGGAGCATATAGAAAAAGTGTTTATTATATGTAGGGAATTTGGCATTTTGATTAATCCTAAGAAGTTACACTTTAGAGTACTAAATGCCAAGTTATTGGGACATATAGTGTCCAAGGATGGTGTCATGATTTACCCTAAGAGGGTAGAAGCCATTGATAAAGTGCCTATCCTGTAGTCCAAGAAGCAAATTGAGTCCTTTTTTGGATAAATTAACTTTGTATGGAGGTTTGTGTCTAATTTTGTAAAGATCACTTTTCCTATCACTTTCATGCTAAATAAAGACCAAACCATTAAGTGGGAGGAGAAGGATATGCAAGTGTTTGATGACATCAAGGGAGATTTAAAGTCTACCCCTATTTTGGCTAGCCTTGATTACACTAAGTCATTTTAGATTTTCTCTTTTCTATTAGATAATACTATTGATTATATCATATTGTAAAATAGTGAAGATGGTCATGAACAACCAATAGATTTATTTATAAAAGCTATGCAAGGTGCTGAAATAAATCACATCATCATGGAAAAATAAGCCTTCACTCTCTTAAAGGCTATTAAAATGTTCAGACATTATGTTGAAAGCTCAAAGATTATGGCTTATGTCCCACATACCATGGTAAAGGACATATTAACTCAAACTAAAGTATTTAGAAAGAGATGCAAGTGGGTCAACAATTTTTAATAATATGACTTGGATATTTAGACCACCAAATTAGTATTGGGGTTTTAGATTACACCCTAGCTGAGCAAGGGGATTGTTCAGGTCCTCTACTCAAGTCTAGACCAACATGGGACTGATCCTAGGCTATGGGTATCCTAAAAGTGGATCAAACCTTTGGATAATGTTGGCTTCATTTTGGATTTATCACCTAAACTAAACCTAAACTAACACTTGCTTGAAAAAGGGAGAGATAATTGAGAAAACTTATAGAAGAATGTAAAAAGTGGTGACGTACCAATGATTTGATCATTCCGACTCACACAAAACACACTATGAGACAATTTTTTGACCAAAGAACATCGATCTCACATAAATATTTTAGAATAAGGTATTTATTAGTTATCAAATTAGCAAGAGAGGGAAAATATCCACTTTTAGGCTAGGCAATAAACTATAAATTACACTTATAATGACCTGTGGGAACTATTAAGCACTTCTTAAAGGTGAGTAAAACTCTAGACATAAGCAAGAAACATACATTGACTTAACTATAGTGTATGAATTCATAGAACGCACTTCAATCTAGCTTAGAAAATGATGGAATTTAGTCTTTATTACATCAAAGAGGTGTCAGTACAAATTTTGGTAGAGTCTTGTCATACCAAAAAGAGGGATAGATCGATCAATTTTAAGGCTTATAAGCCTATAATTAGAAAAAGGAGAAAGAGAGAGAGAAAGGGTTATGCACTAAAAAAGGCCCAACCACTTTTGATGGATTATCACCAATTTGAGGATGTTAGTGAGTCAAGATCTTATCAAGAAGGTATAATTTCAAAGGCCTTGCAAAAAGAATTTAATACTCCATGATCCTTATGAAACTACCGGGTCTTCATCTCGGGACTCCATCATATCATCTAATGATCTGCTAACAAGGGTCATGTCTTAGGATTGGCAAAAAAATGTCATATCTACATTAGGTATCCAACTACACCTAAAAATGTGAACCATGATGAGGCAAGATACATATCCACTATATGTGAAAACCAATCTTAGACCATTAGTTTTTAGATAGTCATGATATCTATGAAGTATACAAATTTCTTGACTTTGTTTCACCATCACTAGTCTATCTTAAACTTCTATATTAGACCCAATGGGTCTATTTCACATGTATAGAGATTTGATGATGATGTTTGGTCTTTAAACTATGGCCATAGTTCAACTCTAGTTCATCTTTGAGCTTGGTTCCATGCACTCCACCAACTCAGGTCATACTATTTTGTTTACCTGAGTCAAACTTCTCCATCAACCTTAGTTGAAGATGTCCCAACTTGGTCCTTTTCTATTGGCTATTAAAGTTGACTTAGATTGTCTGCATCGTGCCCAACTATCTTTATGTTCATTAGTTCTATAAATCCTTTGACATATTGACTCCACTTCACTCCATTGATCTTCCTTTGCATGGATGCCCATGATCCATTGATTTTTTACCAAATAAATGCACTTGTTCCACTTGTCCTTGACTCATTAGCTTCTTGGATTTTCTGACATTTTTGACCTACACTCATTTGATAGAGATGTATGAGTTCACGTGCACCATAAATCTCTTTGGTCCCACTTTATTATCATTTTTTTGCTCCATCAGATCATTGGTATGATTGAGCATGTGCCCTTGATCTACCTAGGACCCATTCTTTTATTAGTGGTTTTGCTTCATTAGATCTTGGCTTGATTATCCTGCATCATTGGATCATGTTTAACTTATAGATCTTTAAAGGCTTTAACTTGGGGATATTTTGACTTGGTTGACTCAACGTAAATTGTTAGATCTTATGTGTCAGTATGAGGATTCCCACAGATCATTAAATCTTGACCAACTTTAAACTTTTTAAACCTAGATGGCTAGTTACCTTAATCAAATTTGATGTTCACACAAACATCATTTGACGTCTATGTTTGACATTCCAAAAATTGTCAAATTTAAGCTCACATGGATTTCTTGCTCTTTGAAAGTGTCCTTTAGAGCTTTAAAACTAGACCATTTTCCAAAGAAACTACCTTTTAGGGAAATGTCTTAGATCATTTTGCTAAAGAAAAATACCCTTTTGGAGAAAATGTAGAGGGTACTTGCACAAGAAATTGACCCTTTGGGATTTTTAAAATGGACCACTTCATTGAAGAATTATCCTTCAAGAACTTCTGTATAAGAATATTTTCTTGAGAAAAGAACCTTCAAGAAAAATATAGAGGGCACTTGTATGAGAAACTGACCTTTCAAACTTTTGCAAATGGACCACTTTGTTGAAGAATTATCCTTTGGGAAAATTGCTCAGACAATTTTCCCAAAAGAAATAGGCCTTTGTCTTTTACTTCAGATAATTTGTATGAAAGGAATAGGTCATCAAAAGCTTTATCTTGGAAATTTTGTTTAAAATAATTTAATTGTTAGCCAAAAAAGGGCTTGAAAGAAATAGGCTTATAAAAAAGAAAGATCAAAAGAATTTGCCTGAAAGAATGAACACTTAGACAAATAAAAGGTCTGAAAGAAATCAAGTAAAGACTTAGCCCAAAAAGAGTTTTGTACTTAACTTTTACTTGAAACTACACTTGAAATGCTGCTTGATCTTTGAAATCTTGGCACCATGAAAAATTGTTCTAGTACCTACTATTTGCAACTATAGAAAAGAAGATCCTATTCCTTCCACTGAACTCTTGGACTAGGCAAAATTTTGTATGTAGACCAAAATTGGTCAACATCTTTGGCAACTTTGCTGGGTAACATGCCTGCTATGCTTGAGAACTTTGACCATATACATAACTCTTGGATTATTATAGATAATACATAGACATTTAGATGACTACAATATAGCTTCTTGATTTTCAAATACCAAAAAAACTCCAACAAACAAGGAAAGTAACAAATTAAAGTAGGGAAACTGACCTAAAAAGTAAAGGCAACTAATACTACTGAACAAATGTGCAAACTACAACACTTATTTAGGATAAAAAGAAAGGAAACTAACTAATGTATTAAAAAAAACTTAGATAAAAATAGGAAAAAATTATGTACATGAGACTTATTTTTCCTTAATAGTAGTGTTTGAGATGTATCTCATTAACTGGGATAGGAAGTTCTTCATCATTCATCCTTATGAGCTAGAAAGCATTATGGGACTTGCAACTAGAGATTTTATACATACCAATCCAAAGAGAATCAATTTTTGTGTGCTTTCCTAGCTTGGCTCTATCCTCATCCCACTTGAGGACCAAATCTCCTTCATGGAAAGCTCTTGAAGAAGCTCCTTTATCAAAATATATCTTTGTCATTACTTGATGGACCTCCATGGCCAACATTACCTAATGCCTTATCTCTTCTAACTCCATTAGCTCAACATATCTTATTTCCATTGGCTCAATCTCCAAAAACTCATGATGATGTATTAAGTCTAAAATAAGGAATTCAAGAGAAATATGCATTCTTGCTTCCTTACTGTATACTAGCTTGTATGTAGAATTGGTAATTAACCTCTAATAGGTAATTATATTAGCCCACATATTTGAATTCAATTTGAGATGCCATGATATCTGATTTTCTTCTACATTCCTCCTGATAATCTTCAACAAATTCTTGTTGGTAGACTCAACAAGACCATTGCCTTATGGATAATAGTTTGATGAGGTACTAAGAAAAATACTGTGTTGAACTGCCCACTAATTGATCTTAGATCCTATAAAATCCATAGCATTATCATAAATTATAATTTAAGGGACCCCAAATTTAGTAATTAAACCTTCATAGAATTCCAAAATACTATTTTCATTAGCTTCTTTTAATGCTATTGCCTCTGTCCATTTGGTAAAATAATCTATGGCAACTAGGATCCACTTGTGTCCTGAGCTTGATGGGGGGTTGATAACACCAATAAATTCCAATCCCCATTAGATAAAGGGTTGGTTAACTAAAATTGGTTAGAGAGGTAAGGTTGCAAGTCTCACTTTTAAAACAAATATGGCACACTATCTACATTTTCTAACCCATACATGGCAATCACCAAATAAAATTAGCCAATAATACCCACTTTTCATGTTCTTGTGAGCTATAATACTAGCTGAGTAATGTACTCCACCATGTCCATCATGGAATTGCTCAATTAAACTCTATGTTTGACCTAGTTGTATGTGTCTTACCTGTATACCATTGATATCCTTTTTAAATAATAGATTATTAACAAGGAGAAAAGGCATTGATTATAATCTAAAATATCTCCTCTTTGAAGGACTAATATGAGAAGGATAAATACCATATTGTAGATATCTCACCATATATTGGAACCAGAGGGAAGTTTAGGCCTAATTACTTGCAATTTACTAATCATTTGACACCATAACCTATTTATTAGACTCCTACAAGTCTTGGGCTAGATATTGATAGAGTCCTTTGCCTCTAATCAACTTTGTGACCTTGATCTCAATGCCATATTCCATGACCTTGGTTGTCCAACAAAATCTTTTGTCACTTATATCTTTGTTCAGAAGAAAGTCTTTGACACTTGGATGTGTAATCATCAAATGTATCTTATTATTAGACATCAAGTACCTAAACATTTTAAGAGACCTTATAACTAAAAGAATGTGCTTCTCAACAAAAGAATACCTTATTTCATATTATTCTAAGCCTTGAATGATAAAGGCTATTGGTTAATCTAAAGTCTCTTTATTCTACTGCATGAGAATACCTGATATTATGTCAAGGTTACATAGCTATATAAGAAGAATTTTTTTGTAAAATTAGGGTTCAGGAGTGTAGGAGCACTGGTTATAACTTTCTTTATTTATTCAAAAAATTTCACTCCTTTAGACTAAATACAAATCTAACCTTTCTTTGACATGGTTGTAAGTGGCCTAGCTAAAGTAACAAAGTTTAAAATGTATCTCCTTATGAAGTTAATCTTGCCTAAAAGCTTTGCAACTCTTTCTTATGCTTAGTAGTGATAGTGCAAGAATTGATTTTATCCTATCAAGGTCTATGCTTGTACCTTTCTTTAAAATGACATGTCCAAGAAGCCTACCTTCATGAATAGAGAAAACATTTTTTTTTGGGTTCAAAGACACTCGAAATTCTCTACACCTTTTAAACACTCATCTGAGATGAATCAAATGCTCATTTGTGTTATTAGAGGATATTATTATGTCATCTAGATAAACAAAAATAATTTTTTTAAGAAGACCTTGAAATGCCATGTCCATAGCCTTCTAAAAAGTGGCTCTAGCATTAGATAAACCAAAAGGTATCTTTTTGTATGCAAATGTCCCCCACTTTGTGGTGAAGGCTGTTTTGTACTAGTCTTCTTCTTTGACCAAAATTTTGTTATATCCACTGTAACCATCCAATAAAGAGAACCTTTCTAAACCTAAAATTATCTATAAAATTTATTCCATTGATGGCAATAGATAATAGTCTTTGAGAGAGGCCTTGTTCAAGTCATGAAAGTTGACACATAGCCTTATTTCACCATTCTTTTTCCATGTTGGGACAAGGTTTTCTACCCAAGTTGAGTGCTTAATTAGAAATATTATGGCTGACTCAATGAGCTTATGTAGTTCAATTCTAATTAGAGGTTCAAGCTTTGGATTAATTGGCCTTTGCCTTTGTCTAACTGGTCTAGTCTCATCTTCTAACTCAATGGTATGTTGAGCCAGACTTAGATCAAAAATTTTAAGGTAACTATACTGCCATGCAAATACATCTACAAAATTTGAACATAACTTAATAAAACCTTCTTTCTCTAAAGATGTGCAAACTTTAGCTAGCTTTAAATTTTTGCTAGTTACAATCTCTACATTTGTGTAGTGTTATTCCTTGGTTGATAAATCCAACTTTTCTTTTCTTAATTCATCATCTCTGCTAAATATATTTTTCAGGGTGACCAATCCTTTAGGTAACTTATTTGTCTTTAATTGCATAATTTGATCATCATACTACTGTAAATGCTTGTCTTGGTTCATTGAGGAGAATTCAAATTATATTTTAATAATATGACAATCTAGATGTTATCTTCAAATACTTTCCAATTGTCATGATTATCTTGGTAGAAGGTCTCACAACTACCTTAATGTGTGATTGGACTTTGTCCCTTTTTATATTATTTGGGATATTGAATTGTGATCTAATAGCAGCTAGCTTATTTGCATGCTTGTTTTGATTTCTTGGTATGGATTGAATATTGAAATCTTGAAAGTATATGACTAGGTCCCCTAATCTATTCTTATAAGATATAAGTAATGGGTTCTTTCATATATTAAGTCCATTTACTTGGTAAACTACCAATTCAATATCTCCAAAGACTTGTAAGGAATTAACCTTCATCTTTTTTGCCCATTACAAACCATGCACTAGTGCTTCATATTTAATGACAGTATTGGAACAACCAATTAGCTAGATAAATTAACATCATTCTAGCTCTAGTGCCATGTTTGTTCCTAGATCCATAAAAAATATAGCTACCATAATCCATCACTAGGCTATTTATCTTTCACCAATGTTGAAATTGGTACATCATTATCATGAAGATAATAGACACCAAGTTCATTTTATTCAATAAACTTATAGGGGTCATGCTCATCTAAATCAGAGGACCATTAATCATGGAAAATATTTGGGACTCCATCTAGAGGTGATTTAGTTAACCTCACTACTTTCTAATACCTTATCTAAGATAACACAATTAGTGTTAACCATGCTTGGAATATATAGCTCTAAATGAAATGTTACAATAGGCTTAGAATGTATTTTCACCTTAGTGCCATACCTAGTTTTGAACATTAGATATGTCTAATCAGTTGACAAATATCCTCCAATTTTTGAAGTAAAATCTCAAGCACATGGCAAAATAAGGAAGCAAGCCCACTACAACTACATCTTGCTGAATAAAAACATTGGGTAAAGCATGTAATGTCAATTTTAAGCCTTTGATTATGCCTAATGTTTTTTGGTGAGCCATCTAATTTCAATACTCTTTTGGTATTTGTCTCATAAACAAGACCAAGCTTATTTGCAATTTGTTTAGGCATGACAGTACTATTGCTTCACTATCTACCATACAATTATGGACTAAATAGTCACCTACTATCAAAGAGAGATAAAAGGGATAGGTCTTTCTTGACTTGACATTGGATTTATCCACCTTTATCATATTATGTATTTGCTAATCAAGTTGCTTAATTTTTTGGTCTGAATTGGCCAAACCAACTTCTTATTTCTTAGTTAACTCAGATATCTTGAGATCCAAAAGTTCTTGAATTAAAATATCCTTTTGCCATGGGAGAGTAAGGTAATCCCACATGATAATACTAACATTTGATTTCTTAATCTGATCTGTAATGCTAAAAGATGTTCTATTGACCTTTGACTGTAACTTCTAAGCCATTGGTTGTTCTCTAGTTAGGGGTATTTTTACTGTCTCTATGTTCTAACTCTTCTATGCTATAGGAACAACAACTTGATCTTTGGCATTCTTTGATGCAAAATTAGGAACACTAGAAGTATTTATCACATCTTAAGATTCTTCAACTACTCTTCTTTTAGTTCTAGTTAGAGCTACCACTTGACCATTTATGTTACTAGATTCACCAACCTAGTTGAATGCAATGTGATCATCCAAATTCCAATTAACATTGATAACATTAGTTTGCCTTGGAATTTTTTGAGCTTCTCCTTTGATTTCTATATTCATGTCTTGATATTGATCACCTTAAAGAGGGAAATATTCTTGTCATTTTTGACATGGTAATATCTTGTGATACCAAAACTTGATTTTAAATGTCATTTGGATTGGAAGGCTACCAACCTTGATCTTGCATTAAGTTATTTCAGGGAACAATAGATTTTGAGATGGAAGGCATATTGGGATCAAGGGTTGCATATGGATTATTTGTGTTATATCTCCTTGATTTTGATAAGGTTGCCTATTGTCCTTAAAAACTTGATAAGGATGTCTTTGGTTATCAAGAGAATGATAGGTGCTCTATTTTACTACTGATAAGGTCTACCCTAGTACTATTGTCTCTTGAGTGAAACAATCTCATTTCCAAAAGCTTATAACATGCTTTTCAAATCACCAATCTCACTAGATTGATCAGGAGGGGTTACAATTTGGGATTTTGGAATTAGAATGGGGGATATAGATAGAATTTGGGGAACTTGAGAAGGAGGAATAGATTAAAACTCTATAAAAAAGGGCATTAGAGTCCTTAGAGCTAGTTTACTAGCTTGAATCAAGCTATTTTTTGCTCTGATAACAATTTTATAGGCATTTGGCAAGTTATTACCACCCATAAACTATATCATGACACTTATATCAAAATTAAGGGCCTTAAGGTAGTACACAAATTCATACTCTAGGGATGGCCTAACTGATGAAGTGATCCTAATCCATTTCTTTTAAAATATGATGTTAAAGTCTGACATGAAATCATGGGGGTAATTTTGTATGGTAGTCAATTGTTCAACCAAAGACAAATGATTAGACTTTTCTTCAAATTACTTAACTAAAGCTGCACCTAAATCATCCCAAGTAGAAACAAAGGTCAAAGGAAGATTCTTATACCATTGCAATTATTTTCCCTTGAAAGAGGCAACAAGTAATCTGATAGCCACATTATCTTAAGTAACATTATAAATAGAACATAGATTGAAAACATCTTGGATATGCTTAATAGCATTAGTTTTATCCCATTCTCTAGAGAATAAAGGGATACTTCTTAAGGCAAACATAGGAATGTCATCATATTGGGCCAAATTCAAGGGACTACCCCTATTAAATGGAGTAAACACTTGATTCCTGATAACCATTTGGACAAAAGGGATTTAGATTATTAGGATAATATACTGGACCAAAAAAATAGCTTACTTTAAAGGATAAGGCCTTATGCTATTGAATCTTGATCATTTATAAAAAGTAGGAGGAAATTCAATATGTTTAAAATAATTACCTTTACTTGATGCTCTTGTTACAAACTTTGGCATGAAATCACTATTTGTAAGATGATATGAGCTCTGCAACTTGAAGGATCTTCACATTTTGATGGTGGTAGATTTCTCCTACTATTGCAAATCTTTCTTCTTGATCTTTAAACTTCAATTATACCAAAAAATCCTTGTCTCATTGGGCATGCCAAAACTGTTAGGGTTCTAGATTACACCCCAGCTGAGCAAGGGGATTGTTTAGGTTCTCTGCTCAAATATAGACCAACATGGGACTGATCCTAGGCTATGGGTATCCTAAAAGTGGATTGGAACTCTAGAGAAGGTCAACTTCCTTCTATATTTATCACCTAAACTCAACCTAAACTAACACTTACTTGGAAAAGGGAGAGAGAATTGACAAAACTTATAGAAGCATGTAAAAAGTGGTGATCCACCAATGATTTGATCACTCCAACTCACATAAAACACACTATGAGATACTTTTTTGAAAAAATAGCATCGATCTCACATAAATATTTTATAATAAGGCATTTATTAGTTATAAAATTAGCAAGAGAGGGAAAATATCCACTTTTAGGCTAGACAACAAACTATAAATTATACTTATAATGACCTGTGGGAACTATTAAGCACTTCTTGAAGGTGAGAAAAACTCTAGACATAAGAAATGAACATACATTCACTTAACTATAGTGTAAGAATTCATTGAACACACTTCAATCTAGATTATAAAATGATGGAATTCAATCTTTATTTCATCAAAGAGGTGTTATATTATAAATTTTGACAAATTCTGGTCATACCAAAAAGAGGGATAGATCGATCAATATGAAGGCTTAGAAGCTTGTACGTATAGAAAGGAGAAAAAAAGAGAAAGGGTCATGCATTGAAAAAGGTCCAACCACTTTCAATGGATTAACACTAATTCAAGGATGCTGCTAAGTTAGGATCTTATCAAGAAGGCATAATTTCAAAGGCCTTGCAAAAGAATTTAATGTTCCACGATCCTTATGCAACTTCCAGGTCTTCATCTCGAGACTCCATCATATCATCTAATAATCTACTAATAAGGATCATTTCTTGGACTTGGTAGAAATATGCCATATCTACATTAGGTATCTAACTGTACCTAAAAATGTGAACCATGATGAGGCAAGACATAGATCCACTATATGTGAAAAAAAACCTTAGACCATTGGTTTTCACATAGTCATGATATCTATGAAAGTCTGAAAACTACTCGAATTTATTTCAACATCATTAGTCTATCTTCAACTTTTGTATTAGACCCAAAGTGTCTATTTCACCTATATTAAGCTTTGTTGATGATGCTTGGTATCTAGACTATGGCCTTGGTTCAACTCTGGTTCATCTTTGAGCTTGGTTCCATGCACTCCACTAGCTCATGTCATATTATTTGCTTTGCCTGAGTTGAACTACTCCATCAACCTTAGTTGAAGATGTTGCAACTTGGTCCTTTTTTATTGACTATCAAAGTTGACTCAGATTATCTAAATCATGCCCAACTATCTTTATGTTCATTGGTTCTACAAATCCTTTGAATTATTGACTCTACTTTGCTTCATTGATTTGCTTATGTATGGATGCCTATATCCATTGATTTTATACCAACTGAACATGCTTGTGACACTTGTCTTTGACTCATTAGCTTCTTGGATTCACTAACCTTTTTGACCTATACTCACCATTTGATAGAGATGTATGAGTTCATGTGCACCATAGATCTTCCTAGTCCCACTTTCCTATAAATTCTTTCACTCCATCAGATCATTGGTATGATTAAGTGTGAGCCCTTAATCTACTTGGGACCCATATTTTTGTTAGTGATTTTACTTCATTGGATCTTAGCTTGATTATCTCACATTTTTAGATCATGTCCAACTTGTATATATTTAAAAAACTTAACCTGGGTATATTTTGACTTGGTTAACTCAACACAGATTGTTAGATGTTATGTGTTAGTATGAGGATTCTTGTAGACTGTTAGATATTGACCAAATTCAAACCTTTTAAGGAACTTTTGAACCCAAATGCCTATTTGATTTAATCAAATTTGATATTCACACGAACATTATTTGACATGTGTGTATATGTATTTGACATTTTAAAAACTATCAAATTTAAGCTCACATGGATAGTTACCTTTTGAGAACTATAGGCAAAATACCTTTTGAGCTTGTCTATGGAGCTCAAGCAATTTTACCTATGAATTTGAAGTTACCAACCTATTATCTCATGCAATAATTAGAAGGTGATGAACAAATCAACCACTATGAAATCAGGATGAACTAGATTGTTGAGCTTGATAAAATTCAAAGACAAGCTCATGAAAGGCACCTCTAGTTCAATGAAATTCTAAAAAAAATATTTGACAGGAAGGTCACTTTGACAACCTTCCAAAAGTAGGTATAAAGAGGATACAATGTGTAGAGATTGTATAGTGTTGGTTAGTTTAATAGTTGTACATGATTAATATGGAATATTTTGTGGCATAAGCCATTGGTTGCTATGATATAAAATTGACACTGTATAGAGGCATGCGATATGAACAATGTTATGAATTATGAATATATAGTATGAAGACTAAAAATTTGAGACAATGAATAAGGAATTATTATATATTATGATCAAAATTGAATGTGAGATAATGTGGAATTATGAATGAACATTCAAATTCAATACTATAAATGTAATAATATGAATTTTGAATTAAAATATGTGAGACATGGGAATAAATGGTAAATTTGGATTGTGGAATAAAAAAATATAAAGATACTCGACAAATCAAAAATAACTTAAAGGGGTTAATTGAGGATTAGAGTTTCACCCTAATCCACCCCAAATATTTTTAGTTAGAGTTATTAATAAAACTTCTTAAACTGATGTTTAATTGCTAATGAGAAAATGATGGCTTGCACATGTTGTTAGGGTGTGGAGCTTAAAAACTTCACCAAGGAGCATTCATTATCAGGTTCGGGTCTACACAGACACCAACGTCGGTCAGAAGCGACCGACGTCGGTCACAGGTAGTTGTAGAGATGCCGACGTCGGTAGAGGATCGGCCGACGACGGTCACAGGCGAGCAGGCAGGAATCGACATCGGTTACCTACGTGTCCAGAAAGTGATTTTCGAGGACAAAAGCGAGTGTTTGCATGATGAGTTTGAGTTGTAGACTCAAGCTCGCGTCTCTATTATTAGCATTACTATTTTTAGAGCCCTTGTTTAAGTGGTTTAACTATTTGTTGGAAGTACATGCTCAAGTCTCCTAATTCTATATTAGGATAGATCTTCTTAGCTCATAATTATGTAAGGCAATGTAAAGTTGTAGACATTGTTGAATGTGTGAAGAACAATACATAATTGAATCAATCCAGGCTTGTTGGAGTTGATTGTTCTTGAGAGAGATAGCTCTTGAGGAATAGAGATCTATTGAGAGATCTATACATCTAGGAGAGGTGTGGAAGAAAGAAGCTTTCTTCAATTGTATTCCTTTTGTAAAGAGTTTGTTAATACAAGTTTTCAGGGTGTTTTCTTGTATCTCTTGTTCTTGCTATTATCATTCTAATTACTTGTCAATCTGGTTTAATTCCGTGTTTATTTCTGTCACAATTGTAATCTATTGTTGGTTTGATCCCCCAACAAGTGGTATCAGAGCCAGGTTATAGGTTCAGAGCTTGATAATTGGTATCAAAGTTCAGGTTCACTAACAGGTGGTTCAGATCTGTGTAGTGTGTATTGATTACAGGTTCTCACAGGAGTTTCTGCAGGGATTTCTATTTGAGTGGGAGAAGCAATGGCAGATGAAAGTAAATTGAGAATGGAAAAGTTCAATGGCAAAAATTACCAACACTGGAGAATGTAGATAGAGGACTATCTGTATCAGAAAGATCTCTACTTACCGTTAGGAGGTATTGTAAAGAAGCCCAAAGACATGGAGGATGAAGAATGGGAAGTTCTTGATAGAAAGGCTCTGGGTTCTATAAGACTGAGTCTAGCATCCACTGTGATATCCAATTTATCACAGGCAAAGTCTACGGTAGAGTTGATGACTACGTTAGCAAATTTGTATGAAAAACCCTCAGCTTCCAATAAGGTATATCTTATGAAGTAGTTATTTAATTTGCATATGAATGAAGGTGGATCTGTTTCTACTCATCTGAATGATTTCAATGGTATTGTGAATCAATTAAGTTCAGTGAATATAGTGTTTGATGATGAGATAAAAGCTCTTTTGATATTATGTTCTTTGCCTGAAAGCTGGCATGGCTTAGTAATGGCAGTTTCTAATACTGCATCTGCATCAAATATTTTGAAAGTAGAGGATGTTTTTAGTGTTATCTTGAATGAAGAAATACGCAAGAAAAGCACATAAGAGGCATCCGAGAACGCTTTAAGTTTTGAGAGCAGGGGAAGGCAGAAAGAGAAGAGCAAGAAAGGCAGATCAAGATCCAAATCAAAAGGGAAAGGCAGATCTAAATCCAGAAACAGTAGAAGGCCACAATGCTGGAATTGTGGAAAGATGGGGCACATAAGCAGAGATTGTTGGTCAAAGCCCAAGGAGGACAACCAGCACGAAGGAAAGGAAGAAGCCAAGATTGCAGTTATTGCACAGGATGCTTTAATTTTCTCTCTGCATAATAATATAGAATCTTGGGTATTAGATTCTGGTGCATCTTTTCATGCTACTCCTAACAGGGAATATTTTAGTGACTATATCCATGGAGATTTTGAAATAGTGTATCTAGGGGATGATGAACCCTGTAAAATAATTGGCAAAGGTAAAGTGCAGCTGAAGATGCAGAATATCAACACATGGGTGTTGAGAGACGTGATGCATGTTCCTAGCTTGAAGAGAAATTTGATTTCTGTAGGAAAGTTAGGGGATGAGGGTTGTACTGTAACTCTCATAGCAGAATCTTGGAAAGTGACCAAGGGTGCACTTGTTATGGCCAGAGGTAAGAGAGAAGGTACTCTCTATTTGTGTAATTGTGTTACTAACAAATCTCCTTCTGTGTTATCTACTTCAGATGTGGATGCTAAATTGTGGCACTCAAGGCTTGGCCACATGAGTGAGAAGGGGATGTCAATTCTTAAGTCTAAAGGTATGCTTTCAAATTTAAAAGGCATAGATCTAGAGTTTTGTGAGCACTGTGTATTTGGAAAATAGAAAAGGGTTAGTTTTCTCAAGACTGGGTCTACTAAGAAGAGGCATAAGTTGGAGCTTGTTCACACAGATGTGTGGGGATCGGCTCAGGTTGCTTCCATTGGAGGATCACAGTACTATGTATCTTTCATAGATGATGCTACAAGGAAGGTATGGATCTATTGTATTAGGAGAAAATCTGATGTATTTGATACTTTTAAGAATTGGAAAGCTATGGTTGAGAATGAAATAGGTAAAATATTAAAGTGCCTGAGATCAGACAACGGAGGTGAGTTCTGCAGTCATAAGTTCAGAGATTATTGTTATATGCATGGAATCTGTAGGCAAAGGACGGTTCCAAGGACACCTCAGCATAATGGGATTGCTAAAAGGATGAACATGACAATAATGGAGCGTGCAAGATGTATGAGATTGCATGCCGATTTGCCCTTACAGTTTTGGGCACAAGCTGTTGACACTACAGTGTACTTGATTAACAGAGGACCCTCTACAGCTCTGGATGGTGGAATTCTAGAAGAGGCATGGACAGGTAAAAAGGTTGATCTCTCATATCTCAAAGTTTTTGGTTGTGAAGCCTTTGTGCACATAGATAAAGAAAATAGGAAGAAGCTTGATGCTAAGTCTATGAGATGCATGTTTATTGGCTATGGCTCAGATGATCTTGGTTACAGATTGTGGAATCTAGAAACTAACAAGGTAATCAGGAGCCATGATGTTGTTTTCAATGAAAGAGTGATGTATTGTGATCAGCTAAGGAAGTTGAACCATTTTGGGCAGAGCAATGGTGAATTGGATGAGGTGAAAGTCCAATATGAGCTCGCGGGAAAAAGAAATAATCACTTGCAGGAAAACACAGAGACCGACGTCGACAGGTTAGGAATCGGCGTCAGCAGTACAGAGACCGGCGTCGGCAGGACAGAGACCGACGTCGGCAGGACAGGCACCGAGGTCGGTCAGGAAGAACCAATGTCGGCCAGTAACAGGTCTGGAGGTGACTGAGGTCGGTCACTGTCAGAGAATTTGGGTGGACAGCGTGTTGTGGACGAGTCTCAGACACCCATCAGGAGGTCAGAAAGGGTGAGTAAGCCTCCAATTAGATATTCTTCTTCTTTGTTTTATTTATTGCTAACTGATGGTGGAGAACCAGAGAGTTTTGAAGAAGCAATATAGGTGGAGTCCAAGAGTGAGTGGGAGCGTGGCATGGTTGAGGAGATGGAGTCCTTAAGAGAGAACCAAACATGGGATTTGGTTGAATTGCCAGCTGGTAAGAGAACACTGAAGAACAGATGGACCTACAGGTTGAAAGAAGGCGAGAATGGACAGATGTGATATAAGGCCAGATTAGTGGTAAAAGGATTTGCACAAAAGCCAGGTATTGACTTTGGTGAGATTTTTTCTCCTGTTGTTAAAATGACTTCAATAAGGGTTGTTTTGTCTTTGGTTGCCTTTGAGGATTTGCATCTTGAGCAGCTAGATGTTAAGACAACGTGTCTTCATGGAGATTTGGATGAGGAAATTTATATGGAACAGCCAGAAGGATTTGAGGTCAGGGGTAAGGAGAAGTTTGTGTGCAGATTGAAGAAAAGCTTGTATGGCCTCAAGCAAGCTCCTAGGCAATGGTACTTAAAATTTGATAGGTTTATGATTGAGCATGGCTACAGTAGGTGTCAATCAGACCATTTTGTATATTTCAAGAGATTTGATAACGATAGATATATTATTCTATTGTTGTATGTAGATGACATGCTGGTTGCAGGATCACATATGCAGGATATCTCAGAGCTTAAGGTGAAGTTAGCTCAAACGTTTGCTATGAAGGATTTGGGAGCAGCGAAGAAAATCCTTGGTATGAGCATAAAGAGAGACAGGAAAAATCACAGGTTGATATTGTCTCAAGAAGATTATGTGGACAAGGTGTTGAAACGGTTCAATATGCAGGATGCTAAACCGGTAAGCACACCTTTGGCTGGACATTTTAAGTTAAGTAAAGAACAATGTCCTAATTCATATGATGAGGTAGAGTACATGAGTAAGGTTCCATGTTCTTCCGCAGTAGGAAGTTTGATGTATGCAATGGTGTGTACTAGACCAAATATTGCCCAAGCAGTGGGAGTTGTAAGTAAGTATATGGCCAATCTAGGTAAGGAACATTGGAAAGCAGTTCAGTGGATCCTTAGATATCTGAGAGGAACCAGTAGTAGGCACTTGTGCTATGGAGGTTCAGATACTTCTCTGCATGGCTATGTAGATTCAGATATGGCAGGTGATTTGGATGGCAAGAGGAGCACTACAAGTTATGTATTTATTGTAGGTGGAATGGCGGTTAGCTAGATATCTAAGTTGCAGAAGGTTATTGCCTTGTCAACTACAGAAGCTAAGTATATTGCAGCCACAGAGGCTAGCAAGGAGATGATATGGATGACACGGTTCATGGATGAGCTTGGTAGAGAGCATGAGAGTTACAAATTGTATAGTGATAGTCATAGTGCAATCCATTTGGCCAAGAATTTGGCCTTTCATTCAAGAACAAAGCACATACAGCTAAGGTACCATTTCATACAGCAGGTATTGGAAGATGGGGAGTTGAAGCTGGAGAAAATCCATACAGATAGGAATCCGGCTGATATGTTAACCAAGCCAGTTACAAAGGAGAAGTTGAACTTGCATTCAACTTCTATTGGTCTTCATGATTGAGTTGAAGATGGAGGAGCTAGAAGATGTTGCTGTACAGGTATTGGTGCAGCTGTTTATCTCCAAGTGGGAGATTGTTAGGGTGTGGAGCTTAAAAACTTCACCAAGGAGCATTCATTATCAGGTTCAGGTCTACACAAACACCGGCATCGGTTAGAAGCGACCGACGTTGGTCACAGGCAGTTACAGAGATGCCGACGTCGGTAGAGGATCAGCCGACGGCGGTCACAAGCGAGCAGGCAGGAACCGACGTCGGTTACCTGCGTGTCCAGAAAGTGATTTCTGAGGACAGAAGCGAGTGTTTGCATGATGAGTTTGAGTTGTAGACTCAAGCTTGCATCTCTATTATTAGCATTACTATTTTTAGAGCCCTTGTTTAAGTGTTTAACTATTTTTTGGAAGTACATGCTCAAGTCTCCTAATTCTATATTAGGATAGATCTTCTTAGCTCATAATTATGTAAGGCAATGTAAAGTTGTAGACATTGTTGAATGTGTGAAGAATAGTACAGAATTGAATCAATCCAGGCTTGTTGGAGTTGATTGTTCTCGAGAGAGATAGCTCTTGAGGAATAGAGATCTATACATCTAGGAGAGGTGTGGAAGAAAGAAGCTTTCTTCAATTGTATTCTTTTTGTAAAGAGTTTGTTAATACAAGTTTTCAGGGTGTTTTCTTGTATCTCTTGTTCTTGCTATTATCATTCTAATTACTTGTCAATCTGGTTTAATTCCGTGTTTATTACTGTCACAATTGTAATCTATTGTTGGTTTGATCCCCCAACACATGTGACGTTTTTCTTTTTCTCACCAAAAACTTTACAAAACTTATAACTCACAACTTTAATAGATCTCGTTCATATGTTTATACCCTTGGTAGTATTGTGAATCCTTCTAAAATTACTTGAACTAAAGATATAGTCTTTATCGAAACAATTAAACTATAATTCTCCTATTTATAAAAATAAACCCTATTTCTTCTTAGCATGTTTGGTTATTTTACTAATGATCCCCAGTGAAGTGTGAATATGATACAATTTAGCACAAGTGGTATGGGGCATATGCACATTTCTTTATCCCTTGTGCACTATTTGAAGATCATGTGCATGCTAAGTTATGCTTATATTTTGGAGATCATTGTGTTTCTATAGTACTATAAGGATAGATGGGGTATTGGGTACACCTTAAAGATTATGTAGTGGACTACGTCACATGGATACTATATAGGTTATTGAAATTCCCTACTTTCACATTGACCTTGTAGTTGGGAATAGAATATTGAGTTTGTTTACAATGAGGTGGACTCATTTAGTTCCTTAGTCATATAGGCATAATAATTTATATTTAATATATATTAGAAATGTATTACTTCTTGTTCTTATTCAATATCAAGATTTACTTTTGTTTCGTAGAGCTAGCTACAATTTGACATGGATATATTTTTCTCTTCTTTGTTGTCAATTATGTATCTACCTTTCTCATGAAGGGTGGGGATACTCTTGATGGATGCGAAGTGTGTCAAGGAAATGATAGGATTTGTGGTTGGAGGTAAAACCTCTAATGATTATCTCCCTTATCTTATATAATTATCAACTTCAGTGGTGATCTCCTACTTTATTTATGTTCACTCCTTTAGAAGACTTGTTATTTTGTATGCCTATCATGGAGAGATGAATGTAATATATTTGTATATTATTATGAAAGATGTAAATGTATAAATTGTAACTATGATGTAATCATGTGATTAGTACAAATTGAGATAGTTTTATGTATTTGTACTTTTGATTTAATGGATGAAAGGTATTGCATTATTTTTTCTTAGTCCCTTTATCTATGAATTAATGCATATCTAATTTTGTAAAATGATGTATTATGAGAACATGTATTTGGATTCTACATTGAATTAAAATTGTAAAGATTTATAGGAATTAAATATGTTAACATGAATGTTATGGTGTATGATTTATACTTATCTACTTTAAACATGCTAGATGTAGTAGCTTAATTCTACATAATTGATATTATGATTAGTTAGTAAGGCCTTTGGGAGGACACTTGGAATCACATGGAAAAAAATTATAGGACATTTTTCTGGTGTCTAGCTAGAGAGGTTCTTGCATTGTGGTATCAAATACCAACTTCAATGCTTGGGCCTAATGCACACATTCATGTTTATGAATTGTGTGTCTTTGTTGGTCTCTTTAGGAGGAAAACATGGTTTTAACATGAGTTAATAAGGATTGAGACCAACAAGGTGAAGGTATCATGAATAAGATTGATCAAATCCTAGCTATGATAATCAACATTCAACACAAGATTGGTGCCCTTGAATAATAGATACATGAATTGAACTTGGAAGATAGAATGGGGAATAATCAAAGGATCAATAATAATAACCAAAACCATAATTATAAGGACAATCATTAGGATCATCTAGATAATAATGATTTGTAGTATCAATAGGGTCCAAAGAAAAGAGCCTATTTTGAGATAGAATTAACTAGGTATCTAAAGAGTATAGCTCCACCCAAGTATGATGAAATAATACATTGAGATGGTGTATAAGTATGGATAATTAAGATAGATAAGTACTTTTAAATATATAAAGTTTTTGAGGAAACAAAGGTGGTGAAACATCCTAATTTTTTTTGGGAATTATTAACAAAGTACACAATGGAATTACATGTAGAACCCACTGCACATTCAACCATACACTATAAATTGAAATGGTCCTTTTCCAGATGAGTATACAACCCATAAGTAGATTGGGTCAATGAGATACTTAAGTTAGGATGACCATCACTAGAGGATTCCATAGGGAAAGGGGTTGCCTAAAGGGTGAAACACTATTCAAGGGGTATTAGTGTGCAGGCCCAGAATAATAACATTCAAATATTTATAAAGCACTTAGTTTCCTCATGAAACCATCTAGGGATCTTAAACCCAATGTAATCATCCAATGACCCAATATTTTTATGACCTAGAAACTCATATAGCAAGAAGGTTTGCTTAGCTCTCAGTTATCCTTAATAAGGTTAATAACATAGAGAAAGATTCATCATAACCATGAGTCATCATAATGACTATGATTAAATATATAATCTTGATGATAAGGAGGTACCATAACAAGTACATCAGGTCCTAAAAGAGAACCAAGGATACCGTCAAGCCAATTTTTGGCTTATGCTAACCTTACCACATTCCAAGGTCAACAAGTAGCTAACTTTGATCTGCTACCTAGGTGACCCAATATAGACTAAGATCATAGAACCTTAAAATTGCATAAGTGAGGACTAGTTCATGTTTTTTCCCCATTAGATCATGATGCCATAAATTTTTATCTTAGGTTCAGTGTACCCATGTTCCACCACTTAGCCAGTGCCATCCCACAACATATGGTCCAACAAGAGGAAAACAATTATTGTGGAAAGAGGTATCCAAAGTCCTAAATGCCAACATGGACACTTGATGTCCACCTAACCATAGTGCCTATACATAAAAAGGCTATGTCATCTTTAATAGACCGACTAAGAAATCATGAACACATCCCTCATAATTATTACCCAGTACAAAATGAACACTAGTTATTAAAATGGATCCACATGATTATACTACCTAGTCAGACTATGTTACAAATTCTCTGACCATAGTATCCTCACACTAACAATTCATTCTAATTCCTTAAATTAAGAGAAATGAATGATTTAACCAAAATAATAATGACTTACTTGAATGAACATTCATCCATTAGGCTAATTACCATGTCATAATATTAGACCAACTATGGTTATATCAATGAATAACTAGTTACCATAAAAGCCTTACTTGCATATGGCCAATCGTGCATACCAAGAGCATTGAACCAATTATAACACATTGAGCATTGGAGCATCAACCCACAATTCTAGTTAAAAATCATTATTTATGGTTGATTTCGTTAATCCCAAGTTAAGGATAACCCATAAGTCATATTCATAACCATTTATCATTGCTGAATTCACACTCTTATAAGACAATAATAACTAATTCATTGGTTATCAATTTGTTAACAATTGATATTGCACTAACAAAATTGACATGTTTGTATAAAATTCCATATTAACAAGGGTAAAACTATGAAAATAAGGGAATCCATATAGTTAGATTCACAAGTTAATGTGGAGGTATAAACCACTAAAAATGGCATATTAAAACAAGTTCCAAAAGGCCATAACATAATGCATTTATAATATAATTTTTAGAACTTCTTAGCATGAGATGGCCCCATTAACCACATGTATTCATACATATATGAAAAGAATCTATACACTTAATTACTTAAGCAATAAGTGTTCTCAAGATTAAGACTGCTAGTATAAGTATAATGGGAATGCTTCAAGCACCTTACAATTAATAACAGGAAGTGGAAAGCATAATCACCTCACATAACATAACTTAATAGATGAGGAAAGTTAATTAAACTTAACTCATTTGCATAAATATTCCATCCATGGTTATCATAGCCTTTCATTACCCACCCACTTGGGCAACTCTTCCCAACACCAAGGAATTCCAATAACTTACATTTAGTCATGATTAAGGTTGAAGTACTCAATACATAGATGTAATAAATATAATCAATACTTAACTAAGGATGTTGTTCACAAGACAATGAAACACTATAGAATACAAAGGTTAATATCTTTGATATATGAATACAAAAACAAGCCTGAAGGCATAAACACAAGGAAACTATTGTGCTATCCCATGAGTACAAATGTTTGAATTAGGCACTCAACATAACATGTGCCAACTACAATATTTATAGAATTTAAATAAACTCAACAAACAAATTATCATTCTGAAACCTTTCATGGGTTACCAATGATGAATACATCACTTAACCAAAGAATAAAGATAATAGGAAATTGAGCTTCCCAAATGAAGAGCCAACATGCATAACAATCCTTGAATTGAAAGGGTGAAATAATGTGTTATTGTAAAGCTAGAAATCTGAATTCCTCCCTAGTGAACATTCTATAAAATTAATTTTATATTAATAATACAAGCCCAACAAGAGGGAAAAAAAATCATTGAACTTAATTCTGCATTAACCCATTATGGGCAGTCCATAATACACACTATTGTACTATCTTTTTCAAAAGAATAATCATCAATATATTATCATATAAAAATTCTAAGAAAGTAGAATAATATGACCCCAAACATATTTTTTAAAACAAGGACAATTTTATACATAGAAAGCATATGAATGTCTACAATAGCCAAGAGAGTATCAATTCTCATCTCTTCATAACTAGTCCGACAAATCCAAAAAAATTATTTTTCCCTCATGCAATTGTGACCATCCAAGTAAAATAACATAACTAAAATCACATGGAATCTAATTTCCTCATTCATAATATAAAACCTTAGACATTTCTAGCCATAAATAAGGAAAAAATAATGCCAAATGTAAGACATGAGAGCAAGACAAATATCAATATTACTACTTATCATTGCAAGAAAAACCTTTCACAACCATCCTTTCTTAAAATTTAAATATGAATCTAAGTAATTCAACTAAGGATAAAAAAATTAATCTCAACATTTATTGATAAAATGAATTGTGCCTTACCATACAAAAGCACAACCAAGTGGTTGTATACTAGTTTTTCTTCTTTATTTACTTGCATACCAACCATACAAACATATAAACCACAAGGTCAAAAAGCACCAAATTTAATAGGTGAGTATTGAATATTAAAACCACATAAGAATATTATGGATGAACAATATAAATATCAACTCGAATTCTAATTATTAGTGTTGTGTTATCATAATTTATCAAATAAATCAAATCTTGTCATACCAAGAGTAAATAAAGCTCAATAGGTAAAGCCTAATTATTACCATTTTGCTTTGAATAGAAACCTATGCCAGCATAACCATAATTTTAGCATGAGGGTTTATGTAAAGAATAATCACACACCTTTAAAAGTATAATAATGGTTTCATCATAATTGGAACGGAAGTTAAAAATAAGATACATCAATTGCAAACACTACCCAAAATGATATTCAATCATGAAATGCACATTATTAGTTTTCCAACTAACCTAGAAATCTTTATTCAAGGTGATAGAGTCAAATTAGGGAAAATTAACTACCTCTACAACATGTAAGAAGGTGTGTACGATTTTATGTTGAAATATCCAATGTACCAATATGCATAATTTAAAGGAATTTATTGATTATTTCAATCCAAAATTTATTAAAAAATAATAGCCAAGTAATCATTATGGCATATTGAAATCAAGTAATCATTTAGGTATAATAAGATAAAGAAATAATTTAGGCTAAACAAATTGATGTAACTAACCAACTCACTTAGAAAAACTAGAGCATCATAATGGATTTTTACATACAAACTCACACATACAAACCCTCCTACACTTGGCTATGGCATATATCTATGTAGGTATGGCAAAACATACCTCCATGGATGTATGTCCCAATAGGCTTATTAAAATATCTTGATAAAAATGAAAATAAACTCTAGTTAACATAATATAGACAAGGATAGAGATTCACATGCTTGAAATATATAAATACAAGGTTTTAATTTAAATCTGATCTCCCATTGTGGTACCATACTAGCAATAATAGTGCCTTAACAAACCCCTATGCCCAGCTCTAACCTCTTCTTAATCCCTTTCAATTCTATTTTCCTCCTCTACTATCCACCTAGTCTCTCTCCAATTTGTCTTTCTTTCCCTTATTTCTCCTTGCCCAACACTGTGGCCTAAAATGCAGCCTTACAACCCTTTATTTTCCCTATCTCCTCCTCCCATCGTCATCCTTATTCAAACCCTAATGCCATCTCCAAAGGGTCAATGATTCATAAAAATAAGAAATTATAGCTATGGTAAATCCACAACCTACATAGGGAAGGTAAAGCTTCCTTCATATGTTACTATTTCTTTCTAACTCGAGCATACAGGGCATCCACACATTGATTACGGTCAAAGGGGAATACTATCTTTCGTTTATTTTCACTTGTCTTACTACATAGGGATTTAATAAACACATATATTCCCAACATCATATGACAACAACATGGTCCAAGGTGTCTCACAAGGGTAGTGATCCCATTTAGGGCCCCCACATGATAATTTAATGAACTGTTATACAAAAGACAATACCAAACAATTTAAAAATGAAGTCGATTATTGAAAATGGCATGCATTGAGGAGGTTATACAAATTTTCAATGGCTAAAGTGTCATTCCCACATTGATAAATAAAGTCCCTTAAAAACTATTTCATAAAATAGGACTCAAAACAATTTATAATTTAATAATTAAAATTCTTTGTAGAATATATAAATATTCATGTCACATTTACATCTTAAGCAATAAACAAGATCATTAATTAACTAAAATTTACTTTTATTAATCATGCCAAGGCATCGATTTAAGCCTACACATTTTAATAAATAGTTTGAGCAAGCTTAAGGCCTTAACGGTTATCCCAAAATCATGCTGGCAAAGCTAATAGATCAATGGCCCAGTTAGAACATATGTGTGTGTGTGTGTGTGTGTGTGTGTGTGTGTGTGTGTGTGTGTGTGTGTGTGTGTGTGTGTGTGTGTGTGTGTGTGTGTGTGTGTGTGTGTGTATGTACTGACTATCATGCATTTTGACACACAACGTATGCCCAACTTGAACTTGAATATGTATATATGTGTGTGTGTGTGTGTGTGTGTGTGTGTGTGTGTGTGTGTGTGTGTGTGTGTGTGTGTGTGTGTGTGTGTGTGTGTGTGTGTGTGTGTGTGTATCTCACCTTGCAGAGATGGTGTTAATTATTTATATATATATATATATATTCACCTTGCAGAGATGGTGTTAAATATATATATATATATATATATATATATATATATATATATATATATATATATATATATATATATATATATATATATATTTAACACCATCTTTGCAAGGTGAGATAATTTTGATCGGTGATCAACAAAACATGTTGCTAGACTTTGTAAATTGGTTTACAAGGATGGTACCAACTAGTGGGGTCATGACATCCTCCCCTCCTTTAAGAGGAGCCATCTCGATGATAAATTTGTAACCAAGAATCATGCTAAATCAAAAAGAGGCTTAATTCTCTTTTTAGAAACATTACCCTTTATCAGAACTCAACAAATAAATCAAGAATATAATAACTTGATAACTTAATCGATTATTATTAACATAATAGTCATGCATACTACGCACTTGCATAGTCTAAAATCAAAACAAGAAATATTGTCATACACTTACCTTCTTGGTATAACAAGAAGATTTATCAAACTCACATCATGAGTAAACACACAACCTTGCCTTGATGAAATCCATATTCTACCTCTAGGATAACCATGCCCTTTGTTAAAATAGGGTAGAAAACCTTCCCTTCAACTTGGATTTATTTTTTAAAGACAAGGTGAGTAAAATGAGGTGTTGCACACACCTATACTAGCCATGAAATTTTAGAATAATGAAACTTGAATAATAAATAAAAATCCATATTTTGTGCCTCACAAGGCCATGGTTTCACTCATGGAACATTAACACTTAAAGCAATAAGTTTTTCTAGCTTAACCTTGTCCATACCTTGGCAATGTTATCAAGAAACTGCTATTTTTAACATAGTACTATTGACCATCCACTAATTTCTAGCCACCTATGTAGCTAAAGAATTGATCAATTTATGCAAAAATATGCATCATAGGTTGCAGTTACCAAAATACTTTAATATAAAATAACAAACAAGTTGTTAGCACTCTTCAACTAGATAACTCAACAAAACAAATACATATTTAGAAATTTTTTCTTTACTTTAGCCATGATCTCGTGACTAGAGTTCTTAATAATAAAATAATTTTCAGTAGAACCTTCCTCATTATGAAGAATTATTATCACAAAAATAAACAACTTCAATATCAATTGCCCAAAATCAATCCAATAGATTTTCTCAAAATCTTTGGATTTGAAGTGTCATCTTCCTACCACATTTTAAAGATATATATATATATATATATATATATATATATATATATATATATATATATGTATGTATGTATGTATGTATGTATGTATGTACACTCATAACTTATATTATTTTTGTAAAATGCAAAACAATGCCACAATCATATAAGTACGTGGTATTGTCACCCCTTAAGTATGCTTCACGCATAACTCATTTCATTCATTCTAGAATGAAAACACAATATCAACCATACTACTATGGTCCCCACAACATGTGTGATTCATGTATATATTCTTGGTAACATTCATCATAGACTGTCAATAAGAATATAGATCCATCAAACCATGGTTACTTATCTTTCACCATTTACCATTCATGGGTTAGTGCATCATCTTGTATCAACCACATCGAACATCAGATAAGTGATACCAGTATTCACATGCAACCCAAAGGTTTTTTACATGCTCTTTGCAGTTTTGTAAGCTCACATAATGGTTATAAGGATTGCAATTCCACCATGTCACTGCACTTACCTCATGGTAACATACCAAAATATATAAAAATAATAAAATCTGCTTGATCAAGACTTAACATTGCTCTTCTTTAGCATAAAATCAACATGTATTCCAGCCATGCTTATCTATCAAAAATATTATTTTTTGAAAAAAATAATATTAGGTATATACAACAATACTTTGTGCACCACATGGCTGCACTTACTAGTCAACACATGTCAATAAATTAGAACATTCATACCAGATCATTATTTTAGGTAATTCAATCATTACCTCATGAATAACATGCTTGACTTCATAAGTCAATAAATACTTATATTTTAGAAAGTTTAGTCTTACCAATTTTATATAAAAATCCAATTTCCAAGACTAAATAGTGATTTTACAAGGCTATATAGACAAATTTTACAAGGTTATTTGTACAACAACCTCAAATAGGTGATTGAAGGACCACTCAATCTATGAGGCAACCATTATGCACAAAGATCCCATATAAATTGTATGGCACTCATGGTGCAAAACCATAACAAATAAGGGGGTTACTTTGTGCAAAGGGAAAAAATAGGTTTTTAGCCTATGTGAGACTCCACTCTCTAGACTGTATCTAGTCTAGTCATCATGGATATAGTGTTCGCTTCACCCTAAACCTCCTACTTGCATTAAAACTCAGCACTAGAGCAGTGATGTAGGATCACACTAAAAAAAATAATTACTATATCTTGGAAGATTTCTAATAAAAGAGGTTGATCCAAGAAGGAAAAATTACATCATAAGATGGTACATGATCACATCACAACACCCAATCATATACATAAACAATATATATATATATATATATATATATATATATATATATATATATATATATATATATATATATTCAAGGTAATATGGAGTTTACAAACTAAATACATTCATACAAAATAAGAAGTTACAAGTTTACATGATTAACAAAATCAACAAATGTAAAATGTGTCCACACACAATAATTTACATGCACTGAAGGGAAAGAAAATATAATGAAACCCATGAGGATCTAAAGGTTTAGTAAATTATGCCAAGTTATTTTTCACATCACACCACTTAAACACATAGGTGAGCGAAGTACAAGGGTCCATGGTCCTCATCGGTCTATCTAATGTTCAAATGTCATTGAAGATGACATACAATATCCAACATATAACATCATGATCAGTTTTGGGGATCTCAAATCCATCAACACCTTCTTTCAAGGAAGGGTGTCTTCTAACATATCCCATAAATATACATCCATGAATCTCATAAGATTACCAACCAAGTTCATGCCTCATAGATTAGATAGATCATGTTATCTGCTAACAATATGAGATCCCCAAAACCTCCTTACTTGCCCAAGCAAGTAATCCATATTCATCCACTAGGCCCTCCAGGCCTAAGTTACATCCTTGGACCTCTTAGGAGCATTATGTGGAGAGGATTACAAAGCAAGTTAGTCAAACATTAGTCCATAAATAATGAAAAAATGCATAAAGAACTAAGTAACTAAGCCTATCTATTCTTATGGGAATTTCAAAGGATAGCAAGAAATAAATGAAATAAATCAACATCATATTACCTTCACAAATAGATTCACCATGCCTATTTGGCTCAAAAGCATGTTCTCCCTTGATCAAGCATCCTTGTCATTGTCAACATTGGTGAAAAACTCCTCCAATGTCTCAAGAACACTCCATAAAACCTAGGATCATGATTCCAAATCACTAAACTAGCCTATTAATGAAGCTTACAAATAAAATCAATGATCAAATGTGAAGGATTGTGGAAATAATTTAACATTATAAATTTATAATATTCAAGCTTAAAATTCATGTGGTTAAGATCAACCATGACCGTCCATCTCAAGATTGAGATGTGTGGCCAAGGATAATCCTAATATTTGAAATTAAATACATAATTATCTTCATCATGACCTTGGAAGAATGGGTATTGAAGAGGTATGGGAGGCATTAACTAGGCATGGGTGACTAATAATCCTGATATTTATGGCATTTATGGCCTAGGTCCCAAGAAATGATGTCACCTAGTGATGCAGTTAATAAGAATCAATTTTCAAAAAGAAATATTCAACAAATCTCATGGAAAATCCACTTAATCTCTTGATTTGGATTAATTAGCCTTAAACAAGGTCAATCAACATTTGTGCAATTATTTGAAAATTGGCTCTCAATTAATCAAAATGGTTAGAAAGTCATTACTGAGTTGTAATTTGACTTGGGAAGAATTAGAAGGTGATGTTAGATGCATCAGAACCGTATTTACATTTAGGATGTTTCCAACATAAAATAATAAAGGTACATGGTGTGTACCAATAAATTTATGAGAAAAGAGTGATTTAGAGCATAAAAGGCAAAATTATCATTTTGACTCAAAATGAATTGATCAAAGTTAGGTGACCCATAAATTGCATTTCCCCATTTAGGGATACTTTGACCTAAATTAGCACTTGTAAATGAAAATTTCAAACCATTTAACATGTTTTATGAATTTTGACCTAAAATGTGCATTCGAGTACAATTTGAGTAAGATTGATAATTTCAACATAAATGGTGTTAGGAATTATATGTCTACATTTTCCCCCTATTTGAGGTGTAGCGAGACATTCAAGCAAAGAAACATATTTTTAAATAAAAGAGTTGTGAAGAAGAAATTGGAATAGACCCATGATGCCCCCTTGAAAGGACATACTAGGATGAAAGAGAAGGATGGACTCTCAAAAAGAGAGAGAAAGTGAGAGGTTAACCCATGGAATAGATCACATCTAGATGAGTTAATGCTTGCACATGTGATTACCATTAACAAAAAAATTACAATGAGAGGTATAATAGGCCCCAAATATGGGGGGAATGGGAAAGATACAATCCATAAATGTAAGGGACACACTATAAACATACCCAATTTGAGATTACAAGCTATGTGCTTATGACATTGTCAATCCTGAGATAAGTTGCACACTAAATATTGCCATCGTGGGCATTAGTGTGGAGAGATTTGAATTAGAGGAGAAGAGACAACATTATACTTTAGGAAGGGAATCATCACTAGAATAGGGTCTCTAAAGAGAAGATTATAATAAGTAATCTAATAGAGCAAATATGATCATGATAAAATAGTTTTGCTCCAATAGGGCAAATTTTATTAATTAAGAATAATGATTTTGCCCCTATAGATATGATTTAATTCAAATATGGTTCAAATGTTGGGCCCTAGCATGGACAATTAAAAATCAAAAATATCTCAAGGATATAATTGAAAATATAGATTGAAGTGAGCGTGCACAAACATACATGTGATGGTGTAATGGCTTAGAAAGCCATATAAAACTAAGCATATGAGAATACAAAAAGTGATGAGAGAGATGAAAAGAAGAATGGAGATAGCTAAGTTGACCTCAATATAAATTGAGTGCTACCTACATAGTTCCATGGACTTATGTTCCAACATGAACTTCAGGCCAATGTAGTTCACCCAAGTTTGTGAGAGAATGGAATGAGGAATGGTGAAAAATGACCAAGAATTGATTAGACTTATAATGTATGAAAAGAGATGCATATCTAATCATAGACAAAGAAGATTGAAATTCATTCTACCTAGAAGCCTAATTCCATATCATGAGCCTAGGTTTTTAAAAGTGTTCTTGAAAATCATTCATCGAAGTTGATGTTAAGGTTAAGACTTTGAGACCTGAGCACAAAGTGCTTGCTATAGAAAAATAAATTAGGAATCATAAGTATGAGTAACTTAGAATGACATAATATTCTAATTTCACTGAGCTATTTCAAATGTGAATACCTATAACTAAGGATAATGGTAAAATAATGACCAAAACCAGAGTTACAATGATTTACATCTAAACAAAAAAGTAAAAACAAAGAAAAAGATAAATGTAAATGAACCTAACTTGAAATCAAGGTATTAACTATCAAGACTTAAGTAGGAACATAAATGTTTAAAAACAAAAGGCAAGAACATCTTAATGAAATGAGACGAAGATATGAATAATCAAGATCCATGTGGACCATCAAGGCATTCTTGAACACAAGAGAAAAAGCAAAATCAAATAAAAAAATAAGACACCAACAATGATAAAATAAACAAAATGGTCTAAGAACAAAATAATAACATAATATCAAGATATAAAAAATTGAGATCCATGTGAATCATCCAGATGTTCTGAAATATAAAAGAGAAAAGCAAAATCAAACAAAATAAACAATCAAGAAAACATAAGACTAAAAATAGAGATAAAAAAGAGGAAAGGAGAAGAAATAAAAGGAGAGGTGAAAAAGCACAACAAAACAAAAATAAAACTCAAATAAACACACACAAACAAAAACCAAATTAGTGTGATTTAAATACAAATGTTCATGCATGTGTGGTAGAGGCATTACTTTCCACCACATCATAACAAAGAATAATGACATGATAATTGTTCCCTAACTAAAGAGGAATAATGACAAAAGAAATGGGGGAAGAGAAGAAAAGGAAGGGGTTAGCTGAGTTGACTCTAGATGTATAAGACAAGTGGACATTGCCTATATAGTTCCATGGATGCATGTTCCAACATGTACTTTAGTTCAAATGTAGTTTTCCCAAGAAATGGGATAGAATAAATATGATGATCAAACCAACATGATTAATGTTGTAGAAGAAATGGAAGATATGAAAAATAAATGAAATGGTCTAGAAAAAAAGAAGCTGATGAGATGAGAAAGAATGACCTTGCAAAATGGTAAATGTGTGAGACAAGATGAAATGAAGTGGTGTTTTTGTGCTTGCAAAATGGCAAGAGTGTAGCATGGTGGAACAAAAATGTACAAATGTATATAAGTGTTAGACAATGTTTTTGTTCTTTTGTGGATCACATTCTAATGTTTTTGGGATAAAATATGCACAAGGTGGGACCATCTAGTCGAGGAGATGCATGTCTTGAGAGTAGAGGTTCCAATAAGATAGCTAAGCTAGTTGCAATGGCCTATACTTGCAAATCAATGAGAGCAATGATATTATAAAACAATAAAGAGTAGTAAATGTGTTATAGAACTAATGTGCAACCTGAAGTAAAAAAGAAGTATTAGCGTTCACCTATCTATAAAAATGTAGCAATGGTTTGGAACTGAGAAGGTGTTTTTGTTCACTTGTCTGAAGCTGCACAGTATTATCTTGGCTAAACTGCTTTGTAGAACTATTGTTGAGGATGTTTATAATGTTCATGAGACATAATCAAGATCATAATTGGTCAAGGGATAAAAAGTGTTCAAGATTATAACATACCTTAGACATAACAAAGAATATGATTCTCAAAGAGAGAAATCTAGAATGGGATAAAGAATGTGTTTATAGTGCTAACGATTCAAACCCTTTACTATCGAAAATCATGAAAAGTGGACTAGGGTAGTATAAAATGTGTTCAAGGTAAGATAAAAGGGTGGGATAAAATTATGAAAAAACAAGTTTCCCCCAAGTCAAGGGTCTTATAGATAATGGTTTAAATATATTCATGCATAGAACCTCTTAAGGTGTATAATTTTCATGGGCTCTGAAAGT